>OY294045.1:83176481-83645200 GCA_958510825.1 Brachypterus glaber | reverse complement strand
GGATAAGTGGCTTAGTTTATACTAAAGGATTAAATTTAGACAAATTGACATCAAAGGACTAAATTTCTAGAATTACTATATACATAAAGGTAGTTCTTTTAAGCCACCTAGCATTTCTTGTAGTCTTACCTAAATAACTAGAAATGTTACCTTAGATGGCTTGGAATCTGACTTAATATACTACTTTATTATGTTAAATACTATATAATATATTTTATTCGCAACTGTATATGTAATTACATTACATGTATTAATAAAGTTTGGGAAGTACGTGATTCCTTGTCCCACTGTTTTCCACGTCTGGACCTAACCTGTAATGAAAAATAGAGAAAAGTAAACTAATTATTACAGGTTTGCAATTTAAATAATTAATTTCAGCTAGATGGCGCCACCGATCAAAATATCATTATTAATGCTCAAAGCAAGATGGCTGAACTGCTGTTGTCATGATAAACACGAATATAATCTAATACATTTCGTTTAAAAAACTTAAATGTACAGTTTTAGTTGTTTTTTACTTTTGAGACTTTATAAAGGAAGGATAATAAATGTTATAAACGGTGCCTTGTGAGCTATTAACAAATGTTTTTTGTGGTTGTTTATTTGGGTTACGCGTATGTGTTACGTCAGTTTCATATGATTCTGCTTTTCTTGTGAAATACAGGAAAAATATTTATGGTAAATAAGAAAAGAACTTAAAAACGAAGTACATTTTCTTCATTTAAATTTAAACTAGCTTTCAAAAAAGTTAATAGTTTATTTTAAAATAAAAACAGTTGCGAATAAAATAGTATACAAGTCTCCCGGAAATGGTACTTTGCCTAGACCTATAAATGGTCTCGGCACTACTTAAAAGGTTTCGGAAAAGTACTATTTTCCGAGTCGACCTGTAATCTACTATTTAACAGTTGCTGAATAGTAATTACTACCAGAAACATTACTTTTTTTACATGTTTACCTTACAGTAATATTAATAAGGGCAATAAATTTTCGTTAATTAATTTTTTTGAATTTATCCAGAGGCGTGCCTAGACGGACAAAATATGTGAAGCTTAACACATTTTTGCCCCGAACTTTTTTACGTATATGTTTTTGGATTTTTTGTAAAAATATAGATTCCTTCAGCAAAAATACATAAAAAATGTCGTATAGTGTAACACTGTAGGAGCAACCGTTTTCAAAGAAAATGAAATTAAGAGGAAGATACATTTTGTGTCACTAAAAATGTTACTTTTTAAAAGGATATTACTCCTTTAATATTAAATTTAGGTGTTTTGGTGAAGAATACTTTTTTGCTTAGTTTTAAATGAAGAATCGCCCTGCAGCATTAAACTTTTATTGGTGCCTTTTTTGTTCCCCAATATGTCCATCTTCGAAGGACCGCAGCTCCTTTATGGCTCATTTCCGGACCAACCTTTATAGGAGGTTTTTTCATATTTTTTAACCTAGAATCATTTCTTAAATTTTTAGATTTTTTTTTTGAATAGCCCGATATATTCACGGCTTATTTAAATAATACTAGATGAGCCCTTTGAAATATTGTGTAGTAATACCTTTTAAGGTATTAGGGTATTAAAATTGTTATTATATTGTCGTACGAGTATGTATGTTTTACCTACTTTGCAACCAAAAGAAAGGTATACTGACCTGGCCGAATTTTGGCAAGGACCAGTTTTTGTGCGTGTTCCCAAAAAATATTATGTAAATGGTATATAATTGGAAACGGATCAGGACCAATAAGGAAATCGTGGAATTGTTTGGAAGTCGCATTCTTTGAGCCATCGAACATGGTGAATACGGGCAAAAAAGGCCATTCCAAATTTGATTGGTGCAATTGAATTGGCGACTGGTTTTTGTTTTTGTATCGCAACAAGGGACACGCTGTCTTTTGTTCTTTCACGAACGGATTATTTACGATCAAAATTTTACAATGGTTCAACCATAATACAATTCCAACAGTTTTCTTTATCGTCCCAGTTTGATCATACAATAAATTTTAAGCAAAAAAGAAGATCGGATTGGTCGCAAAATGCCGAGACACAAAATATGTTAATCCAGTTCTCTCAAATGCAAAAACACATACCAAACAAGCCGCGAAGATATGTAATGCTTTGCGGTTCATAGTGTATACTCTTTGTAGTATTTCTTTCCTAATAATTATTTTTTTTGTTTTTGGATTTTTACATCGGCACTTAGTGCTACTAAGAGCGCTGATGTATTGAAATCTTCGCCGAAAAGTCAAAATCTTTGACCATGTTTTCTTCACATTTCTCGAAGTTTTAGACCTTTCTGAGTCGAAATCAGTAAAAAAAATTTTTGCGTCCGCCTGTCTGTCTGTCTGTCTGTCTGTCTGTCTGTCTGTCTGTCTGTCTGTCTGTCTGTCTGTCTGTATGTCTGTCTGTCTGTCTGTCTGTCTGTCTGTCTGTCTGTCTGTCTGTCTGTCTGTCTGTCTATCTGTCTGTCTGTCTGTCTGTCTGTCTGTCTGTCTGTCTGTCTGTCTGTCTGTCTGTCTGTCTGTCTGTCTGTCTGTCTGTCTGTCTGTCTGTCTGTCTGTCTGTCTGTCTGTCTGTCTGTCTGTCTGTCTGTCTGTCTGTCTGTCTGTCTGTCTGTCTGTCTGTCTGTCTGTCTGTCTGTCTGTCTGTCTGTCTGTCTGTCTCTGGTTGTAAACTCGATAACTCCATTTCTAAATAAGATATCGACAAGCGGGTTTTTGCATAATGTTTCTTGTCGTATTTCTAAGAGCTGATTAGATTTTGGGTGAAAACGATTGGAGGTAAGGGGGTGAAAATGGGTTTTTTAGCATATCTCACTTATTTATAACCCAATTTCAAAAAATTATATTTTAAATGAAATCTGTTTTAAGCCCTAAAAAATTTAAGCAGGTTTTTGCCAAAATATAACTTTTGGAGATACAGACTTTTAAACTTTAATAAATTATGCAGGTGTATTTATGGTTCACCTGATCACACAACTTTTTACACAAGAACTGAAAATAGATTTTTTTACGATCTAATAGAAAAGTTAACATTTCTACAAATACAAATTAAGTTTTTAGACTTCAAAATAACTTATTTCTTAGTATTTTAGTTTTCTGCTCGTTACCATGACAGCAAGTAGAAAAGTGATTTTTTTTCGCGCGCACAGTGTAGTCAACCGGCTTGTCAATCGTAAAACAGAGCTGTCAGTTATATGCGAAGAGATGTTGGCCCGCAATTTTTTTAATATGTAATTATTATTTATTTCGAATCAAATCTCAATTTCGTGTTGTTATGAAAGAATTATGGAGGGTTTGTGATTAGGATTTTACTTTTATACCAACAGATTTTGCAAAAAATGTACTCAATTGCTGCGACCTTGTAAGGTATAGTTTGACGCACGGATCTGTGGCTACGAAACATATGTTAGGAATGTGTGTGCAAGTGGAAGGCCCGATATAGGCACACACGCCTTATAATGTTCTTGACGGAAAGAAGAGAGCGCGAATGATTCCTCCCCCTCAAGTCGGAGACTTTTTTCATGCCGAGAACTATAACTTACTGTCTGAAATTTATTTAATTATTTATTTATTTGAGATCGTAGAAAAAATGTTGTTTGTATTTCGAGCATTTTGCGATTTCTACTTTAGCATGATGATTTCTGCTAAAATAACTATTTTGGATATAGGTACGACATTTTTTGATATACTAGGATGAGAAAGTAAAACTTCTAGGTTTAGTTGCGAAGTGTATAATAACAGACCTATTCAAAATAAAGTCCAAACCAAAACAAATAAAAAATAAAAGACTGCTACAATTTTATAATTATACAAAGAAACACAGAGCAAATATATTTTCTAGACGGGCATACTCAAAAATATGTTCATTAGGTAGTACCGAATCGGTACTACCGAATGAATCATGAGCACACGGTAAAAAATTAATGTATAATAATTTAAAACTACCTTAGTTAAGTAATTTTACTAGAAATGACCATATTAAATTAATAAAGGAGGGTATCGCAAAGATAAGACTTTACATGCTTATAGATACATAAAAAATAAATACTTAGCCAAAATTTCAACCCTTTTGATATCCCGGAACATACTTTAATTAATTATTTTAATTATGAATGTTGACACATGTCAATGCACGATTTGGCAACATTGCACCTAACGAAACATCAAGTGTTAAGTGTCATGTCAAAATAAAAATAACTTTGCACATTGACTACTACAGTGGGACCGAAGGAAAGAGTCTGTGTTGTGTTTACTGCTCTTGACTATCAAATTAAAATATTTTATTGTGTTTTATTAGTTTTTACGGATTTAACATGCTGTAACTCAATATGTAATTAGGCTGGATTGTTGTGACTAGTTTCTTAAGTTTCAGTACGATTATGGAGTTATTATTAAGGTATTTATACTATAATAACATTGTAAGCAAACCAGCAGCTTCAACGATAACTCAAAGCATGCAGTTCCATGAGATAGTGTTGCCCCAGACAAGTAATTTAATATAGCTTTCAACGTGTTAAATAAGTTTATTTCCATGGTATGATTTAAAACTAGTTTATGAAAATGGTACACATAGACTTTTAACATTTTTTAATTAATATTGTACAGTGTTTTTTTTTATACATTCTACCTAAATAAAGAACTTTCACTTTCGGGTTTAGATCGTGTTAATGGATTTTCACTTTCCGACGTTTCGTCTCTTACTACTAGAGACATCTTCAGGGTTTAATCTGAAACTGAACAGTTTCCGACGTTTCGTCTCTTACTACTAGAGACGAAACGTCGGAAAGTGAAAATCCATTAACAAGGTCTAAACCCGAAAGTGAAAGTTCTTTATATCTTAATGGCCGTGAAAGCTTAAAATCTAAAATTCTACCTAAATGTTATTATGTTGGTTTTTAGATAAACAAAAATATTACTTTTTTTCAGTATGATAAAGAGTCACATTTAGCGCAAGAATAATGCCCTACCAGATTTACGTATAAGTCCTTCATATCATGGCAGTTCTGTCAAAACATTAAGGGTCTATGGATTTATGTAAAAGCAAAACAAATTACAACTTCAACTTTAAATCAGAACCAAATCAGGCCAAACCTAAAATCAAAACAGGTAAAATTTAAAACCCCTGCTCAGAGCCCACTACAGATTTTAATGATTCCCTTAGCAAAATGTTCAATTTGGGGCTCCTACTGGTGCATCGGTGGACTTTTTTGAAAAACGTTACGATAATTGTAAAAAAAAGTACCCATGGCATTTTTTTGTTATTTTTTTAGTATTTATACTGTTTTAATTATAAATATTATTATTATTATACCTAGCAAGGACATCTTTTCTGTAATTAAAATCGCGTATTAACAATTTTTTTAATTCTTTTTTTTAAATAGTACTATCTGTCAATATATTGAGGAATTTTAATTATACACCTGAATATGTTAAACATTTACATGCATAAGGAAACTTTTAATGGAGTCATTAGCAAATACCTACACTAAAAAAACGATATGGTTGAGAAAACCAGATCAATAGTTAAATACGAACCAACTATAACCAGAAATCTTGTAAAAACACCAGCACAACAATATATCTTATTACCCTTAACAGATTTTTGGCTACAGCAACTAGAATAATAGTTGTTTCGTATTAAACTATTGATCTGGTTGCTACAACCAATCTGTTTTTTCAGTGTACATGTAGAAACATTATTTAATTTAACTTTTTCTTTGATAATTACTATACTATATATTGTATGTTCAGGAATTTTCTATACATTGAAATGTATAGAAACTATTGGTATATTTGTCAATGGTAATGGTAATTATAAAAATTACATAGCAATATTCCTCATTAAAAAAGAAACATATAGAGAGGTTCAAAAGCTTTGAACAAAAGGAGATATCGACTTTAAATTTCAATAACTTAAATGAGACAACATAAACTATCTTTCTGAATATATTTGCTATTTTCAGCTGTTAAAATGTGACCCCTGTCCATTGGGGATAATTTTTTTTAATGGAAATTGAGAAAGTGTAAGATATTATTTTAAAACTTATAAAATTCTCTATTTGTTAATTTTATCGACTTTTTTTTAAGGGTTTCAAATGGGGTTAAAAATGGGAATTTTCGTGAAAATTTCATTATAAAAATTTAACGATTTTTGATAAATGATTAATTACTTGATGCAAAAACGTATACTTTTAATCTAATTTTAAAAGATATAAATAAAAGTTTACAAAAAAATATCAAAAAATCGCATTTTTAGCAAAAAAAAAACAAAATTGAAATCAAGTTCATATTTTTCTTTAAATAATAAATATTTGGCCAAATAGAGAATTTTATTTGATTTAAAATGATGTATCACACGACCAACCTTTCTATAAAAAAAAAAAAATATCAAAAAATCGCATTTTTAGCAAAAAAAAACAAAATTGAAATCAAGTTCATATTTTTCTTTAATTAATAAATATTTGGCCAAATAGAGAATTTTATTTGATTTAAAATGATGTATCACACGACCAACCTTTCTATTAAAAAAAAAAAACACCCACTATGCCCCCCTGAAGACATTTTAAAAGCTAAAAATATCAAAAATATGAAAAAGTTAAGAGGGAGGGGTGACTTTTAGAACATCACCCAACAAGTTGGCAACAACTACAATTTTTTACAAATATTCTGGTAATTTTATTTTATTTATTTATTTTTATTTAATTTATTTAGTTTATTGTCGTTCTCGGACCTAATTTTAGGTATTTTACATGATATTGGACTGAAGTGACTACAACGAATTTTGAATAGATACTCTTCACTATTTAAGGCTACTTTTTCTATTGTAAAAAAAATCTCAAAAAATTTTCAACACATAAATTTTGACACCATCATTTTTCCCTTCTTTCTTCAATCCTGCAGCCTTCTTACATCCCTCCAAATCACCCAAACCAAATTTTATATCCAAAACTGCTCCCATACCATTAATTTTGAAAAAATATTTAAAATGAAAATTCTACTTTGACATTGACAATTAGGAATAACGTGATATTGGCTAAAACAATTTTCTACATGTAGAATTTACAAATCGGTATATGTAATAAATAAAAACCTTAGTTACAGACAAGCATAGTTTAACCGGTTTTATAGATTTATTCGCAGACATAATATATCATAGACGTAGTAAAAAATACAAGTAGAAACTCTTCTTCGTGTAAATTTTCAAAAAATAACCTTAATGGTTATAGCAAATGTGTTGATGTTTAAAATATGGTCGCTATAAATATTAAAACGTTATTTATACATGGTTTCCTCGAAGATTACCAATAAATACAGCATGTATAGCAGCATAAATGTACCTACGAGTAGGCAGCAAGCAAGAAGTCAGCAGGAAGACATCACCTCAACAGTACCATTCATTTCAAAAGTCTTCTACGAGTTCTTACACAGAGAGATTTTTTTTATTTTTATTATTTTTATTATATTATAATATTATTTTAGCTAATAAGACAAATAAATACACTGAAAAACTTAAATAGTTGTTTTAACCATACACTATTAATTTTAAGTTGATACATCCAGAAACTTAGTTTAACATACAGAATAGTATATTTTATAACTAGTATGGAATAGACCAAAGTCCGCGCGAGCGGAAAGTCTGTCATACGAGCCGGCAGGCAAGTATGACGGTCCCGCGAGCGTGGAATGACTATTCCATACGTGTTGTAGACTATACTTTTTCTTCGACTGCAAATATGAAACACTGTATGGCTTTAAACTGCGGACAAGGTTAAAAACAATGTTTTTTGTGACACGACATTGTAAATGCAACAAAACACATATTTTTAAATAAAGTAATTAATGTTATTTAATAATTTTATCAAATCAGTACCTAAAAAAGATTTTTATTCAATTTTAGCATATATTTACAAATTATAATGCAAAAATTGAAGGTTATGTCAGATTGTTGTGTTTTGACAGATATCAGGTTTAAATATTTAACAATAGATGGAACAGTTTTAATTTTTTGAACTAAACTGATAAAAAACTGGTCGAATATTAAGAAAAACTAATAAACTTAATTTAATTTTAACGCAAAACTTTAAATTGCAATAAATTATTCAATATTTTATGGTAAAATATGTATATTTTTACTAATTTTGCTACAGTTTTCTTTACTTTTATAAACAAGAGATGGCACTACATGTGCTCATTCTAACACTTGATACTGAATATTCATACCGTATCTAGAGCTAGAATGGATTAATTCTGTGTTTGAAGTGTGTGTATTTGCTTACATTCTAAAGCAGTCGTAGAAAAATCTGGTTCTACCAACCACTTATCTAGCTTTCCCATCCATATCAATATAGTATTTTACTATTTAATATTTAATTAGGGGTTACATCCAGAGATATGGATATTGCAACTAGAAATCTGGTAACGATTACTATTACACTAGTTCTATAATTAATACTTTATAGATAATTATAATAAGTTGGTTCAACCAGGTTTCTGGTGTACCAAAAACCATGTTTGGTATCCGTTTGAAATAGTTGGTCTTTGGCTCTTTTTTAGGGGTAAATTAATCGAAGGATACTAAAACGTTCTCAGTCAAAAATTGATTTTTTTTAATTAACCGTCTAATATTTTGTACAGTATCTACTAGAAAAAATGTTTTAGAGACGCCTTAAAAAAGTTCAACTATAGACTCTTCTTTTGCAGTAATAGTTGTATTTATGATAAATAATGCTACTTGCTATATATAAGCTTCAAAAATAGTGACAGTATTCCTTGATATAAATAATGTAATTAATTATAATGCGATTGGTATGTACAGAAATATTTTTCTTTAATTTTACTCATGCTGAATTTAAATCTGTTGTTAATATCGGCAAATATTAACTTTTATCAGAATTACTTTATCCTATAACTGTTTAAAAATCTGAATTTTTGTATTTTTGGAAAATCCCTACCATGGCAAGTAGGAAAATTAGATTGCTTTGAAATGTGGTGCTGTAGAAATAATTTAAACATAAAATGATCAAATAGTGGTAATAGTGTTCGAGAAAACTGGGAAAGCCTATCTTATGAAAGCAATATCTAAAGGTTGGATTTTGGAGAGTGCTAGTAGTTGGAAGAAAGGTAAAAGAAAGGAATAGGGCTAATAAATAAAAAAGGATGTAGGGTGTAGAAATTTTAGAAAATTAAAGAATTAATAAGGATAGCGTATGATGAATAGCTTTCTTAAAGTGATCTTGGGCTTGAGGAGAAACAGTTAAAACTATATTTATCTGCGTATCAAAACTATGAGTCATATTAGATGACTGACATGAAGAAAGAAGATCTAAAAGAGATGAAATAATTGCGAATGGTAAGTAGTTGTGTATTGACTCTTGTGAAGAGAAATCCGTAACTTTTCGCTGACGAGTTTGTTGCTTGTTGCATGGTTGGTAAACATAGGCGCCGCAACTACTTAGTGCCTTTTCATAAAAACCAGTCAGCACATTAACTTGAATAATTGTTATTTGCTGTCCATTCACTATATTTGTTTTATATACCGAAAAAACATATAACGACTTTAAGAAACGTTTTAGTAATATATTAAATATATTTTATAGTCTTTACGAAGATTAAACGGTCAAACTGAAATATCCGTTACTTATTTTTTTTAAAATAAAAAAAACATTTAAACATTATTCTGCCCTGTTAAAGTAAAGGGTAGTAAGTGACATTTGGCATAGTGGGGTTTTCACGTCAACCCTGATGTAATATGTTGAAAAGGCTGCTATTGGCCAATGTAATTACCCTTTACTGTTTCTCAGAGAATGTGTATCCCATTTTTTTTAACAATATTTTAATACAAAATACTTGATGTTAATGATATCCGATCGCCACTAAACTACCTTTTCTAAAAACATATACTTTTGAAATTAACTATGATGAACTCCTTGCTTTAAGGACTAGAAGGTGTAATAAATTCAGCATAAAGAAAACAGATAGAATGATTGGAAAAATTTAAATTTACTTTATATTTCCTATATATCTTGTTTTGTTTAAAAGTAAGCTTACTTTTGATCAAAACCAGATAATATAAAGTAATTACGTTAAAGTTTAACAGTACGTAAGGCCTTAAGGATTAGAGTATGTGATGTATTATCGATATCCTTGGATATTTGTTGGACGTCCTTACGACCATATAATATATAAATGAGTTCAATCTTCCTTAATAAATAACATATAAAAAGTATCTGTTGACTAAAATTGTATAACCCAGGCCCACGTACAAATGAAATAAAGAAAAGATTAATAAAAAAATAACGCTTTTAAATGCTCTTCCAGCAAAGTTTAAATAAGTTCAATGGGGCATGAATGGTTAAATACAATTCTAAACGGTTTATTGTTTTAAATCGAAAGTTAACTCATGTTTTTCCAGTTTCCTTGGACGTTTGTTGGGCTTGCAATATAAGCTAAGATATAAATTAGTTTAATCATCCTTTTCAAATATAAATAATTATATTTGTTGACTTCTGTATAACCCGTCCCACATAAAAATAGAGTGAAGAAAAAATAAATACAAAAAATGACACATAACAAAATAATTTGTTTATTTGAAAGAATGCTTTTCCCGCAACACTCGATTCTTTATTACAATGGTAAAAGTAATACCATTCTAAACGGTTTAGTATTTTGGATGTTTTACCAAAAGTTAACTTGGGCCTTTTTGGTGCCCTTGGATGTCCTAACTACCATATAAGTTTAGATATAAATTAGTTCAATCTTCCTTTATAAATAAAATATAAAATGTATCTGTTTACTTCTGTATAAAATTGGCTAACATACAAAACAAAGTGCAGAAAAGAAGAATATATAAAAATATTAAAACAATTAGTTTGGCAACAAATGGAATCCTTTTTCAGCAGAACTGGAAGAAGTCCAGTAATTTAAAGTAATAAAATTCTAAACGGTTTGACATTTTGAATGTCTTTCCGATGTTAGATGTTTTTGGGATGTATTTGAAATAGGGTCAATAATTTTAGGTGGTGATTTTACATCAGAAATTATGAAAAAAATTCCGATAAACATATATCTAAAAATGGGTTTTAAGGCAGTTACCCGCTTCTTAAGTGGCTAAAAAAATCTTTTTATTTAATAATTAAGGAAGTTTTTGAGATATGGCAACAAGGTTTCGCACGTGATAAAATATTAATAAGACCTATCTTTCTATGTTATTTTCAAGTCGTTATCTTAACAGGGGTGTACGAAAAGGTGGAGGGGCTTTTCAGTTTTTTAGCCTAAACTTTTTTCTGTAACTTTTTTGTGGATATTAGAATAGTATTCCCCAGGTAAAAATACAACAAAAAGGAACTCTTGTAGAATTAACCAGTTTAGAGTAAAATTCATTGGAAGGTAAAATTTCACGTTTCGATCACCAAAAATTAAACACTAAAACGTTGAAAGCTAAAATTTTAATAATGCAGTGTGATTCTTCTAAAATAACCAAGAAAAAAAGTTTCTATACATGTATGTCACTTTTAAAACTACTATGGCCCTTTAAAAATGGTGCATTTTTAGGAGACTATAGCTCCCTTAGGATTGATTTTTGGAAGTACCTTTATATGAAGTTTATTTCTAAAATAATTAGTTATAAATAGTTTGAATATAAAATAGTTCAATCTTCTTCAATAAATAAAAGTATCTGTTGACTTCTGTATAATCCAGGCCCACATACAAGTGGAGTGAAGAAAAGATGAATACAAAAAAATGACGCATAACAAAACAATGTGTTTACGTTTATAAAAAATGCTGGACATGTCGTTAGTCAAGTGGCGGATTCAGAGCGCCCCGTTTTCACCCACGTGATGCCATGTAGGGTGTCCGGCAAGGCAGTAAAGATATGAAGATAGCGCGTAAGTTGATATAGAACAAATTGTAGGTGCAGTACACTGCTGCCAACATAACTTGTATATCTGATGACAGGACCCATGCGATAACACCACACAGAAAATAAAATAAAACCAAATTATTTTTATGCAGTTTTAAACAACTTTAAAATATACGTTTTTTGTAATTTAAAAATCATTTTTTAAAACATTACTTAAGTGTCAAAGTTTATGTTCATGTACTTATATCAAAAAGAAGTGGTTTTACTTTTCTTATAAGATACAATTGACAATAAAATACATACCAAAGTAGTAGATCACAGGTCGACTCGGAAAATAGTACTTTTCCGAGACCATTTATAAGTCCAGGAAAGTACCATTTTCCGGGAGACCTGTATACTATTTTATTCGCAACTGTTTTTATTTAAAAATAAAGTACTATTTTTTTTGAAACCTAGATGTTTGAATTTAAATGAAGAAAATAATTCTATAATACTTGGTTTTTTAGTTCTTTTCATATTTACCACAAATATTTTTTCCTGCACTTTACAAGAAAAGAACAATCACACAAAACTAAAGTTCCACATACACGTAATCCAAATAAACAACCAGAAATAACATTTTTTGATAGCTCACAAGGCACCGTTTATAACATTTATTATCCCTCTCAGTCTCAAAAGTAAAAAATATTGACTAAAACTGTACATTTGAGTTTTTTAAATGAAATATATTAGATTATGTTTATAATAACAACAGCAGTTCAGCCATCTTGCTTTAAGCATTAATAATAATATTTTAATCGATGGCACCATCTAGCGGAAATTAATGATTTAAATTGCAGACCAGTAATAATTAGCTGGTCTCTATTTTTCATTACAGGTCAGGTCCAGGCGTAGAAAACAGTGGGACAAGAAATCACGTACTCCCCAAACTTTATTAATACATGTAACGTATGTATTACATATACAGTTGCCAATAAAAACTTTTAAATTACCTATTGACACAGTCAAACTTAGTAATAACGTATAAAATGTATTTAGCAAACCGATTGCAAACAGGAATCCTTATAATTAAATATAAATTGGAGAAAATTGGTAAAAGCTTATATTATGGAAAGGCTAGTACTAAGGCAATTTACTTTACTTAAAGACATTCTGGATACCAAGCTAGGAGTTGGAAGAAATGTAGGTTCTGGAAGGAATACTGCTTTAAAATAACATAAGAGTTGGGTAAGATGAAGACCTGTCTCAAACGAATCTTGGCGCTGATAACTTAATAGCTAATGAACACTTATCTACAATTAAATTTTGTTGTGTTGCATTTTAAAACTTACATTAATCAAATTAATTAAAACGAAAACTTAAAAAAAAGAAACATGTAATCAATAGTTTCAAAGATTTTTTTACAGTGTAAAACATTTACATGCCATGAATGCAAATATCGATGGAGACAATTTACTTTATCACAATTTTTCTAGCCTCTATCTTATGTTACAAGGATATCTCTAAGAGGTTATCTATTAGATATTTATCTTGCTTGATACGCAAGATTTATACTTATGTCCAGAAATTAATACTTCTTTTATCTTGAAACAAGATTTTTATTACAGCTTGTTAATACAAGATTATATATTTTTTAATGGCATCTTACAAGATATAAACTGATAATTTAAAATGTATTTGACAAGGTTCTGGTCCTGAATTTATAAACTTATTTTGAATGATTGCATCTATTTTTAATAACAGTTTTGTCATATTTTTGTCATTATTTCCTTATCCATTTTAACTATATTATCTAATACACTTAATTTCAAAAATAATGGAAAAGTAAGGTTAAAAAAAACTTTTACATGGTCAATTCTGTTTTTTTTCCATTTGACAAATATTTCTTTACGTCACTAAATTTGGGTTAAAGTGTCAATATTGGAAGTTGTCAAAATTTGGTTTTGATCAAAAAAAGATAACATATGATTTTTGACATGGTTAAACCAATCTTATATTTTTGAATGCCAAATAGACATAACCCCGTTTAAATAATCCACATTCATATAACTAAATTTTCTGGAAAACATGAAATTTTAGTTAACCCTACTTTGATTATTTTTGATATCAAGTGTACTATAAAAAAAAGTCACACGTCGAATTGATATCTATTTTACCGCTTTTAGCAAAAACCGCTTATGATGTTTTTATTAAGTAGGTTGTAAAATTGTTCATTTGTCAACAATGTTAAAAATAAAAATATAAATAAAAATATAAAATTGACTATAAATTGTCATTTAAATTAAAGGTTCACAAAAATCAGCTCATTTCTTTATTAACCGTCAAACAATTTTTAAATTTAAGAATGACATTTAAATAATTCTTAAACATTATGGAAACCATTTATACCTACTAAAAAATAATAAGAAAAAGAAACCTAAAAGCCACAAAAGAACAAACGGATGAAATACAAGCAAAAACGACAAGAAAATTAGAAGAAAAGAGAAAGCGATGCGACGCAACTAGTGCACAACAATGTTTAAATAAAATTAATGAAACTAAAAGAATATACAAATGGAAATAAGCAATAGAAAAATGTCTATTTTACGTATAACCTTACATTTAGACTGCAATACACAACGTTCCGACAGCAAACAGAATAATAGAAACTTAATTTTTTTAAATGCGAGAAGGGAGAATCTCAAAGTTTGCAAAACATTTTTTCCTACGATCCTCTGAAAATGACATTTAGAAAACGCTTTATATCACACTAGTTTGATATTTTCATATCACCCTAGTGTGATATTTATGTATGGAGGGTTGCCCAATTTTATTTAGATATTTACCTCGTGGATTCTACGAATTTTATTCACCTTGTTTTATAAGCCATTTTCCACCTTTCACCACAGACTTTGTTGATATATTTTATGTTTTTTAATCCAAATATTTCTGTTTTTCATGTCAAAAATAGAAACTATAGTTATAACGTTACTATTTTGACCATTACTGTCTAGATTTTATAAAAATTACTTAATTTTGATTTAGTTACCTTACATTTTATAAAAATATCCAAATACACAGTATTTTTCATATAAAATGTAAAACAGTAAAATTTTACTTTTCTTATATGGTATCATAATCACAGAAATCTAATTTAACTAGCAAGCATATATGCAACCCATTAAACAGCTATGTAAATATAAAACCAAGAAAACTAAAGGTAAATAAAAATCATATTTCCTGTTTGACATACATATATAAATTTGTATGCTATTATTATTTTGTGCTTTGCTTTTCTGAAAAATTAATCAAAATTAGAAAATTTGAAAATAAGAAATTTCATATTTTTTTGGGATCGTAGGAAAAATAGTGTACATAACTCGTTGGAAAGTGTATTCCATACACTCGTGGAGTTTCCTCACTCGCCTGGTGGCTCGTTCGTAAACCTTCCCACTCGCGAAATATTTTACTTTCCACACTAGTTATGTAATATACTATATTTAATTACTAAAAGTCCAATTCATCAACATGTCATTTCTGACACATTTATAACCACACTTTTTTTTCACATTTAGTATATTTACAGGGTTGTCTAATTTCTATTTTTCACGGTCTACCAGATTAAAAGTCCAAACCAAGCGGTCTATGCTTAAAACGGCAGTATTATTCTGTTGTTTGATAGAAATTACAGAGTGATGTATTATTTTTTTCGTATGTTTTAATTTTATATATTTGATATACAAGCCGTGAAGATACGCTCCTCCGCTTTCTATGATATAGCACACTAGAAGTGCTAGAAGTAAGCAGTGGATATTTTTTTTCTAAAAGATAATACATGTATAATACATGTCAAACTTATAGATTAACAAAATCAAACATCTATGACCAAACTATACTATATACACGGTGTATTTGAAATAGGGTAGGAAATTTTAACAGGTGATTCTACATGATAAAATATGACAAAAAGTTCCTATATACATATGTCTAAAAATGCGTCATAAGGGAGCTACGCCCCTTTGAAAGTGGCTAAAAAAATCGGTTTTTATTTAATAACTCAGGAACCCTTTGAGATATATCAACGAGGTTTTGCACGTCAACTAATCCTACCAAGGCCCGTTTTTATGTTTTTTCATGTACTTATTTCAACCAGGGGTGTGCGAAACGGGGGGGGCTTATCAATTTTTTGTCCCAAACTTTTTTCTGTGTAACTTTTTTACAATTTTATTGCTAAAATATGATTCCACAGGTCAAAATACATAAAAAAGGTATTCTTGTTGTAATACTGTAGGATTAACCGTTTTCGAGAAAAATTCATTTGAAGGTGAAATTCCACGGTTCGAGGACGAAAAATTAAATACTAAAATGTTGAAAACCAAAATTTTAATGATGCAGGACGAATGTACAATAAAAACTAAGAAAAAAACCTCATATACAGGTACTTCCAAAAATCAATCCTAATGGAGCTATCGTCTCCTAAATATGCACCATTTTTAAAGAGCTATGGTAGCTTTAAAAGCGTTTTTTAGACCTACATGTATGGAAACTTTTTTTCTTAGTTTTTGATTTAGAATAACATTGCATCATTAAAATTTTGGTTGTCGACATTTTAGTACTTAATTTTTCGTCCTCGAACTGTGAAATTTCACCTTCAATTGAACTTTTCTCGAAAACGGTTAATCCTACAGTATTACAACAAGAGTACCTTTTTTATGTATTTTGACCTGAGGAATCATATTTCAAAAATAAAATTGCAAAAAAGTTACACAGAAAAAAGTTTCACGTGCAAAACCTCGTTAATATATCTCAAAGGGTTCCTGAGTTATTAAATAAAAACCGATTTTTTTAGCCAATTTCAAAGGGGCGTAGCTCCCTTATGACGCATTTTTAGACATATGTTTATAGGAACTTTTTGTCATATATTATCATGTAGAATCACCTATTAAAATTTCCTACGCTATTTCAAATACACCCTGTACTATACAGGGTCATTCTTTTAAATGGTACGCCCGCCGTAACTTTTAAACGGGATGTGATATAAACTTTATATTTGGAATATGCATATCACACTACAAAAACTATCATATGTCATATTTTTCAATGTATTATTCGGTAAGGCGGCGCCAGGGTGGCGCAGTGATGGACAATATTTTAAATGTCACCCCAGGTCCTGTGATACGTCATTTTAAAGAGCTTAAAATTCTCTATTTAAGAATGTAACTATTTATTTTTCAATATTTTTTTTTTAGAATTTTGTTCTCCAAAATTGATGAAATTTTCAGTATTTTTGAAAAATTTATTTTGGAAATTTTACGCAAAAAGATCCAAATAGTTAATACATGGTGTATTATCATGTTATGACTAATTATTCATTATTTTCGGGTAAAATTTTTAATATTTATGTACAAAATTTAATAATTTTGAAGAAAAAAAAAATCTTCAAAAAAAATATTAAAAAAATAATAGTTACAAAGTTAAATAGAGAATTTTAATCTCTTTAAAATGAAGTATAACTTCATAGTTATCTTTATTTTTTAACAAAATTAAATGACAGTTTGCGGTTAACTGTATTTAAGTGTTATTAACTTTAACGAAATTCACCTTTAGTTATTGTAGAGCATACTTTCCTTTTATTTAACGCAGCTCTGAGTTTTAAAAATATAATAATTTGGCCATTTTAATAGCGCCGCTAAAATGCAAATTCGAGAATCCGTATTTAAAATTCTGAAAATAACCGTAACTTGCATAAAGTAGTAAGCTATTACACAATTTTTATGCTTAAAATTTACTCCGTAGGAAGCCTTGTATGTGTTTACACACTGTGAAATCGCTGAATATTCATGCCCACGATATTTATATCGTGTCCTAACCTAACATGGAAATCATGTTTCTGATTGTTATTGATCTAGTTTCTACAAGTTTCATTTTTTAATGCAACATTCTATGGACATATATGCTATATTAATATTTATATCCTTTGACTGTTTTTTTTTTCTATACTTTGTATACTTTCTTTGGTTTGGATTTAGTTACCTCGTATAACTTGTATTTTATTAGGTCGTATTATAGATGATGTAGATAAAGGAAGAACCTTCTTAGATTTTAAAAATATTATTACCTTGTATATAATAATATTAAATTTCAATTTATTGGAATGAGCACTTATTTTTCCAAATTAAAATCTGCCTATATACCTAACATTATTTAAACAGTTCATTTAAAACCAATTTTCAACCTGTCACTAATATATTTTTTAAACGGCTAAACTCAAAAGTATATTCGTCCAGTAATCATTTTTTTTAGAGAAAAGAGTCAATTTCATAAGCATGCATGTACCGGAAGTAATACAAAAGACGTCTCCATACTAAAAAACACACTCGGTTCATTCAGGGACTTGTTAGGAAAAAGTGCGTGTTTGGCAATACCCCAGCCCCCAAGTCAAGGTAAGCTCGAGCCAAAGACTGTCTGGTACTAGGGATGTAGTGTCTAATTCGATGCCTTTGGGAAATTGGCGATCTCTCAGAGTAATAAGCTTCACAACGAGTTATTACATTGCATTACATTACATTACATTACATTACATTACGTGAGCCTATAGAACTGGTCAAAAAGTGGCAGGGATTGCAGAGGTCGTGTGGGTTTATTTGCTACTTGCCAGAGTCTTTGGTCTTAATAAGGGAATAAGGAACCTTCGCTGGTCAAAATCCGACAGTGACAACCACATCAGACGTGGCTCAGTTAACTTTTTATGGAAAGACGAATACCTGTCTCGAGGACCTACCAGGCCTGGATATATCAGACCCACTTGTAGAAAGTGTCACCCAATGGGAACATTAAGATTTAATTGTTTTTGGTATGCAATAAATTTTGCTTCAAGAACTCATCCATGCTCTTACATAAATTGATGTTTACGCGGAAACACAATGGACCAGCAGATCTGAGTGTATAGCAGTTACCATGTATTTCTGCTCCACTACTGATGATTTTGGTGATGATGTATTAATACTCAGTTGCATCATGTCAATGACTCGACAAAGCCAAAAACAATCTTTTGCAAGCCTCGTACTTGAGCTCTCAAATCATACTCGTTTAGCAAAGTCGCTCTCTCAGGACTTGGCACCCAAAACCATATTTTACAATAAAATATATTTTTGTATTTTAATTAAGCAAATAATGGGTTCTTTAAAAAGATATTAGATCGATGCCGTTGCCACTAGTAGAATAAATTTTAAAATTTTATGTAGAAACCCCTCCATAATTGCTATAGCACAAATTTTAGTCTACGACTAAAATAATAATTTGTTTCAAGATATAATTATGATTACGGGATTACTTATAATAATAACAAAAATTTATTGGTCTCCCAACTGGCTATAGACCTAGGTCTTTCTGCCTGTCAATACAATATTTTAAACTAATAATAATTGTACATGATAATTACTATTTATAATCGTATACAAAAAAAAAAAAAATCTTTGGTGTAATATATAAAAAAAAATAATAATAAATAACTAAATATAATTTTGTGCTTAATTGACCTAATTGTACTTCAATTTGTTGCATCTCTTGTATATGTTGCCATATAGTTTTTTCTGGGTATTTCTTTTTCCTTATTCCTTCATGGTTAATAATGAATGCGTGTATGAGTTCCATGTTGTGAGCTTGCAAAGCAAATTTGGTACCTAATTTACTTATTCTTGTCAAAATCGGTGTTATCTGCGTTTTTTCGTATAGAAGGTTATTTGAGGGGTTATGTAAGGGGTTATTAGGATGTCGTATTCTTGTCAGTGATCTTAAACAGCTTCTTTCTGCTACCTCTATGTTTCTGAGTACTTGTTCTCTGCAAGAGCTTAGAAGTATAAAACCGTATTCAATACTGGGACGACAGATCATTTTGTAGATCTTTGTTATATTTTCCAAGTTAACAGCTTCGTTTTTATATGTTAAGGATCTAAAGTGGCTTGCCCTAGCTTTAACTTTGTTCTTGATGTTTTTTGTGTAAGATCTGAAATCTAATTTATTGTCCATTTGTATTCCTAGATACTTAACCGAAGTTGTGGGGCGGATCTCTTGGTTTATAATCGAGATTTTAGGAGAATATTCGGTTACTCTGTGATTGAATATCATAAATTGTGATTTGGTTGGATTAGGAGTGATTCGCCATTTAGAGAACCATTCTACTGTCTTATTTATTAATTCCTGGAGTCTTATTAGAGCTTTATTTCTAGTTTTAGCATGAGTTACTAGAGCAGTGTCGTCCGCAAACTGCAGTATGTATTCTTCGTCGTTAAATTCTTCGTTTGGATTAATATCATAGGAGTATAGGTTGTATAAATCGGTGGAAAGCGGAGAGCCTTGGGCAAGTCCCTGTTCTGATGTAAATGTTTTTGATATGCGTTTTCCTATTCTGACTTGAAGTATTCTATTTTCGAGGAACTCTTTTATTATCCACAGTAGATATTCGGGGCAGTCAAGAAGTACTAGCTTGAACAGGAGTCCTCTATGCCATACACTGTCGAATGCTTTTTGTATGTCGTAAAAGAAGGCTGCTGAATGATTACCATATATAGCTTTTAGTTGTACATTGCTGACCAGTATTACTAGAGGATGAATTGTAGAGTTTTTTTTTTTAAACCCAAATTGGTATCTTGGGATTTTATTTCCTAGCACTTTGAGTAGTCTTTTCTTGATAGCCTTTTCAAAATTTTTGCCTATAACGCTCAAGAGGGTTATAGGTCTGTAATTCGTAACTCTGGTACTGTCAGTATTGGGTTTTGGTATAGCTATAATTGTTCCAGTCTTCCATTCGGGGGGGTAGTATATTTGTTTCAGACAATAATTATAAGTTAGTAGAATTTTTTCATGAATAATGGGAGAAAGTTGTCTAAAAATGTTTCTAGAGACATAGTCGTGTCCGGAAGCTGTATTTTTGCCTTGTGCCAGCAGGTCGTAATACTCCTCTTTGGTGATTTCTTCTTCATCTGGAGCTGTTGGTTTATTTTGAAAGAAGGTATTATACCAGTCATTAACTTCTCTGAATTTTTCTTGATCAAAATTTGTGCTTTCAGTCATTTTATAGGCGGATTCGAAATGTTTGGCAAAAATGTCTGCTTTTTCTTCATCTGTACTGTATACCCGATCACTATCCGATTTTTAAAGACTTTTTAGTAAAGAGCATTGAAAACATTATAATAAAAAAAAATAATATAAAGCAACGGTAATTAAAACCATGTGCCTTTGAAAAAAGAGCGAATCATTTTGTAGCAAGTAGTGCGAAAATTTTCGGTAGGAAGGATTAAATCTTAATACTAATCTATAGGTCATTTTCTTATTTAGAAAAGAGTATATGAACTTATTACCCCATAGGTTCTACTTACCTAACTTCACCTTATTATAGTTCCACTATCCCTATTTAAAGACTTTTTAGTAAAGAGCATTGAAAACATTATGATAAAATAAAATAATATAAAGAAACGGTAATTAAAACCATGTGCCTTTGAAAAAAGAGCGAATCATTTTGTAGCAAGTAGTGCGAAAATTTTCGGTAGGAAGGATTAAATCTTAATACTAATGTATAGCGGCTACTTTTTATAAATGTACTATTGTTCTTCAAAGGTTATCTATTTAATTAAAATTTTAAATTAATTTGTTGCCCAATTTGAATACCATTAAGATATTATATGCTTAGCATAATTCTAAAATGTAATTTGATAATATCTAATCTTTCGGCAGAGGCGTAGCTAGTTTTTTGTTAAATGAAATAATTTGCTCTAAGCAAAACGTAAATCATGTAATAATATCAATTTGAAGAGGGGACAGATCTAGGTGGAAAACTATATATTTAGAAGTTTTTTGGTGAAAAAAATTAATTATTTAACCCTTTAGGGCGCAAGAGGTAGAGGGTTATGTTAGGCTAATTTTAACAATTGCGTTTTATTATTTTATTTTGTTATTTTGAGAACAGCTTTTATTTTATTAAATATGCTGTCAAATTATTTTTTTGACATTTCTTGCTGTTATTAATTTTAAATTAATTTGTTGCCCAATTTGAATACCATTAAGATATTATATGCTTAGCATAATTCTAAAATGTAATTTGATAATTTCTAATCTTTCGGCAGAGGCGTAGCTAGTTTTTTGTTAAATGAAATAATTTGCTCTAAGCAAAACGTAAATCATGTAATAATATCAATTTGAAGAGGGGACAGATCTAGGTAGAAAACTATATATTTAGAAGTTTTTTGGTGAAAAAAATTAATTATTTAACCCTTTAGGGCGCAAGAGGTAGAGGGTTATGTTAGGCTAATTTTAACAATTGCGTTTTATTATTTTATTTTGTTATTTTGAGAACAGCTTTTATTTTATTAAATATGCTGTAAAATAATTTTTTTGACATTTCTTGCTGTTACTAAGTTAAATTTGAAATAAACTATGTTTTTTACGCTTACTTTGTAAAGTAAATATAAATATGTTTATTTTTATGTTTATTTTTATGTTTATTTTTAACCTCATACTATTCTACTTAATTAAGCATCCCCTAAGTCCAGGACTTGTGTGGGCTAGAGTAGAGGGAACCACCGGCTTTAATTGACTTTCGAACCAATATATCTAGGGAGTACGCCTTCGCAAAATTTCAATTATTAATTAACTGAAAAAGGCAATAGGCGCCAGTGAGGTCTGAACTCACGATCATTAGCTCAGTGTCAATGCTATATCGATGCCTTAGACCGCTGAGCTAATCTCCCAAAAATATATCTTAGTACTTTTGAATTATAGAGAAATTAATAATGATAAATACGAATTATCATAGTAGATATCTGAAGTTTTATCAGCCATGTCCAAAAATTTAAACGCAATTAAAAAAGACAATAAAACATCTTTGAATATTGCAAGTAATAATGCGATTAACTTTGAAAAGAAAAGCCTGCGCAGAAATCAAGTTTATCGATGTAGTACTAAGAATTGAAACTTGTGATGTCAAACGAGTTAGGCTATTATGAGCCTCAATTATTGATGATTAAGAAAACTTATTAATTTTATTAACAAAATAATTTTAGTCTCTGGACTCCCTGTCATGTATCGAGGCCCCTACGTGCAGTATAAATCTACGTTTGTTTATCTTCCACTTAAAGTAGAATACTTGTAATAAATCAATTACATATGGTGACGCCGATAGCAAATTTCATTAGTTTTCACAATAGTCAAAATGCCAAATGACGAGGTAACTTCAAATATAGTTTCGAATAATGTGGCCACTTTACTAGATGACACCATGTCTTTAATCTATCTACTGTTTTTTTTAAATGTTAACATAAAGGATACATAAAGTCCAAACGAAAATTTTCAAAAACGTTAAAGTAGTTTTATGTATAGTACCAGTAGTACTAGTAGTTTATACACCGTTTCTTGTGCATTTGATTTTAACGATAGTAAGATGATTTTTTTATAAATATATATTTTTGTATTCTACCGGGTGAAAAGAGACCATGGTATTCCTCCTTTTTCTTTATTTTATAAGTTAGAGATTTCAAATTTGGAACATTTCTTATTGCCATAAAGAGTTAACTTTTAGCAAAAAAGAAGTACATTTAAGTTACTTCCGGTTTAATTGGATATAATACCAACTTTCAATTTTTAAATGTGACATCCTATATATTTATATATTTCAATTCTACGCTTCATTCTGAGTAAAATAATACTTATCAAGTGACATTTTAAATGTCAAACTAACATTTTGTATGTCAAAAGTTTTTTTTTTAATTTAATTTTTAGTTTTAATGATAGATTGGCTATGATAACTTATTATTTCAAATCTAAGTAACCCTAGAAAAATTAATTTACTCAGAAAGCTTTCTTTTTAAACTTAAATTTGACAGATAAAAAAATAAACAAAAATATTTTTTACCATTTATTTTCATTTATAAAAACGGCTGTATTTATCATAAATAAAAATAAAAAATTTTTTTAGATTTATATTAGATTCCTATCATTAGATCGTACTTTCTAATGTGCCAATGTACCAATACGGTGCCATTTAAAACATTAAGTTTTTGAACAATCTCATTAAGTTTTTGAACAATCTCATTAAGTTTTTGAACAATCTTAAATATGGTAGGTTACTTTCATACTTTTCGAGTATTATCAGCCTTATTTATGATAAAAACTAAAAATTAAATTAAAATAACGCTGACATTTAAAATGTCATTTTTTGGTATCTTTATACTCAGAATAAAGCGTTGAATTGAAATATGAAAAAATGTTTGGGGTGTTCCATTTAATAATCGAAAGTTGATGTCCCTTCCGGTTAAACCGGAAGTGAATTAAATGTACTTTTTATTTTATAAGTTGATGTTTTATAAAAATAAAATACGTTTTAAATGTTAAATCTCTAACTTTTATAATAAAGAAAAAAGGGGGTGTGTCTTGGTCTTGATACACCCGGTATACCGAGGTATATCCATAGTACAATTTCTTTTAAAGTGACAAGTGGTTTATTTTTAATAAAAACGTTAACCTATTGCTGTTTTATCGTTTTGTTAGGCACGTTATCTTTATATATTTGTTTAAAAATAACAGCTATAGCCTTCCACACGGTACGAAAGCTCTGACGAAAAAGGGAGGTATCATGCGCGCTCTCTTCCTTACGTCATTAACGTCATAAGGCGTGCGTGCGTCAACAAACTAATAACTCTTCTTTCCAGAATACGCATACCGTTAAAATAAAGTATCGCCAACATCTCGGTTTGTTTGTAAACAAATAGTAGATATATTCAGGCCTGAACAATAACAGTTACCAGTAACTGATATTGTTGTCTCTGTTAGAACAAAGATGTGCGAGTAAGACAGACGAATGTTTATGTTGCCGACGTTTTTGTCAGTTTTAACGAATGAAATGCCTATTCTAGAGAGAAGAGTAATTAGTTCGTTGGCGTGCGTGCGTAAAAGTGAGAGGCACCACATTCCTCACATATTTTCCATAGCCACACATCCGTGTGTCAAAAATACGCTACTGATCTATCGGTGTTATATCCTGGCAGAAATATAATGTGAACAGTTTTATCTGTTTAACATATTTAAAGATTATAAGGATGTAACATAAATTTATGTATTTTGATTAATATCTTGTAATTTTTTTTATAGTAATGTAAGATTTTATCTTTAAATACATGTAACTATTTTAAGAATTTATTAGCATGTAATTTAATGGAAATTTTTGCATATTATATTGTTTTTTAAAAGATCTAGCTAGGCGACATTTTAGTATAACTAAACTAGACATTACTTACAATTACATTTACAAATCATATTTAAGTGAGGAACCCTGTTACACTCCTAAGTTTTAACTAGCTTTTTCGTGTTACGTAATGACTGAAATCCACTAGATGGCGAAATAGTTTACGAGCGAGATATGGAGCACTCTAGATTTATGATTTTATAAAATTCTATGACACATAACCTCAAATTTTTTTTATGTTAGAAATAAACGTCAAAATATTTTATATAATAATTATAATAATATAATTATAATTATATAATTATAAGTTGCTGCTAAACTATAATACTTTTATCGGTATTAGGTGATTACTTTTAGTATTTTGTGATAACAATGGCTTTACTAGAGTTTGGTAACATTAAACGTATTTATAGTTGACACAAGAAAATATAGTACTTAAGAATTCAAAATTAAATCACCAGAATCATGGCTTACAGTTTTTGATGTGCCACATATAAAGATTTAGAAACTTGATTGTTGTTTCTAAAATCATATAGCAGGTATCTATAACTTACCTTAGAATAACAAAAGAAGATGTTCTCATTGAAACACACACTAAAAATAAACGCCACTGTGAATTTATGTTTATAATGTCAATGTTTACGCATGGCGCCATCTAGAAGGCTTCCGATCTCGTTCGTAGATACCAGCGCTTTTTGGCCAATACGCAACCAAATCGAACTACAAGTTACCGGTCTCTACGCTCATGATTGTGACGACTCCTCATTGTTGTTTTTTTTTTACAAATTACATTTTATTCTACAAATTCCAAATTGATTGCGTAAGGGCAACAAGACACATTTTTGTGGTTGTCAGAACTAAAACTTAGATTTTAATTATCTGGTAAATACAAAAATTTGTTGCCCTGGGCAGATTTTTGATTGCAGCACCCAGAAATATAGTTGTTTGAGACTGTACTAGAACTGTCAAACCAACTGACGTTCAATAATTGTGAAGTTAGCTTTAAATACTAAAATCCCGCTGAAAAAAAATACAAAACAAAAAGGGTTAACAATTGGGAAAAACTGAATAAATTCATTAAAAAAAAGTTTTTGGAAATTTTTTACAAAAAAAAATATATAAAAAAATATTTTATCCAATACATAGAGATAATAAGACAATTATTAGCTTTATTTTAAATAAAGAAACTAAATAACAACCCATGCGTGGCTTTTACTTTATAGATTCGACAATTATTTATTTTACCCACTCAACTGTCACTTGTAAAATTATTTTCTTGTAAATGTCATTAAATTTCTTAATAAATATAAATTTCTAAGCTATTTATTGGATAAAACTTTGTATCTTACTCTTGAGTAAACTAATATTGCCCTCTCTAAAATTAACCCACTCGGCCTTTAATTTTCTCATATGCAATATCCTAGTTTCCTCTCTCGTAACATAAATAACTATTATGTAGGTACCAACATAAATTTCTAGAATAAACAAAATTCCCTAACCGTGACTTTGGCCAATATTACGCACGCTAGGTGTAAGTAATCGCTTGTTTATAATACAAAAAGAAATTCAGAAATAGGCATTTACAAAGATGGTAGTAAAAAAACATTGTGTTTAACACTTGGTTTGTTGCCAAGCTCAAGTTCCTCGTTTTTAAAGTCTCTGTCTTAAAGATCCATATTAAAACTTATTTACATGGTATACAATTATATTTCTGTTACATTATTTCTTACATGTTTTATTTATTACATGAAGTTTTAGCTAACAAATGAGTAACCATAAAAATATTGCAATATTGGCAAATTTTTCGGTTGAATGCTTCTCACAGGGCGATAAATACAAAAAAAGATTAACATTAAAATAAAGATTTTATTTGTGTGGAGAATAATAGCCGACCCCCTGTAGATCAAAAACATAGGTATAATATTGTAACATATGCCTCAGTGAATCCATTGAGTTTATAGACTCTCGGTAACTTTTATATTTACTTTCAAAAGTCATATCGGTTATCGTTCTTTACGTTTTTCACTAAAATATTAAGGTAAAGCGCCTTGTCCTTAAGATTACTTACTTATTATTATTATAGTTTATAGAAAAACAATATTACCTTATGATATAAGGTTTTTTATGTAAATATTGACTGTTTGTAATAGCCTTAGCTAAATAAACGTATTATTTATTTTTATTTATTAAAATATTAGTTATTTACGGTGCACGGTAAAAATAAATTACATTAAATTACATAGTCCGTAAATGGTAATATGTTGCCATAGACCGGCATGGTAAAAATTACATAGCCCATAATGGTAATATTTTGCATTGACCGGAACGCTAAAAATTACATAGTCCAGAATGGTAATATTTTGGATAGACCGGAACGTTAAAAATTACATAGTCCAGAATGGTAATATTTTGCATTGACAGGAACGCTAAAAATTACATAGTCCAGAACGGCTTGGACTTGAAATTTGAAAAAAAAATATTTACCACTTAGAAAATGTTTGTTACAAGTCTCTGTGTCAAAGCTTTTTTGAAATATCGTAGTGTAAAGTTCATTTGGTTTAATAAACCAAACGATTTGCACCCTTAATACGAGTATAAACTGCTTACATCTTTCTTTAAAGATCTATTGGTTGATAAAGATCGTAATTTATAATGAACGTAAATTTTAGGCCACAAATAAAGCATTTAAATATCGTACCTAAATAATATTTACCTTTTTATTACACTTTAACCTAGCAGCATGCGTCTCATGATGCGACGCCTTCTTGGTTATTGGCCAAAGCGCACGCGCATCTTAAAACTACATAGCCCGACATTGTAAAATCATGTAAAAATATGTAAATCAATGTAAATATATTTTTTTTACATTATTTTACATTCTTTTACATTATTTTACATTCTTTTACATTATTTTACATTATTTTACATTCTTTTACATTCTTTTACATTCTTTTACATTCTTTTACATTCTTTTTCATTCTTTTACATTCTTTTACATTATTTTAAATAAATTTATGAATTATGCATAGTCCAGAATAGTAAATTTACTATTCCGTACTATGTAAATTCATGTATTTTTACATTATTTTACATGCAGTTTTTACAGTGTGAAAGTGAGTTAAGTGAAAAAATGGTACACGAGACCCTCCAGGGCTGACTGGCTTAATTTTTATCCCTATAGACGATTTTAACTAAAATTTAAACAAATATTTCTTAAGCTACCTACAGAGACACAAAATTACATAACTTACTATTGAAATTATGTCTTGCGAACGATATGTTAATTTATTATAATCTGTAAAAGTATATATGTAAATTACACAGAATGTAACAAATTTGCACAAAAAAATTGGAAAAAAATGTAAAAGTTATGTAATTATTTTCTTTAATGTACGCTTGGAAGATAGTACCTACTTACAACTGTATTTAGTTATATAGTAGAGAAAAAGATGCAAGTCGCTTGCAAAACAACTTTACGCTAAGATATCTTTGACATAGAGACTTCAAATTTGGAACATTTGGACTTTTTGCTTACTACTTAGAAAATCTTTTTTTGCAAATTTTAAGTCACTGGGTCAAAGTGTTTTTGAAATATCGTAGTGTAAACTTGTTTTACAAGCGACTTGCATCTTTTTCTCTTCTATAGGTTATAGCTCTTTTGTGCTCAACATAAGATTGTGAAACAATCACTTGTTTTTAAAATCTCACATCTCTGTATCTGGAAAAAGTCATACAACTTTAAATAATTAAAGGAGCTTTCTGGTGCTATCTCAGTGAATTGAAAGAGAAGCTGCTGAAAGTCAAGCTAACCTTAAATTTTTCATTCTGAGATGTTCTTGGATTCAATAAATTGTTTGCGCTGGAAACATTGGTGAAACAGATCTATAGAAAAATTTATGTAAATTATTTCCTTGTTATTAGACTGAAACTAACATTTATGTAAAAATTATATGAACGATTTTGATGAATTATTTTCGAGAAAACATCAAGCAATTAATAAGTATACTTTAAACATTATCACTTTTAATACTTAATTTTTTTCAGCGATGGGTTTTTCGTAGAAGTTGATCTCGGCAAAATTTTAAGATACCAGATACAAGATACAAGATTTTATTGGAGTCTCAACATACATGTTATGCGCAAGTCATAAATAAAAATATAAATTAAATTTTAATTTACAAAACATGTTAAAAATTAATATTGTTACGGGACAAAAGCTCGTCTACACTGTAAAATGCTTTTGATATTAAAAATTTATTTAACCTCTTTTTAAAACTATTCAAAGGAATATGTAGTAAACTAACAGGTAATTTATTTAAAAAATTCGGTTCGTTTCTACTAGATTTAAGTCTTAAATTATTTGTTCTTATTTCTCTTGACTGACGTGTTTGATGATAATGGACATCTTGACTAGTATATATATATAATTTGTCTGATTTTCAAAAACATGAAGAAGATAAGTGTATATATATAGCGATAGGAATGTCAACAATTCTAAATTAATAAAAGTTTGTTTTACATCATCGGGATATCCTAAATTGCTAATTATCCTTATAACCTTTCTTTGTAAACCGAAAAACCTGACGGCACCAGAGGCATGTCCCCAATTTATCAGACCATATTGCATATTTGAGCAAATTAGTGCATGTTAAGCAGTTTTTAAGATGTTTTGTGTAACAATACCACTAAGGCATCTAATTACAAATATATTCTTTGATATTTTTTTTGATAAAAAGTCCTCATGTTGATTCCAAGACAGTTTGGCGTCAAGGTGTAGACCAAGAAACTTGGCATACTCCGGGTTTACAAATCCGTGTAATGGCCTATGTGTAAAAATCATGTTTAATGTTTTATTTGTATTAAGAGCAAGAGAAAATGACGATGTCGCTTTTCAAAGGAATTGTACCTACATTAATATTGTGTTTAAACGTACCCGCAAATCTCCATATCTTTCTATCTACCACTCAACAAATATGTAATCCACTTCGGGATAATTTTATAATCCCATAAATTATGGGTTAATATAAAACGATGCTTGGATAAATAATCTGTGAAAGAGAGTTTTCAACACAAGCAGTAATCATCTTTGGTTCTTTTAAAAAAGATTATTAAGTTTATATAAAAAGTTCTAAGTACCAAATATGCTCTTATGAAAGCGGACAAAACAAAAGTCACACCAAAAAAAGCTAAGAATTAAAGAATTATAGTACGGGAGCACACGCCTACTTTACTCGTTAGGTTAGTTATGACGTCATAACATTTAGCACCTCACAGCTGATTTTTTCAGGATCGTTCAATTATAGTATATTATTCAACGAGCGTATAATATTTGCTATTAATCAATGAGGGTGAATTTTGGGACACGAGCCGAAAGGCTAGTGGCCTAATCAACCTAATGATAAAGAGCTATTATACGCTAGTAGAATACTATACTTTATCCACGACCGTTTTAAAGTGTAAACGATTAATTTGTACAGACCCGTGATTAATAGGCCTAATAATCACGGCCGTGGATAAAAATATTTAAAATCAAGTGGTAATCTTGTCCGATAAAATTTTTCGGGCAATACCGCTGTAGGACGCCTTAAAGTTAAAGGTTTGTCCCAAAAAAAAAACGCCCCGCTACCGAGAATTTTTTTATGTAAGAAGTTGTTTGACTGCACATAAAAAACACATATACAAAGTCTCAATGGTGTGGTAAAAAAAAAAATCTACTGGGCGTGGGCTCCCGGACTATTAGAACTTTATATATTTTTGATCGTGAAATTTATAAATCATCCTTAGGGAACGTTTAAGTATTACGTAACGCTCCTAGGAGGGGGGGTCATTTTGGAGTGTTACGCGCATGTTAATGGTATAGGAAAATAGCGTTACAGAGGGGGTGGAGGGTCCAAAATGATCAAAATTTGCGTTACGTAAGGGCATATCCGCAGGCTCGCATAAGAATGTAATACATAAGAATGCGATGCCTTGATTGGCTTGATGTGCCGCCATTTATCTTGTAAGCCAATCACGACATCGCATTCTTATGTTTTATGTTCTTATGCATGCTTCTGGATAGGCCTTAATACTTGAACGTTCCCTTACCGATATACCTACTTACTAGAGACAATTGGATACCGCCACAAATTGGATACTGCTTATCTAAAAGGAACCAAGCGACATTTTTAAAGAAATTTTCTTAGGCATGGGGATAGGTTGTACTAAGCCTAAAGAACTTGTTCCTATGCCTATCAAAATTTCGTTAAAAATGTCGATTGGTTCCTTTTAGAAATGCGGTATCCAATTTATCATAATTTTTGAAATAAAACTTTAAAGCATTGTACACTGTATTGTACACTGTATTATAATTTATTCCATTTGAAAAGTCCAAACTGTACAATGTACAGTTTGGACTTTTCAAATGGAATAAATTGGATAAAGATAACAATATTATTTTTCAAAAAAGTCCCCCCTTTTTATTTTGAGCCCGACATCTTTTGATTTTACTCACATGAGTAATATCATAATCTTCTGTCGTCAAGAGGCGCCATTTCTAAAAGTTTAAATAAGACCATAATATTATGTCTAGTGACATCTCATACCAATTTTGGAAAAATCTTTATACACTCTAAATTTGTCCGTCAATCTTTCAGTAGTATTAACTGTAATAATTAAAGCAAATTCACCATGTCAGAACGTGAATTTATAATATTTATTAAAATTAACATCAATATTCCTCGGTTTAGTAAAATCTCAGCTCTTTTCCTGTCGCACTCTAAATTTGTCCGCCAATCTTTCAGTAGTATTAACAGTAATAATTGAAGCAAATTCACCATGTCAGAATGTGAATTTACAGTATTTATTAAATTAATATTACTTGGTTTAGTAAAATCTCAGCTCTTTTCCTGTCGGTACAATAATTTTGCATTAAAACTCAAGCATGTGGTTCAAAAACCCAGCAATTTTACAATATTGGTTGATAATTACCATTTACAGTACTGATTTAAATTTACCACTTTCTTTCCTGGTAACATATGACCTACTTTATTTGCTGTGAAATTACCATATTCTTATTTACAGTGCGGTACAATAATTTTGCATTAAAATTCATGCACGTGGTCCAAAAACCCGGCACTTTTACAGACAGTCCCGAAAATTACAAGAGCACGTAAAAGAAAATTGAAATACTCATTAAATTCGCTGCTTAAATTACTGTAAAATCACAAGTAAAAATTCACATTTTTACATTTAACTGCGAATTTAGAGTATTGATTTAAATTTACCACTTTCTTTGCTGGTAACATATGACCTACTTTATTTGCTGTAAAATTACCATATTTTTATTTACAGTGTATAAGCAAAAAAGTTAAAGAGAGCGCCACTTTTTAATGCAGTATTTTTTGTTTATGAGTTTATTTTTCCAAAATTGGTATGAATATTTATGTTACTTGCACCAACTCTTAAACTGGGATTAGGATGATTAAACTAAGTTTAAGTTAAAAATACTGCGTTCTAATTGGTCTACCGTCAATTTAATCTATGTTTAAAGTTAAACCATCGTTGGTGCAAGTAATATTTTACAAAAATTTGGATTTTTTTTATAAGTAAAAAATCATATTTTGCTGCTAGCATAATAAAACAAACTAATGATACGACACAATATACCACTATACAAAGTTTTTAACTCTTTCTATAATCAAGCTACTGTAAAACATATAGCAATAAATCTGAAGTAAGATAAGAAATGTCACATACGTCAAGAGTCATAAACAATAATGCGACGATAAAATTAAAATGCGGGTTACAAAATTACACCCTTTCTTCTTTTAACAATACTGCCGTACAATAACGTACCCAGTATCTTAAAAAAACCTAAAAATGAGACCTGAATTACTTACAAACACTAAGTTTTATGCACTAGCGACGTCTTTAATTAGGACTTTATCAAGCTAAAAGAGTGAAAAAAACCTTATGTAATAACACAAAAAAAGGTAATGTAACGTAACCCAAATGATTAAAAAAATTTTACCCTGATTTCTTAAATATTTTGTTTTAAAAATATTTTATATTCTGGGATAGAACAAAAATTAAAGATAAGTACTAAAGTCAGAATCTATGTTACAAAATGTAACGTAAGCAACATTACATAAAATTATAAATTTATCATATATTAAAATTATTATACTAATTATAAATATTTGTTTTGTTACTTTGTTATTTACTAAAAATAAATATTGTATTTAAATATTATGTCTTATGTCTATAATTGACAAATTTTTACATTTTAAAGTGAAAACAGGCTTAAGATGTAACGTAAGCAACGCTAAATAAATAAATAAAAACATATATTTGAAAAAAAATATTAAACAAAACTAGAATTCTGCTTTAGAAATAATAAAAGTATCAATTCATAACATTCATTAAACACCCTTTAAAGCTTATATCAGCAAACGCCCAAATACGGAGTTCTTTTTTACTAGGGTAGAATACTGCCCTCCTTAAGATAAACGCGGCAAATCCAGATAGCAGTAAAGTTGATTTTTACATAAGCGGTCACAGAAATATTGACGGTATTGCCATCTGGATTTGCCGCGTTTATTCTAAGAAAGGCAGAATACTAGTGCATAACTTCTCATAGTATACATGTATTTATCATGTCATGCCCAATCTACGTATGTGCGATTGTTCGGGACCAGCCTGTGTGAAAACTGGACCGTGTGTAAGCCAGACTACACGTAAAGAGAATTAACAATGGCTTATGAGAATAACGTTCAAAACCCATGTAGTTTCGAAGATAAACACAAAAGTTATCGCATTTTTATGCTTATCACACCTAACTTCATTAAAAATGAACACTAATAAATTTAATGTTAAATAGGTCAACGCATTTTTAGTTAGCAAATTTTAGAACAATTTTCTTATTTTTAAAGCGGTATTTATTGTATACTTATAATTGTTTAAAAAAGAACGTTAAGTACTTAGGTTTTTAAGTTGTTTAGGTAAATAAAAAAAAATAGTTTCCAAAGACTCAATTACACATGAAAATTTCAACACTTAACTAGAATTTAACTAACGGAATTAAGGATTTGGCTAATAAAATAAAAAGTAAACAAATCTACCTACCTCGAACTTCATTCATTCATTCATTCTTAATCTTAAGAATTAATTTCTTAAGTAATTATGTATATTTTCACCTTATGTTTGATGAATGAACTGCTTAATTGGTTTATTTACCTTTAAGTTCATTAGTAAATTCTCATTTAGTACTATTACTATTATATACTATTAGTAAATTCTCATTAACTTCTAATTTCTAATTATTTTATTTCATATTTAATGTCCAAAAGTCACCCCCTTCCCTCTTAACTTTTAAACAAGTTGAGATATCTACTTCAAATTTGAAACACTTAAATAAGACAAATTAGAATATCTTTTTGCATATATTTGATATTTTCAGCTCTTGCAATGTTGGGGCATGACTATATATTTTTTATTTTTTTTAGACATTTTTAGACTATATATTTTTTATTTTTTTAGACATTTTTTTTGGGGTTTAAAATAAAAGTCCAAAATGATCAAAATTTGTATTACGTAATACTTGAACGTTCCCATTGATATAAATAAAAATTCAGAAAAAAAAAACATTAAAAAAACAATTTTTTAGGAAAAAAAATAATTTAAAAATCAAAAATTAACAAATTAGTAACAGTATAGTCAAATAGAGAATTTTATATGCTTTATAATGATGAATCACACGACCCCCCTACCCACATTTTAAGAGTTAAAACTATTTAATATATGCAAAAAGACAGTTTAAGTTGTCTTATTTAAGAGTACCAAATTTGAAGTCGATATCTTAACTCGTTCAAATTTGGGGTGTATATGCACATCCAAGAGGATTAGACCTCCAAAAGTCCAAAATTATCAAAATTTGCGTAACGTAATACTTGAACGTTCCCTTATATTATTATTTATATAATTAAAACAAAAAATCTGCCTTATTGAAAAATATATTGATTCAAAGGCTATTCTAAGGCTTTACATTATCCCTAATAAACTACACTGATATAAAAGATTTTTTATATTTATTTGAATATGGCCAATTAAATTATTTAGTTGTGAGTAATAAATTTTATTTTAATAAAATAAACCTTTTGTTCAAGTTAATACATTTTTAATTTAAAAATTATTTATTAATGGGAACGAAATAGTTTATTTGAGAGAAATTTAATTTTTATTCTCATAACCAAATAATTTAATTGACCATATCTGACGAAATATTTAGTACCTACAAATAAACTGTTTTATCAGTGTATCTCTTAAAATACAAAAGTTTTTTGTTGATACTGTAAAGTAAGTTTTAAAATAATAACTAATTTTAAATCCATAACATGGTAATTATAAAAAAAGTCTTTAGCTTTACTTTTTTTAGTTTTTCAGTTTCAAGTCGTTTTCGAGTGGTGATTAAAGCAGTGAATATAGCTCCATCTGTTAACGGTGCTAATTACCTGCCCACAGCACTTTGGATTCTCGCGCATATAATCTACACCTAGCCTATTTGATGAAAGACATCTCATGAGGTGGTGGAGGATTTATACGGGTTGTTGATTTATTTACAAGTTTGAAGTAGTTTTTCATAAGACACATTCTGTGTTTTATTTACTATGTATGATGTATGAGAAAAACCTATAAAATACCTTTTTTAAAAACACAGTTTTAGTTATTAGTAAGGCCCGTCAGTGGACGAGTAATTTAGTTAAACACAGGGTAGGATTTATAAAAAAAAAAGTATGAGAATAGTACTATAGTAAACATGAGAAAACGTGCTCTTACAACCTCTGACCAGCTACAAACTAAATTTTTTCTCTCTTTATTTATTTAGTCTTTTTTTTTCCGAATAATTAACCAGGGTTTCTCTATATTAATTATGAGGTTTCCAGTGCGTAAGTACTAATCGGATATGTATCCTGACTTTTGCACTATCACTGATAAATTACTACTCTAGTAATTTCTACGCTAATATAAAAAGTAATCATTAAAAACACACAAAAAAAATATCTTCAAACGTCCATTATTATTAACTTAAAGTTCAACAGTTCACACGATTAATAACCATATATATCACTTTAACTTGTACATAAAACATTAATATAAAAATACTCTAGGCACATCATAGAAGATGGCAAAACAAAAATACACAAGGTACATCATAAAAGATACCGAATTCGCTGCACTGGAATGTGCCAAGAAGGCTACACCCGTCCCTTTCAAAGGCCACGATGTAACTGTACAAACTAAATTAAACCAAACCAACATGTTAGTCAGATTGGGACTTTTTGGGAAAAAGAGCGGCAAGCTTAAATACCATTTTGAAAAAGCTCCTCAGTTTATGGGCCTTAGTTAATACTAAAATGCAGCTATCAGGTATAGTATTAAGCCTGAAATACTACCGGTATATGGCTAACCTGAACATATCCGAAAACTGAGAACATGAAGTTAGTGCTACTTTGGTGACCTAATAAAAGAAAATTAGGGACACAATAAAAAAAATTTGTGACCTTAGTTTTAGACTGTATTATTAGTATTGTGATATATTAGTTATAAATGAAACGGATATTTATTATTCAGGGACGTAAAATACTGTTTTTATACTATGTCGATTAAGGATATTGGTAGCCAATTTCTTGAAGCGAGTCTGGCAACCGTAACAAATAGTTTTCGGTAGTGTATCATTGATACACAACCCCCGAGGGGGTGAGGGGGTAAATATTTTTAAATATTTTTAATTTTTTCATCAAAATTTGTATATAGGGGTTTTTGTGGTCGACGAATATGAATCTGATAATACTTTTTTTCTAATTTCACCCCCTGAGGGGTGGGGGTAGTTTTCGTGAAAACTGGGGTATTGGACTTTTGGAGGTTGCTGAAAGTGAATCTGATAATAAATTTGTTCTAAATCCACCCCCTGAGTAGTTTTCGTGAAAATTGTTATATTGGGGTTTTTGAGGTTGTTGAAAGTAAATCTGATTATAAAATAATTCTAACTTTACCCCTAAAGGGACAGAGGGTAGTTTTCGTGAAAATTGGTATATTAAGGTTTTTATGGTTTGCTGAAAGTGAATCTGATAATAAAAAATCCATTTTACGGGCGGAGGTGAAAAATGGGAAAGCTCTTTTACTGCGCAGTGTATTTTTCCCTGCTTTCTTTTAAATATGTATACTGTCGCTATTTAAAGTTTATATTGTGTATGTAAAGTTATAAGCTAAATAATTTATTAAAATAAATCATATTTTTTAAATAAAACATATATAAATAAATTTGTTCAGATGTTCAAATGACATAATTTTTATTAACAATAAACGCGGAATATTAAAATGTACTGTCCATATACGGTTCATACTGTCCGTATGTGCGACAAAAACAAATGGAGTGATCTTGTTGGCGCTTTCGCCAAAATTGTAAATAAACCAAAAGTAATTAATAAATTAATTAATCCAGTGATTAATTAGTAAAGCTAGTGTGTTTAGAAATATACAGGGTGTGTCAACGAAGCCGAGTCGGTCGATATATAGTAAAGTATCCACTTTAGAGAAAAACTTTAATGGGAAAAGTTGTATGGTTTTAAAAAAGGGACATTTTAAAAATATTTTAAAATATACACAATGGTCCTCTTGGGGAGGGTAATATCTGACTTATTTTTTTTAAATAGAATGGTATATTTCTTATTATGCCATCTTATTACTCATTAAAATGCCTTTATTTTGATACCATGACGGCACATCAAGCCAATCACGGCATGGCATTCTTACGTACTATGCTTGTTACGGGAGCCTGTAGATATGCACTAAGCTATGTCTTATGGTTATGCAAGCCTATGGATAGCGCCAAAACCAATACATCGTGGAGTCAACTCATTAACGGACTCGAGTTTTAGAGATGGGTCTCGTTAGCGTTGAGTACAAGTTAGTTATTTTTTTTTGTATAAATTACTTTTAAAAAATTATTATCCCAGTGTAAACATGATTTTAAAAAAATCCACGGCCTTCTTATTAAAAATAAAAAATAAAATTCTTGAAATTGACAACTTTATTTTTTTAAACTCAATTATTTTAAAAACCGCTAAAAGGATCTATAAAGTATCTTATATCATTTTATGCAGAATTTAATTCTACATTTAACGAGGGAATGAAAAAATATAGCATTCCATTTAAAAAATGAAGTTTTTTATGTTTGATAATCCAAAAGTTTGAATATTTATTCTGAACGCCCTGTATAAAATATTTAATTTTTTGCGCATAAAATAATTAGATACACTCTTTTAAGATAAGCTTGAAAAATTTTATAAATTTTTGACAAAAAATAAAGAAATTGTAGAAGGTTTTATCTTATCACTAAAAATGCATTTTTTCTCAAAAAAAAAATATATCTTAAAAACTATAAATAATTATTATAATTATTATAATAGACCCATACAGTATGATATCAAAATAAAGGTATTTTAATGAGAAATGAGATGGCATAATAAAAAATATACCATTTCATTCTAAAAAAATAAATCAGATGTTACCCATCCTAAGAGGACCATCCTGTATATTTTAAAATATTTTTAAAATGTGCCTTTTTAAAACCATGCAACTTTTCCTATTCGTTTTTCTCTAGAGTGGATACTTTACTATATATCGAACGACTCGGCTTCGTTGAGACACCCTTTATAACTATTCCAAATTTCAAACATCTAAGAATAAAAAATAAATCTAAAATAAAAAAAAACTGGTACAGTTTTTACTTAAACTTAAGAATGTAACAAAATGGGAAGAAAACGAAATAAAAGCGTACTTTTCTTTACCGCTTCAAATTTTTTTTTCGGCAATTGAAAAAAGTTTTTATGAAAGAAAACCATTCACAATTGTACCGTAGTATTACAGTAGTACTTCTAGTTTATTTTTTTTTTTAAGAAATAAATACTGTTTGTCCTAGTTTCAACACTCTATTGATACATAATACATCTTTATAAATAAAATAGTATTAGTAGTAGTAGTAAGGAAACATTTGACTCACGCTGACCTATTGTATCCATGTTCCCAAGTACCTACCCTATATCAAAATTTTGAGATTTACATGAGATTTGGTCTAAGAAACTTGAGAGGATTTGGAGATTTTGACGCCCAGTTGATACGATTGCGGCAAATCCATTGAACTTAAAAAAGAAGTAAATATTCCGCTACATCTGTATTTAATCTGCTTAGGGTTGATATTCGTACAGGTATATGATATGGTCCCACTTTGCCAAACATAGTTCCAGAAAAAATAAAAGTTTAGTAAAAAATTAATCAAAAATAAAAAGCAGGGTCTACTGGGTTTTTAGTTATCAACTTTGGAGGAGCTTTTTTTAGTCGTTACCTGTTGACTGGAAAGGAATCAATTTTGTGCCAAGGGCCCCTAATTTGGTCTTTGTCTCCCCCATTTCAAAAACACCGTTCTTACAGTTGGTTACAAAGAGAAAACAACACAATTTTAAGGAAAAAATCATAAGATCTAGCAAATTGCAGGACATAAAAATGGCGATTCTCTATCTCCTTTAACTTGTGCGCAGAAAGCTGAGCAAATCGGTAAATTCCGTTACAGGGGGGTAGAAATATGTGGTACTGTCCCTCTCAATAAACAAAACGAAGACCTTCAGTCACTTTTATGGGGCTCGTAGTTAAAGTACGTGAAACTTACTTTGAAATTGTGTCTCACGGTTCATATACAGTACGGTCCAAAAGTCACCCCCCCTTTTAACGTTGACTTATGCAAGTTGCGAGTTTCCAAATATAGGTAATCGTTTAGTATTTAACAGAGTAACTAACTCTCAGTGTATTTTATGATTAAAAAATAGCATTTTAAATATAAAGTTATATACTACTTTTCCAGAATTAATAGTTCAAAAGTTTTTTAGAAAGAGATCATTAAAAAGTTTACAATGTTAATAAATACCTTCGAGCCGGCTTTGTTTGGTAACAAAATTTTGTTTTCTTTTTATTTTGAAATATTTTTTGCATTTAACTATCTGGAATTATTTTAACTATTTTTTTTTTTTTTTGATTATGTGGCTTGGTTCTAAAAGTACCAATCTCCATTTGTCAATAGCAACGTTTGTAATATTTTAAAAATGCTGGTTATTGACAAATGGAGTTACTGCTTTCTAGCTTAGTGTGGTAGTATTATTACCAGAAAAATAGTGCAACATTTTACTATTTTTATAGTTGAGGCAACCAGACTGTTTTTTTTGTGAAATTTTACCGGTTTGAATTAAATAAAAAATATATTTAAAATTTCTGATCTGAACAGATCCTATTTTTTTTTAGGGGTTATGTTCTAAGATGAAATATTGCTCAAAAAAGTACGTCTCCAGAAATGGTACATTTTTGTGTGGTATATTACATTTTAGTGGTTGTATTTATTCAATGAAACGACCCCGGTACTACGTAAGCCGCGTCAGGGGGTCCAGGACACCTCCTGCGGTTTTTACACAAAATACTATAGGTTATGTATTTTTTTGCCTTTTGTCCCTATTTATACAAATGTTTTATTTTGTGTTTGTTTCCTCTTTTTCCCCTTTCGTTTTTGATGCGAACGTTATATGGATATTGAAATTTTAGTTTCTTTTGATGAATGGTCTTTTATTTTGGAAAGGTTCAACATGTAACATTTTTTACAAATATAATAAGCTTCTAATAGGTTTTACGTATTCTTTTAAATGTTCAGTCTCTTGTACAGTTATGGAGTTAAATTAAGGTGCATTTAAGTATCAATAAGTAATTCGTCAAATATATATATAAAAAAACATATATATTTGCCAAAATATGTATGTGAAGGCTTGTATCACCCTAAAAATTAAGGTCACCCTTTTAATAACATAAGGGAAGCTTTAGTATGAATATTATTTCTTTTTCTAAAAAAATGAGGACCAAGAGAAGAGACGTAAAACAAAAAAATTTTGTATTTTCTATATAACTTAAGTAATAAATTATCCCGTTAGCTTTTGAGAAAGTCATAATATACGATGATGTATGATGTATGATGAAACGTAAAGTGTACTGAGAAGTGACGAATAAAAAGTGCAAAAATTAACCCAAAACTTTTGTTTTTTTTTTTATTCATGATAATAATATAATATAATAACAATGTAGAATAATTTAAAAATAAAACATGATACTCTTGAACGTAGACTAATTCATAAACTGAATAATTGACATGTGAAAGACAATGTCAGTAAATTAATCGGCAATGGCAATGAATCATTGCTATAACATACAAACCGTCATAAAATTAATCACATTATTGCAGATCTATGCAATATCAAAATAATATACTGATTATAAACTAGTGTGTCTAGTGTATATTACAAGTTCTCACGCTTCGCTATGTTTTTAATTGTCAATTTTTTGTTTATATTGGCTGCGAGTCCCGTAAGCCGTGTAATTAGTAGGTACCTACACAGGAAACTGAACGGAATATTTCTGAAAATAAAACATACGGATTTTCAGTTACGTCTGTCATCCCAGCAATACAATTTTTATTACGATCCTCTATGAAAATGACATTTAGCAAGCTCTTTTGTTCTTTAGAAAACGCCTCATATCACACTAGTTTGATATGCCTAATTTTATTTAGATATTTACCTCTTAGATTCTACGAATTTCATTCAACTTGTTTTATAAAACATTTTGCACCTTTCACCACAGCCTTTTATATCTTTTCTGTCAAAAATAGAAATGATATAACCTTACTATTTTGACCATTACTGTCTAGTCTAGACAGATCTTATAAAAATTACTTATTTTTTTTATTTAGCTACCTTACATTACATAAAAGAATGAAAATACACAGTATTTTTATTATAAAATGTAAACAGTACAATTTTACTGTCTTACGTGGCAGTATAACCACAGATATGTTATTTAATAAGCAAACTCAAGTTTGCATTTATTTAGGAATAGGCAACCCATTAAACAGCTATGTATTGTATTAAATATAAAACCATGAAAACTAAAGCTAAGTGAAAATCATATTTCCTGTTTGACATACCTACATATATTAATTTGTATGCTATTTATAATTATTTTGTGCTTTGGTTTTCTTAAAAATTTATAAAAATTAGAAAATTTTAAAATAAGAAACTTCATATTTTTCGGGATCGTAGGAAAAATAGTGTACATAACTCGTTGGAAAGTGTATTTCATATACTCGTGAGGTTTCCTCACTTGCCTGACGGCTCGTTCGTAAACCTTCCCACTCGCGTGAAATATTTCAGTTTCCACACTAGTTATGTAATATACTATTTCACATGTTATTAGTAAATAAAAAATAAATTTTGTCAACGTAATGCTTTCAATTATTTTTTAATATAATGGGTGATCAATAACTGGCATGTCAAAATTTAAGGAGTGATTCTACATCCAAAAATATTAAAAAAAGTTCCTATAAAGGTTGGTCCGGAAATGAGACCTAAGGGAGCTACTGCCCTTCGAAGATGACATATTGAATGGGGAACAAATAAAAAAATCAAAAAAATCAAAATCATTTATTTCGTTCGTAGAAACAAGTTTTTGAACATGTCAAAGAGAATTACATAAAAATGTTAGATATGTTAAATTACATAATTGTTAACTTACAGATTAAAAGCTTATCATAAGCACAAAAATAGGTACGTCACAGATATAAAATTATAGAATGAGTATATACATGTGTTTATACAGTATACTATCACTCAACCAATGGCCATTTAAAATCATTTACTTTATAGAAACATTCTTTTAATAGAGTTTTCTTTACTGTTTTTCTAAACAGGTGTATGTTTTTAATGTTTTTTATGTCACAGGGTAACAAATTGAATAGTTTTAAGCCAACATGTATGGGAGATTTGTCATAAGTTTTATATAATCTTCGATAATGCATTTGAAAGTTATTAGCATTTCTAGTGAAATAATCATGAACTTGGTTGTTTGTGACATAAGTAGTTTTATTTTTATAGGCATTTGTTAGCAGTTCAAGAATTAGGATACACGGTAGTGAGAGAATGTTCATGTTTAGAAATAGAGGTTTACATGGGTGATCATATGAAGCCCCAGCTAGGCAGCGTAAAAGCCCGGAAAACATATTCAAAGTTTGTTGAGAGACCCCACGTTAAGATCCCATAAGATAACCGTGATTCTATATTGGCGTGGTAAAACATGACTAATTGAGGTCTTGTCAGTATACGCTTTAAGGCTCGTACTTGATAGCAGGTTGTGTTAATTTGTTTGATTAGTTTATCGCATTGGGCGTTCCATGCTAAGGTTTCATCTATTGTTACACCCAGAAAAGGTACTTGATCAACTCTTTCAATGTTTTTGTCATTAATTTCTAAGTTAATATTATTTAGATTCCTCTTTTTATTGGTGTGAAATCTTAGGTATTTTGTTTTAGAAGCATTTAAGTATAACGAGTTGGCATTAAACCATTGCGTTAATTTTTGACAGATTATTGGTAGATGATGTTTCCATTCCTCCTCAGACTTAAACGATAGGAGGATAGAGGCATCGTCTGCATACATGATAATTTTTTGTTTTATGAAATGTGGGAGATCATTTATAAATAAGATAAAAAGGATGGGCCCCAGGATAGATCCCTGGGGCACGCCCATGTCTACCTCTATTGGTTCAGAACGGTAATTTTTTGTGTAATCTTTTGATTTGTGTCTCACCTGTACAATCTGCTTTCGATTGTGCAGGTATGACTCAAGCCAATCATATGCCTTGCCCCTTATTCCGTAGCGATAAAGCTTATCTAGTAAAGTTTGAATTCTGACACAGTCAAATGCCCTGCTGAGATCACAAATAAGAGCTTCAATATATAATAAATTATAACTTGCGAACGGAGCAAGATCTTTAGATGGAACTTGGACTAAATTACTAAGAATATTAAAATCTTAATTTAAGAAGCCAGTGGGGTATGTTTTTTTGTTTTCCATTTTTACTAAATAAAGGTAGGTGTCTGAGTTCAATATTATGTACAATGTTACGAACTTTTATTTTTCGTATTCAATCCCAAGACTGATTTAAATATCTTGTTTCGTAGGTGAGTAAAATACATAAAAATTAAAAATAATTAAATATTTAATATTTTTTTTTTCGTAAATATTAAAAAAATCGGTAAAGGGTTATTATGAGGTTTAGTTCTGAGACGTACATATAATAAATATAGTTATTTAGAGTAAGGAATTATCAAAAATTCGTATAAAAATTGAGAAATTTCAAAATGTTAAACTATTATGATTTATATGTTGCACTTCGCTCAAATAATAGGTACTTTATCAAATTATATTAGTGTCCTTTGATTATACAATTAATAAACAAATATCGGGACTAGGACTTTAAATAAAAACACTAACTTTTATGCACTAGCGACGTTTCGTCTTTAATCAAGACTTTATCAAGCTAAAAGAGAGAAAAAGACCTTATGTAATAATAACATAAAAAAATATATAACTTAAAAAAAAAATATTAAAAAAATTAAAAACGTCTACTTTTTAATCTTATGCCTAGATAATACGAAAAACATTTACCTTAGCATACTTAAAACACTACATTTAACATAAATATTATTTAAATAAACAATTACGAACAATAAACAAAACTATAGAACCGTACACGTAGACATATTTCAAATTAACTGTATATGTTTTTTCTTCCTCTTTCTTATCACAAGAACACCTATATGTATTCTTGGTAGACTATAGTGAACTATATTTATATCAAAGACAAATGCTGAAGGCGCCTTTATATAAAATATAATAGCAAAAGCTAAATACCAACTTATCATATAACAAATGAATGCATATAACACATCGCAAACTATCAACTAAAAAAAAAAACTAAAAAAGAAAACAAAAAGAGAAAAAAAAAAAAAAAAAGAAGAGAAAAAAAAAATAACTACCCATCAAAAGGTTAGGTTACATGATTTTTTTTGTCTTTTTCTCCCCCCTTTTAACCCCTTCAATTGTTCCCTTTTTTTTTCTTTTTTGTTTACTACCCCCCTCCCCTCCTACACGTACCCCTTAATGAATAGCATGTCAATTAACATCTACTTTTTGGTATTTTATAAGATTTCTTATACTCCTCCAATAATCCTGAATACACCGTACTAAGTCTGTCTACGTCAGTCCTTAAATTAATGTTTTTAGTCAGTTTTATAAAAATCATTTCTGCAATCTTACGTCTCGATGTATGGTTTTCTTTGTCCACAATAACCATTTTGTCAAAATCAAAGTCATGTTTTTTATCAAAGTGATGCATTGCTAACGCGGTTTTTTCTTGTTTGTTTTTATTACTTTCATAGCAATCATATTTATGCTGCGCCCTTCTCTTTTTGAAAAATTGACATGTTTGCCCAATATAATAGGTATCGTTACAATTTTTACAGGGAATAGCATACACTAAGTTGGACTGATTGTCTATAATAATCGGGTCTTTAAGACTACTATATAACTCACTTGTTGTTCTTATATTATAAAATGCCAGTTCAATATTAAAAGTTTTAAAATATTTTTTTAAATTTTCCGACAAACCCTTAATATATGGAAATTTACGATATATAGTTTTTTCCTCCTTATTTTTTTTCCTAACGTTGTTAAGACTGTTTACAACTCTGTTTACAAATTTAGTCGGATAGTTATTTAGTTTTAGCATGGCTTTGATTTTGACAAGGTTATCTTTATAAAATACAGTATTACTCAGATTTTTACTCCGATGTAATAGATTTTTTATAACCGCTACCTTCTGAGATACTGGATTATTGGAGTTGTAATTTAATAATCTCCCACAACTAGTAGGTTTAGTATACCAATTTGTAACGATTTTATTACCTTTTCTATGAACAGTAGTGTCTAAGAACGGTATAGACCCATTCTTTTCCCGTTCAATAGTAAATTGTAACTTATTGTTAAATTGGTTAAATTCCCGTAAAATAAAGTCAATGTCACCCTCCCTTACCAACGCAATTGAGTCATCTACATATATTCTAATAAATTCTATACTTGATTTAACTGTTTTGAGAACATGTTCTAACAAGTGATTTAAAACAAAATTAGCTATTACAGGTGATGCCGGATTTCCCATAGCCCCCCCATCCAGTTGAAAATAATAGTTTCCCTTAAATGAGAAATAACTGGATTTAAGTGTGAACCGCAATATTTTAATAAACTCATCCCTTGATAGTTCAGTATAGTCTACCAAGAATACATATAGGTGTTCTTGTGATAAGAAAGAGGAAGAAAAAACATATACAGTTAATTTGAAATATGTCTACGTGTACGGTTCTATAGTTTTGTTTATTGTTCGTAATTGTTTATTTAAATAATATTTATGTTAAATGTAGTGTTTTAAGTATGCTAAGGTAAATGTTTTTCGTATTATCTAGGCATAAGATTAAAAAGTAGACGTTTTTATTTTTTTTAATATTTTTTTTTAAGTTATATATTTTTTTATGTTATTATTACATAAGGTCTTTTTCTCTCTTTTAGCTTGATAAAGTCTTGATTAAAGACGAAACGTCGCTAGTGCATAAAAGTTAGTGTTTTTATTTAAAGTCCTAGTCCCGATATTTGTTTATAAATAGGTACTTTATTTAAGTATTAATTTTTTTTGTGTATAACAAGACTTGTGGAAAACGCGATTTGTCTGGTTAGGGTGGCAGAAACTGTTCAGTTGGCGTGGTCTCTGTCAAACGTACCAAAATAACATACGAGTGAAAAGAGTAAAAAAAAAGAGTGAGTTGTTTATCTAGTTAAATGTCGGCATCGAAAGTCTTTAATGACTAAACTTCCTTGTAGATCACATTTCTTTTCTGTTTACGAAGCTTTTTTTGAAACACTAGTCTGTCATCAGTATGCTAATCATCTAGTGTAGACCTTTCGTTACACAGAATGCAAAAAATTCAATGTTTACATAATTATATTGAAACGAAACTTTTTTTATTTTTAAAACAGTAGGTAGGTACAATAACTAAAATCTGCAATTATTTTCTGTTTACGGGGATTATTTTTTTTTAATGCTATAGTCTGTCATCATTGATCACTCATCAGTATGCTAATCATTTAGTTTAGAGCTTTCGTTAAACAAATTACAAAAATTTAGTGTTTACATATTTATATTAAAACGAAACTTTTTTTTTTAAGCAGATATACCGAAAAAATTCTCTTATTTCTTTACTGTTTATAGTCTAATAGCATTTTTATTTCATTATTTTCTCACAGCTGTATTTAATATATCTTAAAGTAAATTTAAGTTAAGCTATTTGCAAATCGCCAGGTCCAGGATCGGGTTCCTTTAGATACTAGAAGCCCCGAAAAGGTGGTGAAGTAGGATCCCCGAAATAGTATATTGTTTTACTAAGAGGAAAAGTAAAGCTTTTTTTTACTAGTCTGTAGAATTTATGGACGACGCGAAGCGAAGTCCGGAAACTACAGACGATTAAAATCATACTATTTTTTCTTCAAGCATCCTATATATATTTTTTTAAATATTAATTTTTGAATTTAATTTATTCAGTAATAAAGTATGTTTTTTTTTTTTAATAAAATAGGCCAATAAAACCCATTCGAAATAAACTTAAACCTACCTTAGCTCATTTTAATTTTTTTTTCGTAGTCTAAATCATACACTTTTCGCGATTTCGATAATAACTTGTCTAATGTAGCATTTGCAATTTCGGATAGATTTGTAGGCGTATAAACCATATATTCTTCTTCAATCATTTTTAATCAATTTCACACAAGGTTTTTGCGCAGAATCTAGAGTCAACCACCTGTTTACATAATAAACAAACAAGTTTGAAGTATGTCTGTCATCAAAGTCAAAGAGTGCTGCCGCCAGTGGTGGTTTTGCTAACTGACTTTTTTTACGGCGTACAACAATGAACTCATTTTTTTACTGTAGAAAAATAGATTACTTCTAACTAGTGCGTTCAGTTATAAATTATGAACATTTTAGTACTTTTGAAGAAAAAATATATTTTTAACTTACCGAGTCAAACACATTACATTTATTACATTTCGATTAGTCTATTTTCACAGTTTTACACAATTATTTAATAGGCCAAGGGATAGAAAAGGCTTTAAAAAGTTTATTTGACATACGTCAACACTAAAAAGTCTAAAGAATTTTCATTTTATCAAAATTTCATAAATTCTCATTTCATTAAAAAATTATCACATATGTCAAAGGAACTTTTTAATGTAATGTAATGTGTATACACAATAGTTATATATAACTATGAAAATAGCTTAATCTGAATTTAATAAATGTAATGTATATGACTCACCAAGTTAAATAGCTTAATTTGATTGTACAAGACATACACTGAGAAAAATTTTTACATCCACGTGTATGGGTAATTTACTTGCAGCTGCTGCTGATGTGAATTTGCAGTCTAAGCGTTAATATAAATGCGGTGTGTGTTATATTTTTACATCCAGTGTGTAAAGTTTATACCAATGCGTAAATATACTTTTTACCTAAAACCCTTCAATTTATTAAAAAAATATAGAATAACCATTTTGTTATTTTTCTATTTATGAATAGTGTTTTATGGAAAAACTACGCAACAGAAAAATAAAAGGTATATTCGTAATCAGCGCTACAAAAAGTACCAATATAAAATAGAAACAGAAAACATACACAAATCTTAACAACTCAAAATTTGCAGGCCAGTGTTACCGCCTAAATAAGTAATCACACTTTTTAAATATTTACTTTTAATCAACACTTACCAATTATTTCTTTAAAAAATCTAGCACACACAAAATTATATGTACGCTCTTACAAACGTAAAAAATTTTAATGGTCGACAGCCACCAGACTCGATGAAGCAGGAATTCTGGCTTCTCGAATCACGTTACTAGCTTAACGCCTGCGATTGGCTGGCTTGTACATCATAAGTGTGATTTTTACACTTCGGGTGTATTGTTGCTAAAGGTATGTTTATAAAAATACACTTTCTTGAGCTCCGAGTGTATTGTTGCAGAAGTTATAGATGTAAAAATACACACTCTAGGTCAAAATCACCTCACCTGTGTAGTGTCACATCAATGTTGATGTACATTTATATAAAGGTGTAAAATTTACACATTTATACAGTGTATTTTTTTACACCTTTTCAATGTAATTTCTTTCAGTGTATATAAAATACAGCCTAGAGAAAATAAAGAAATCAAAATGGTCAGCAGCTCTTAGACTATAAACTATTACGGTGCTTTTATTGAAACACTTGTCTTTGATCAGTATGCATCTAGTGTATAGCTTCGTTACACAATGGGAAAAAATTACTTTAAATAGAAAATAGGGGAAGGGGGTACTACCCCCGGGATATTGGTTAGCGTTACTATGCGTTGCAAGTAAAAAGGTTTGTTTTTGGGCCCAAAAGTCATTGGCTACTATTTATAGGGGAGGGATTAACTCACAACGTTACGAAATATTACATTGTGGGAGGGTTGCGTTACGTATTTAAAATTTGACCCCTAAAAAGTGTTTATAAAAAAAATTATTATACAGTTATTTGAATTTAACCTGTCATTGCTCTTTTCTGAAACCAACAATAACATCCTTTTATTAAAATTTATTATATATTTTAAGCAGTATTCATAATAATAATTATCCTGAGAAGTTTTTTAATTTTATCATCAAAAAGTATAAATATTAAAATAACCGTTAAATATATAAAATTTATTTTTATTCTTTGCAAAATGAAAGGCTATTATTTATAAATATGAATTAATGTTATAAGTTTTTTTATGAATATATGAGGAGTAAGCTTACAAAATATGTTTTAAGGTTTACATAGTCTACATAAAATATCTGTTACAATTTTGCTATTATAGGCCTTTTAAAATCACTTTAAATTGACCTTATCTTGGGTGCTCCTCAATGAGGAGTCCTCATATATGTATATTATATATTACCTTTTTGATAATATATTATTATCTGTATATGAGATAGATGTAATCAGTAACTGAAACGCCATTTGCAGATAATATAAGACTCTGTTTAATAGGAGGGCAGTGTAAAAGTAAATATAATTTTAGTTTTATATATCTATATATTCTCACGTTTAGGAATAAATCTATGAAACGGGTACTAGTTGTCTACAATGAATTTAAATAAATTTTATGTCCACCATAAATTATAGCATATTCAACCAATAATTATAATTATAAATTGTTATACTAATTAATTATATTAATATATAATTAAATATAATTTATGCTATTAATTAGTTATAATTTGGATGTGTATATTAATTTTTAATTACGTTTTATTACCACAGCATGATAACAAATAGATACTATAAAATACCACATAACGGATATTCTCTATTTATATATATCACGGTTTTTTGAAAATTTAGTGCCAATTAGTCATAATAAAAAGACAAAATTGAAAAAGTAATAGAACTCAAAAAATAGTGTCAGTGCTATTAGAAATTATTCACGTGGCCGCTTTGTTAAGTCTGATGTATCAGTAATAAATATGAGGGCTTTTAAATACTTACGTATGAAAAAAATAACCTAGATAGAATGGTGATCTAAAGAGCAAGGGATCTTATAAATATTCAAAAACATATAAAAGTCTCAAACTTTACGGACAAAATAATGATTACTATACAATTAGTAAGTAAATGTAAAAGCAGATTTTTAGTTTCTGATTTGTTTAATATAATTAATTTTAATTATATATAAAAAAGAGCAACTGACCCAAATAAGATTCTTCGGGACTTCAAATGTTCTACAATTATGTTTTTTAAATAAGATCTACCTATCTTAGCAGGATCCCACACACACACACATCAATATCCTTGGACCTTTATGGTAATTTATTGGGATCAATGTTATCAAATGCTTTTTAGAGATCTGAGGTAATTACATCCACCTGAAAAAAGCATCTGCTTTTAAATTTGTAAGTATTTTTTTATGTGTTTCCAATATATTTACCCTAATTAGGAAATTGTCTTTGATAAAGTCATGTAAACAATTTTAGGTATTTGCAAAATACTACTAGATTTAAATACATGATTTGGAGAAATCATCTGCCGTCAAATTCTTAATCTGATTTCGAGCTCAAATCAATTTTTCCAGCCAACATAACTTTATATATCTATATATTCTCACGTTTAAGAATAAATCTATGAAACGGGTACTAGTTGTCTACAATGAATTTATAAATTTATGTCCACCATAAATCGTAGCATATTCAACCAATAATTATAACTATAAATTGTTATACTAATTAATTATATTAAAATATAATTAAATATAATATATGCTATTAGTTAGTTATAATTTGGATATGTACATTAGTTTTTAATGACGTCTTATTATCACAGTATGAGAAAAATATCATCGTAGATACTACAAAATACCACATGTTGGATATTCACGAAGTTTCTTGTAAATGTAGTGCCAATTAGTCATAATAAAAAGACAAAATTGGAAAAGTAATATAACTCAAAATAAGGTCAATGCTATTAGAAATTATTCACTTGGACGCTTTGTCATGTATCCGTAATAACTCTGATGGCTTGTAAATACTTGCGTATTAGAAAAACCACCTAGATAGAATGGTGATCTAAAGAGCAAGGGATCTTATAAATATTCAAAAACATAAAGAAGTCTCAAATGTTGAACTTTACAGACAAAATAATGATTACTATATAATTAATAAGTATTTGCTGCGTTTCTGCCAAGAAGGATAGAGATTGAGTTATCTTTAATAAAATTAATTTTAATTATGTATATTAAAAGGAGCAACTGACCCAAATAAGATCCTTGGGGACTTCAAAGATGTTCTACATAGTGAGTTTTGTTTTTCAAATAAGATTTACCCATCTCAGCAGGATCCCACACGCACACCAATTATGGTAATTTATTGGGATCAATGTATTCAAATGCCTTTTAGAGATCTGGATTAAGTACATCTACCTAAAAAAAGCGTAAGTTTTAAAATTTGCATGTATTTTTTCATGTGGAAATAAGAAATTGTTTTTGATAAAGCCCTGTATATACACAATTTAATTGTGGATAACTCTACTGGAGATTTAATCAAAAGTAAAATCTTGTATTTTTAAGGTAAAAATACTCAATTTGCTTAAAGCTATAACTTATAAATATTCTTTTCGTAAAGCTGTTAAAAATAACCTTTAGGGATTCTGAAGTATAAATAATAAATTTTCTACTCTTTTTAATTTAAAGCAATTAACAAGTCCCAGTCCCAGAGTTTTAACCTGTTATATATTTTTGTTAAAAAAAAAAACGAAGTAAACCCTGTTTATTATTATTATTATTATTATTTTATTTTCTTTTTGTCAATCTAAGTTAACCTATGAGAATTACTATACATTATTATATGTATTTCATTTCTAATAACAATCTTTTTGTATGGGTGTGTTAAGTTCTTTTCAAACAAAATAACTTAAGGTATTAAAGTTTTTACTATAACATAAATAATAATATTCATGTATTTATCTGATAAACAGAAGGTCACATAATTATAGATGTAAATTTATTATAAGTTTTAAAATTTTAATTACATATTTAAAATATTTTATTCATTATAAATATGTGTACTATTTTAATACCTATATCTTTATAAAATAATATGAAAAAAGTTTATATACACATATGACTTCCAAGGAAGTTACATCCATATTTAATTTTTTTGTTGGTTTCGGCCGCCCTGAGTCTGGGGCAGTCGCTTGCTTCGCTACCGACTGGTGCGGGCTCTGACAACGGATGACTAAATTCTAAAGGTCGTTTCTTACACTATAAGTTTTCCATTTACTATTTTTTCCAGTTTCTACCGATATCAGTTCAGGCACTGTAGCATGTTCGTATTAGGGATCGTGCATAAATTACGTACGATTTTTAGGGGGGAGGGGGTCGTCAAAAATCTTACGTCAGATTTTTCCTTATGCTTAAAATATATTCTTAAAATTAAATTTAAAATACGTTTTATTTAGTTGCATTTTATATTTAATAAAATAATGGTTTTTAGTAAGCGCCACGCACTTCATGTACGACGTAAAGGAGATTCTCTTTGAATACAAATCAGAACCGAGATTCAGAACTCCCTAATTTCTACGTTACTTTCTTTTCTTGTGGTTTTTATTTTTGTCATTTTGTTGTTTACAGCTACCGTAATTTCACACAACTATAGTCCAGCCACACAACTATAGTCCTGGGGGCCAGGGGGCGGGGGATAATTATTTTTAAATGTTTACAATTTCTTATGCAAGTTGGGGGGCATACACTGTATACTATACAGCAACACGTTTTCAATGTTTTTTTTTTAAATACGCTGCTCATGGACTATAGGTGTGAAGCTGGACCATAGTTGTGTGATTCTGGACTATTGTTGTGTGAAATTACGGTACTTGGCATGGAAACATATATTAGGAGCACATCTACTTAGACAACATACTTAAAAAATTACATTTTCTCTTCTTTGTTAACTGAAACATATTATGAGCCAAGAAAGTACATGTGTGTGCCCTGCAATAATCGATGCTACCCAGCTTGCGACAGTCAGCACAATTTTACAAGTTTTTATACTTAAAGAGCACGAAACACGAACTGCGTTTTTGTGTACGCCATTACCAACTGTATACAGATACATCATAACACAGGCGTATTTTGGATATAACAGATATGCTGGCAGTGCCATCTATGACACAGAGGACAAACTAACAAGTTTAAGAGTAGTATATATTAGGAACATGGCAACAATTGGCTCACTCACCTTACACTAAATATTATCATATGATGAAGTAAAATTTTACGTAAGATTAGGGGGGACGGAGGAATATGAGAAAATTTTATAAAATGTTACATAGCGAGGGAGGGTAGGTCAAAAATCCTTAAAAAATGTATTACGTAATTTTTGCACGACCACTTATATCGAGCGGCGTAAAACCTGAAGTAATATTAAGTTATTTAATATGATATTCAACGGTTATGTCAATTGATAAATTAAACAACCTGGGTGCATAAATGCTTTAAATTTGCATAAAACAGATCATAAGTTTTAGACTTAACTACCTATCTGTAGGTTTGTGTCAATCGGAATTAGATTTCCTGTCTCGGGCAATGGAGAAACTACACTTTTGCTGACATTTACTGTAACTGCCCAGCTCTTGTATATAATACATTAATACTTGCAAATGTATATAAAACCTCTTTTTATTATTCCATAATACATTCAATATGCATATAAATGGGGAATTGCTACACGAGCATTTTGTTTTGCAAGGTTTGTAGTTTTATAAATGAAAAAAACGTACACTGATACAAATAAAGAATAAACGAGTACTGGGGCCGGTGAACTTACCGGCCACACGAATTCTCAATTTTTTTTAAAACCAAAAAAAAATGCTTACCTATAATAGTATTTTTGCAAAAAAAAATTGCGGATTACTCACAAATTAGCGAGAAATTAATTTAAAAAAGTCCGAATTTTGTGCATTTTTGAGTACATTTCTCTTCTTCTTCTGCTTCTCTACTTCAATTTGGGACCCTGCTAAGATGATAAATAAACAGCGTTGTCAGATTGTGCATATATAAAACGTTTTTTTCTGAGGTTAATATTAAAAATGTACAAAAAGCAATCAAAAACTATAATTTTATTATAAAAAAACACAAGCGTAAACCAACGCCTCCCATTAAAAAAAAACACCAAACCAGCAAACTACCAAACCAAACCATTGTTAACGTTAACCCACGCCTCCTATTAAAAAAAAAAAACCAAACCAGCAAACTACCAAACCAAACCATTTTTAACGTAAACCAACACACCCATTAAAAAAAACACTAACCAGAAATTCGTGAGTATTTTAACAATTTTTTATTATACAAATTTCAACAATTATTTTATTATATTTATTATTATTATTTTCAGAGAATAGTAAGAGAGCCACCGAGATCAGTGCTGCTACTACAAACCTCGCTTTCGGCCGTATAATCTTGGGCCGTAATACCCACACCGCCAATATCTAATACTTACATCTGACAACGCTGCATTTTTTTACAAACATACACGAAGTTAGAAACATACATGCACGAAGTTAGAAACATGTAATCTGTCATCATTCTTTGTAAAATAAACAGTTATTTTTAAATATAAATTTGTTCTAGATAAAAAACAACATTTTCCGCATTCAAAATTATTTATAATTGTTAGTTTTAGCTTTACAGTGAAAAATTAGTACAAGATTGGCGTTATTTTTTGTGTCCGGTAAGTTCACCGAAACCCGAGTACTTAACGTTGCATTGAATTTTGTAGGTTATGTGACACCCTGCTTATTTTGTTGGGAGAAAACAGATTCAAGATAGCCGAAATGGTGTAAAAGAGCATATGCGCTTTAATTTTATCTGTTTTAAATAGTGAAAGCACAGATTTTTAGAGTATTAAAGTTAAAATTTTGTTTTCCAATATACAGGGCGGGATTTGCCTAGCCAAAATACAATTTAAATTGATAATTCTAATAATCAGAAGTATGTAATTAAAAAAAATAGTGGGGCTTTAAAAAAAACACCACACCAACAAAAAAACCAAACGAAGCCAACGTTAACGTAAACCAACACCCCCATTAAAAAAAAAACACCAAACCAGCAAAAAACCAAACCAAACCAACGTTAACGTAAACCAACGCACCCCATAAAAAAAAAACACCAAACCAAGATTAAAACTCTTAATTCAATCAGAAATTTTCTCATTTTAAGTTTTAAGGAATATTTAATGACATGGAGTATACGCCTTTTATTCAAGCACGGTAAAATCGATAATTTTAAATCTAGGGATTTTGGTTCGAAATGGGCGGGGCTTATTCTATCTAACGTTGCGTTTCGGAATAAACTAGCTTTATTACAAAATACTCGAACTTATATATTTTTATTAAACGATCCTGAAAAAATCAGCTGTGAGGTGCTAAATGTTATGACGTCATGACTAACCTAACATGGTAAAGTTATAACGTCATAACATTTAGCACCTCACAGCTGATTTTTTCAGGATCGTTAAATAAAATATTTAAAATCAAGTGGTAACTTTGTCCGACAAAAATTTTAGGGCAATACCGTTGTCAGATGCCCTAAAGTTAAGGGTTAGTCAAAAACAAAAAACGCCCAGCTACCGAGAATTTTCTTACGTAACAAGTTGTTTGACTGGACTTAAAGAACAGGTATACAAAGTCTTAACGGTGAGGTAATAAAAAAAATTGTACTGGGCGTGAGCTCTCGGATTATAAAAGCAGGCCCTAAAAAATATCCCGGTAATAAAATATCCTAAGCCAAAATAATTCAACTAAAAAACTCCGACAAAATAATAGCTAGAAAATATCCGGTAATAAATTATACCAACAAAATATCCACCTTTACTTTTTTTTTAAATGATAAACTCAAAATAACCCCATCTAAATCAATCCCAATCAAACAAACGCCAACAAATCCAATCCCAGAATATGTGTTGTACTTACTTATTAGTTATTTATTTATTAGAATATTTTTTGCCTCGATATTTTGTCGCAACTATTTTTTATTAGGGTGTTTTGGACCCAAATATTTCCTCGCCAATAAATCATGTATGATATCAATAAAAGATCTCTATAGAGCTGCTTTCCATTCAGCTGAGACCTAAGTTTATAGTAAGCCTACTACTAAGCCATCTTACTAACTTTGACGTTCCTTTTGATATTCTAACTTAGTATTTAGTATTTATTTAGTATTTATTTAGTATTTATTTAGTATTTATTTATAGTGAAACAGGGACCTTAATGTCCACACAATGGAGCATGTAGTTACGTGCTGCCTTGACTTATTTGAAAGGTTGCGTCTGAGCTGCCCCAATTTAATCTAAAATTTAACAATTCCTTGAAGAACTTTTGTTGTTGTTTACATGCAAAATCCAACCATACATTTTGTTACATGTAAAATCAGAGATGATAAGAGTTTATACATAGCGATCGTCCTTTGAACTCTAAATTTACATTACATTTTTGTTTAACCTCGTACTATTCCACTTAATTAAGCATCCCCTAAGTCCAGGACCTGTGTGGGCTAGTAGTAGAGGGAACCACAGCTTATACTGACTTTCGAACCACGCGATTGGCTAGTAGACTTGCCATGTACAGACCTCCCAAATCTTAGGTAAAATCGTCTTCGCAGAAAACATTCAATCTTGCCTTACTTTGAACGCTAAGAACCTTATCTATGATTGCTGTTTCCATGAGTGAGCTAAAAAATAAAGATATAAATTTAAATTATGTTACACTATACACTATATGTCGATATATTATACATATTTATAAGTAAATTAATAGTTATTTTATGTAGATTTTGTTATTGATATGTAAATTTCTATTAGATTTACTATTGTTTTAGATAGAACAATGTTTAATATATTGTATACAAATTTGATTAAACAGACCTAGGGTATGTAATAATAAATTATTCTCTTGGGTAAAATATGATAATTATTATAATAACATTATTTTACGAAATCATGCAATGCAGGTGTAAAAATTAATACACATGTTTGTGTCATAATTATGTATATATTATTAATATAAATAATATTTTGAATTATTAATACTAACTATACGTTGCCAATCAAATTTATTAAAAATAAAAACATCTGTTTTGAGTTACTTTTGGCAAATTTTAATCGTCGCTTTTCAGTACTTAACGTTTCAGTCTATATTAGACCTTTATCAAAAGCATCTATATTATGAGCATTATTTAGATGCTTTTGATAAAGGTCTAATATAGACTGAAACGTTGTACTGAAAAGTGACGATTAAAATTTATCAAAAGTAACCCAAAACAGATGTTTTTATTTTTAATAATTTAAATGATACTAGCCATGGTGGGCTTGATGGCCTGTTGTGCACCGGGTGAGTTTTATTTATGTCCACCCCTAAAATTAAGATTAATTTTTATTCGATAAAATCGAAACTTTGGTGATTTATATAATTTTACATTGGCTATAAAAAATTTTTGTTTCACTTCCGCTTTCGCCGGAAATTACCTCAACTTTTGATTTTTAAATGAAGCTTTGTATATTTTTACATATTTGAATTCAGAACTAAATTCTGAGTATTTTTAATTTTGATTTTAATTTTAAATTTACCAAGCTTTAAAGCTTTGAAATATGTAAAATTATTCTTCCCTTGGATTTTTTTTTTTAGAAAAATATGAAACAATGTATTATTTAATTATTAATTAATTTGGAGCTCTTCAAACTAGGGAAATCATTTTTTTCAATAAAACTCTTTTTTTTAAATTACTCCATATTAGGGAACGTTCAAGCATTACGTAACGCTCCTAGGGGGGGGGGGTCATTTTGGAGTGTTACGCCCATGTTAATGGTATAGGAAAATAGCGTTACGGGGGGGGTCCAAAATGATCAAAATTTTGCGTTACGTAATACTTAAACGTTCCCTTAAAATTAAATCAAATACTCTCGGCTAAGAGGTAAATTTACCTATTTCGATATTTTCAAATTTTTCAGGAAACGTAAAAAAAGATTTTAAAATTTATGTTGGTGATTTATACTTACTATAATTTTTTTTGGAACCTGAATTAGCACTTAATTCGTTAATGTATTTAAATCATTATATTCTTAACTATTTTATTTTAAATTTAACAAAAATCGGTATAGGTACTTAACATTCTAAAAATGACACATATTTTAGAGGTAAATTTACCTAAACTAAGGCAATATTAGTGTACCGTAATTAATACGTTCACTGCCAACGGCTAGTTTTGACAGCGGAGCAATGGGTATGGGCAAGGGAAAAATAGAAAGAATTGATTAATGTTGTTAGGGGCGCCAGTTACTTTAGCTTTTACTCCTTTAGGTAAGTAACAACCTAGTGTAAATACTTAAGCTTTTCAGTTTGAGAAAATATAACCTCTAAATAAAATAAGATAATTCATTTGAGAAATTTATTATAAATAAACTTAATGAAAGCACATCAAGTAATGTATTAATATATCTAAAAAAATATGTGTAATTATATTAAGATATAATTAAAGAAATCTTAATAAAAATTACTAAATTCAGAAATCATTCGACTTAAATGTATAAAGAAAACATGAAGTTCATCAAGCACCAAGAAATGTATGTAAACAGCAATCATTTCTTGCAGTGTATAAAAGTCATGCTTAAATTAGAAATCATTTAATCAAAAGTATGATATTTAATAATTAATAAATGAGATTAAATGTTTTAAAAAAAATAAGTACCTAAAAATGAACAAAAGCCAGAAGGGCATATAGTATTAAACAATACTATATCAGATCTGATAAAGTTTACAGTTATAAGAATATTGAAATAAAAGAATTTAAAAATATGAAATATTGCTTTCAAAAGTTTTCAGAATGAGTACTTAGCTGGTTTCTGCAAAATCCATGAGGTATGAATTCCATCGTCTCCATCTGTGCAAGTCTCCCCTATACTGATGAATTCATTTCTCAAATGAAAGAAAAAAAATATAGGCTGTCCCATCTACTTTGGAAAAATCATCTTCCAGGATAAAATGTATTATTGAAAATGTTGTTCGGGATAAAATATACTTTTGAAAATTATGTCCAATATAAAATTGTCTGCTAGACGGTCATATAGAATTTATCTATGCCGAAAATTACAGAACCATGTTCCAACAGAACATCACTCCATGCGGAGAACTTGTATATCAAATATACCAAAATAAACTTCAACTTAAATTAATGTAATTCCATATTAATGGTATAGAATTGGTAATTAATTAATGGTCTAGTAATGTAGTAATAATGGTGCTAAAACAATAATTATATCTCAGAAATATTCTAAGAAACAGAAAAACTTAACTTACGTGTCATACTAAGTCTTCGATGTCCATCGAAACGTTATAAATGCGTAATTGTAGAAAATAACAGTTACAATATCTTCCGCATTGTTTAAATATTCATTTTCACTAACTTTAAATAAAAATACATGAAGGATTACTTCGATGATTACAGAAAATAAACACTCGTCAAAATGACACCACCATTGTACAGAGTTGCTTCAAGAAGAGCGAAAATCGACCTTATTCACTAGTATGAACCCTTCAGGTAAATAAAATACTATTTCTGAACTATTAGCGACATCTATGTAAGTCATTATCAACTACAGTTTTACCGTATAGGATTCCTAATAAAGGTAACGAAAACTACATCAAAGATAATAACAAAAGAATATTTCCTAATAAATCCGTATTAGTGATATCTAACCTCAAAATATTACTCTAAGAAACAAATATAAACAATACTTATTGTTTATCAGCAAAACTAATAAAAATACGAACAGAATACTAAGTGTCCTGTGAACTAAGTATAAACAAAATACTGAATCTAAGTGAGCAGTTCCAGCAAACAATTTTCAACAAATTCTAGATTATCCCGAAGGAATAAGCATACGAAACTTTCCAGGAGAGACAAGCTACAGGTGAAAGCCAGTGAAATCCAACCCTCAATAGACTCTGAAACATATAAAAACCAGGTAAGTCCATAGACAAATGCACTATAGAGAAATAAGTCATATGATTCTTTATTATTAAAAATCATATTCTAATTATGTTTTCTTTATGTTATTTTCAGGTAGAACTATGGAATAGAGACCCATATGGTTAGAATTCAGTTCCTGCTACAAAATAGTCCCAGATACAAAATAGTTCTGTACTTACGTAACTATTTATATACAAAATAAACATAAATTATAACGTAAGTAAACGAATAGTTTAATTAACCCTTGCTATATTACAAAGTGACGATTTATATCGTTACAATAAGGGGATATGGAATCTAGTTTAAAATTATGATATTTATAAAGATTTTAGTATATCTTATTTTATTGTGTACTTATTTTTTACATTTCCAGTTGCTTTCGTATTATATTTATTAGATCAATTTCTGTACGAAACTATCATGTTTTAACCCTTTAAGAGGCAACAGGTAGGCCGTTATGTTAGGCTAATTTTAAAAATTGCGTTTTATTAAAATGGGTATTTTTAGAACAAAACAGCTTTTATTTTTTTTAAATATGCTGTTCAATATCTTTTTCTTGCTGTTACTAAGTTAAATATGAAATAAACTATATTTTCTTACGCTAAGTTTATAAAGTAAATATACATATATCTTAGTACTTATTTTAACCTTTTTCATTGTATTAAAAAAAAAAAAAAACTACTTTTTTTCATGTTTTATGTTTTTTGTAACTCTTCTCTCTAGAATACGCATACCGTTAACATAAAGTATCGCCAACATCTCGGTTTGTTTGTAAACAAATAGTAGGTATATTCAGGCCTGAACCATAACAGTTACCAGTAACTGTTATTGTTGTCTCTGTTAGAACAAAGCTGTGCCAGTAAGACAGACAAATGTATATGTTAGCTAAAACACTTGAGCTCTTTACTTACAATTTTATGATTGGTTTACCTCTAAAATGTTTAGTTTTTATTCTTTTTATCGGTAGGTATTGATTTAATACAAGTTAATTTTAAACAGAAACATAAAGTAAGAAATTTTGTATCCGATTCTGTAAAAATGCAGAATTCGAAAAAAAATAGGTTTAGGTAAAGTTACCTCTTAGCCGTCGATATTTTTTTTCTTAATATCATTGTATTTTAATCATAAATTTTGGCCAAAAAATTAATATTAAATTTTATTAAAAAATGACATGCTCTCCCAAAAATTGACAGTGATAGATGGTTGTACTCAAAATTTAATTTTAAATTAAAATATGTAAAAATATACTGGGTGTTTAATTTAAAAATCAAAAGTTGATGTCATTTTCCGCAAAACCGGAAGTGAAACAAAATTAAATAAATCCGCCATGTTGCACCATTTTACAGCCAATGTAAAGTTATATAAATCAAGTTTCCTTTCTATTATATTTAAATTATTCTTAATTTTAGGGGTGGACATTAATAAAACTCACCCGGTATAGCATAGATGCTTAGTCAAAATCTTATGATCTCTGTATTTCAGCACGATATTTTAACTTAGCGAAGTTCTAAAAGTTGTAGAATAATAGTTGTTTATGGTACTAGTGGGTAAAGTAAGATATTGCCCAGGAGAAAATTAACCTGCGAGGCGTCAGCCAAGCAGGTTAATTTTCGAGAGGGCAATATCGGTTTACCCATGAGCGCCATACAAGATTTTATCCAATATATAGCTTAGGAATTCATATTTTTATTAAAAATTTTAATAACTTTTACAAGAAAATAATTTGACAAGTGACAGTTGAGTGGGTAAAATAAATAATTATCCACTCAATAAAGTAAAAGCCACGCGGGGGTTATTATTGAGTTTATCTATTTAAAATAAAGCTGGTAATTGTCTTATTATTTGTATGTATTGGATAAAAATAATTTATCGTTAAATAGTAATATTCTTTTAGTTTTTTTCTAAAATACATTTTTTCTTGCAGACTATTTGGAATGAAAAGGTGTGCGAGATGTCAAGCAACAATCCTATCATCAGAGCTAGTGATGCGAGCGCGCGAGTTAGTTTTCCACGTGCATTGTTTCTCGTGTGCCGTTTGTAACTCTCCGCTAACGAAAGGCGATCATTTCGGTATGAGGGAGGGTGCAGTTTTGTGTCGGTTGCATTTCGAAATGCCGCTGCCGGATCCGCCGCCGGGAATGTATCCACCGGGGTTTTACCATACGCCTCCCTTCCCCAGTCCCGAGTTCCCGCATTTAACGCAGATCCCACCGCCGCCGGCGGGAGAACCTGTAGGTAAAGTTCCTTTTTTTAATGGCGCGCCGACGACGCCGAGGCAAAAAGGACGGCCGCGGAAGCGGAAACCGAAGGATCTCGAAGGAATGACTGCCAATCTAGGTAAGATACAAATTTATTATATCGATACCAAGTTTTAAACTGTTGTATCTCGAAACTTTGTCATTTCATTTGGCAAAGGCGCGCCCAGGCGTAGCCAGGATAATTTTCTGTGGGGTAACGGTCTCCGCTCCTTGATCATTAAAAAAAAACATAAATTTTATTAAACTAAATTAAATTGTTTGATATTTACAAATTTAAAAAATCTATATGATATGATGATTTTACTATTCCTTACAACGATTTTTAAACTCCATATAGAGATATATGGAAAGGATTTGATTTTCGTAGTTGTCCTTACTACCGATATGTGGCTCTGAAGAGTGCTAAAAAGCACGAAATCGATCAGTCACTTCGGAGGGACGACTGCGTTAATCAAACAAAAGTCGTTTTAAGGAATAGTAAAATATTTTATATATAAATTTTATTGTTTTTAAATTTGGTTCAAATTTTATCCATATGTGCCTAACTTCAATTCTTGGATAAACCAGTCTTATTAAAGGTCCAGAGAATCAAGTTTAGCGTCATTTAAAAGATTTTTAGTCTGCCGTAATATTTGAGTGACCCCTTAATCAAGTTATCCTGCTTATTCGAGTTATCTGTTATTTCTCTAAAAATTTGGTTAGTATTAGAACCAAATTAAGCGGGTTTTAAGTGAAATTGCGTTAAAATGATTAGCTTCATCCTGCTCACCCATCATTATCCGAGCGTTTAATTTAAACGGGACCACCCTCTTTAAGTTGCAAAAAGTTTCATCAAATTCCGTTCATTCGTTCCAAAGTTATGCGGGAATAAACATAAAAAAAAAACAAAGTCACACGTCAAATTGATAACCTCCTCCTTTTTGGAAGTCGGTTAAAAAATGCATCTGCTCTCGGCTTTAATATGAGCAGTTTTTCAAATAGGATAATCGCTTTACGATAAAATACATTTTATAAGTTTGCATCTTAGTTATAATTAACAATCCTAAGGTTTATATTCAGTAGAAAAAATATCTAAGTAAACAGCATTATTCCACGTATTTAAAATTAAGTATAATATATTGTTATTATATTTTTATTGGGTATTAATATGGTAATAAATTAATTACACTCCATATCTTGGAGTTCTAGAGAAGCTTGTACCATTTATAAAACCAGTACTGATACATTTAACTTACAATCCAAAGCCATTTATGTGAAATAATAAATCGTTATCTGAAACCTGGTGCGGAATAGTAGCAGTACCATTATTATACTGTTTACCTATGTATATTATTCCTGATTTGGTGTTATCACTGATTTATTTCAGATCTGCAGAAAAGCAGATTCAAAAGCAAAAAAAAGAGCCTTGAAGATATGCAATGCTTCGCATTCCACATTATACTCTTCATAATGAATAGTATATTGCGTTTTCTCGGTCATAGGGTTTTTAAACTTCTAGTTCAACTTGAAATTCTGGGACCTTATTCGGTTGCAACCGGTTGGGGCGATTAAAAAGATGACCTTGCACTGTCATTTTGACGTTGTCGATTGGATTTGGACACTCCAAGATGGAGTATTATTAGTACAGGCATCTAGGGACACCCGTATGGTATAAATATTTCTGTTAATTACTGTGTTATCTGAAAAGGACTTAACTGGATTTTACTTTTTATTGTTCATAATTTTTTGATTGGCGCCCTCATTAACTTTTACTTTTGAATAAATGTTTTTTTAAAAACAATAGTTCTTCCCCTCGCAGATTTTGATTTTTCCTAAAAAAATTTATATCCATCAGATAACCTGTTCTTGATATTGTGTACACAAAAAATGTCACGAGAGCTCTAATGAGTATAAAATTCTGATAAATATTATCACATACCCATAGAAAAAAGGGTGTAATACCATAAAATGTAGCAGATTGGGTGACATTTTTAGATATAATTGCTTTAGGAGGTAATCATTTTTATAGTATTTGAATAATTCTTGTATCTATAAAGTTACTACTAAATTTAGTAACTGCCTAAAAGTACAGCAATGGTACTCAGAAATGTCCACTCAATAGCTATATTTTATGGCAAACTGTCGCTAGACTCTTTCCTGCTTGTGTCTTATTAATTTAAAATACAGTTGCAAAACGGAAACATAATTTTTATTTGATTGTATCTAAAAGTGCCACGTTTTGTAAAATAAATCTATAGGAAAAGATTGATTTTTCGCACTAGTACGAAAATTAAACTAGTCGACGTTGATTGGTTGATGGAATTTCAACTCAAACGTCAGATTGTTTGTCAAAAATATAAATGTATTTATTAAAACATTACAATCAAATACAACATAGTGTATGATAAACGTACAAAAACTGTTTTTAGGAAGATTACGTACGGTATATTCCACCCGAGCTTGTATCATAAACCAAAAAAAAAAGATACAGTCATAATAGAAACTTAAGGAAATATAGCTAAAAGTGAAGCAAAATCTGTTAACAGCAACCCCATTTCGCTCAATTTCCAAAAACAAATTTGATGAAGTTATTTAGATTATGCCTCATCTTTTACGCTTTTGGATAATTCAATGGAGCTCTCTACAACTAGAATTATGAAACAAAAGACGTCTACCCTATCTCTATCTCATTTGTGCTACACTTTCCAGTCAACCAAATAAATACTGTATTTGTTTTTCATACAACAAATACAATATTTATTTGGTTGGCCGGAAAGTGTAGCACTGAGCGGCACGAACGAACATAGTTAATGTGAATCTGTAGAATAAGATAATTCTACTAAAATTTAGATGGCGCCAGTAATTTCTTTAATAAAAATATTATAGTTGCACTTTTCGCCCGGCCAAGTAAATATTGTATTTGTTCAACAAAGAACAAATACAGAATTTGTTTGGTTGGGTGAAAGTGGGAGTGTATGTATGTCTTCTATCCTTTTTGGGTATAACTTTTGTCCCTGTCTAAACTAACGGGAGAAATCGCCATTCAATGCTGGACAGTAGGGTGGAGCGAAAAATTTTCGTGAAAATTGGTATAAAGGAGTTTTCGAGGTTGCTAAAACTGAATCTTAGAATAAAAATAATCAAAATGTATACCCTTAGGGACGGGGGGTAAGTTTTGTAAAAATTGGTATATTCGGGTTTTTCAGGTTGCTAAAAGTGAACCCTGGTAATAAAAATCCATTTTTCGCTAGTGATGTGGAAAAATGGGAAAGCTTTTTTACTGGGCAATGTATTTTACAGTGTTTTTACAACAATTATAAGAGCATTGCTGCAAAATAAATAAATAAAGTTCAAATAAATAAAGTTCAATAATAAACCATAAAAAGCATTCAATTTTTTTTTTTTAATTTCTTAAATTCTCATTAATTTCAAAACTCCCGCGCGGAATCAAGACGACTTCCAAAAAATCTTGAAAAAATTACAGGTTATATGCTATAACTTTTGATATATAGTGGATTCGATTTGGCAAAAAAAAAAATCACTCCACCCTACTGGACAGCCAAAATAATGGCAAAATGAATATAGGTGTATGGACCTTATTTTATTAAGACATGAAATATTTCGCGAGCGAAATCAGAAAGATCAAAGCTAGGCCGTAAGTTGATTTGATAAAGAGAGAACCAGAAACAAACTAGATGTTTATAATAGTTATTTATGGTACTAGTGGGTAAAGTAAGATATTGCCCATGAGAAAATTAACCTGCGAGGCGTCAGTCAAGCAGGTTAATTTTCGAGAGGTAAATATCGGTTTACCCATGAGTGCCATACAAGATTTTATCCAATAAATAGCTTAGAAATTCATATTTTTATTAAAAATTTTAATGACATTTACAAGAAAATAATCTGACAAGTGACAGTTGAGTGGGTAAAATAAATAATTATACACTCAATAAAGTAAAAGCCACGCGGGGGTTATTATTGAGTTTATCTATTTAAAATAAAGCTGGTAATTGTCTCATTATCTGTATATATTGGATAAATAATATTTATTAAATATGTATGTAGGTACTATGTGAAGTAAATGAATATTTCCATCTGCCGCACTTATTAATTTTATTTCTTTGCGAATCTTTTGATCTATATTAATCTACATTAAATGGAAATACTAAAAAAAATTGCAAAGCATTTAAAGTATCTGAAAGTCGAATGAATAAGTCCTTTAAAGGCATACAAAGGAGTAAATAACAGTCCTGTAGGATATACCACTGGTTTATAAATAGCAGAAATCAATTCAATTAATATATATGATTACGGCCATATATCGTAATTTTTTCTATAGCCGGATGCTCCGTGAGAATAATGAACCAAACTGCCACCGTAAAATTTATTTAATAACAAGAATTATTCATAAAATTACACACTGATAAAAATATTGTAACGACTTATCACATCATGAAAAACTGTAACCATAAGAATTCTTTGAAATCAATAATAACTAATTTTATTTTAAAGAAACAAGGAGAAGAACGAACGAACCAATAACTCTTCTCTCTAGAATAGGCATTTCATTTGTAAAAACTGACAAAAACGTAGCCAACATATACATTTTTCTGTCTTACTCGCACAGCTTTGTTCTAACAGAGACAACAATAACACTTACTGGTAATTGTTATTGTTCAGGCCTGAATATACCTACTATTTGTTTACAAACAAACCGAGATGTTGGCGATACTTTATATTAACGGTATGCGTATTCTAGAGAGAAGAGTTGTTAGTTTGTTAAGAAAAACATGTGGCAAAACCTTTTATTTATAAGGAATTAAATTATCAAAAAAGGTAAAATATATTAGACAACTTTATTTTCATTGTATTTTTGAGTAATTATGATTTTAAAACGTACAAATAATCAGTGCTTCGGGGCCATCCCTTAAGTACGTTATGGTGAAGGAGTGTGATGACTCATCACTGATGAGGAAGGGTGTATGAATCCACCAGTGGTTAAGTTCAATATAAAAATACTGCTTCCCCTATAGGCCTCGGTTCATTAAAATCAAAAACAAAAAAAATTAAATAAAAAATATAAAAAAAATAAAAAAAAATCAAAAAGTTTCCTTTTTCCGTAAAAAAAAAATTAAAAAATTCTTCTAAAATTTTTGTTTTTTTTAAGTTTCTTTTTCGTAAATTTAAAAGTAAATTTAAAAAAATATGTTTTTAAAAAAAAATTGTTTTTACCCCATTTTAGCCCCTTCCCCAAACAAAAAACAATCCCAGCCTAGAAGTTTGGATAATCAACCTGTGGTCCAAATTTGAAGCCTTTAGCCCGAAGCGTTCTTAAGTTATCGTGGTCACAAATTTCCCGGACACACAGACCGACAGACCGACAGACAGACAGAATTTTTTTTTTGACGGAAATCATATTTTTTTGGGTATAAAAAATACAAAAATGTAAAAAAAGCAATAAAAATATTTCGAACTTTTTTTCACAACGCAAGAAATTCCTTGGGGAAAGTAATATTAAGACTGAAGTTAATGAATTAATCACTTTTTTCAACAAAAAACTTGATGTTAAAATATAAATAATAGCGTAAAATAATTATTTTACCCCCTAAATAATTATAATTATTTAGTAGCACTTGTGTCCCATGTTTACTTTATTCTATATAGTATAGTTCTCCGCATGAAAGAAAGTCTCCGACGAAAGGAGGAGGAATCATTCGCACTCTCTTCTTTTCGTCAAGAGCGTTATAAGGCGTGCGTGCTTACAACGGGTCTCCCACTTGCACACACATTCCAAACATATTTCCCGTATCCACAGATCCGTGAGTCAAACTATAAAGGGGAATGTATATTATACATTGTGTAATAACATATTCATTAAAAAGCTAAATGAATAACTTTATAAAAATGAAAAGAAAAATTCAGTTAAGTAATCATTATTTAAACCTTCAAATACTGATACCGAAAATTAAGGTTTTGCTTCACGAATTAAAAAAATTATTTGATTGCATAATAAAACGTGATTAATTACGTCAATTTGGTCGAACTGTGTAATTAACTAAACTACAACCATAAATAACAGATACGCGGAGAACATTTGCGAAATTAATATTCGATAAATCATGTTTGAAATAGTGGAATGTAAATACCTAAGGTAGAACATATTTTCGTAACGTATGAAGATTAATGATTCGGCGGTGATGTAAATAGAAGTCAGTTTGTGTGAAGAATATATTAAAGAATACGATCAACCTGCCTAAATTACTTAATGCTCAACATAATATGAAAAATCACTTTAGCAGAACATTTATTTAGTACGTTCAACTTTGTTATTTGGGAACTAGATACTTCTGACCTAGTAACTTTTAAAATAACAAATTCATTGTAAAAGGTATTTTTAAGAATCTCGAATATGTACATAAAGGAACAGAAATTTATTAATTATTAAAATATTGTTTAAATATTCCATCAATCTATTTTCTAATCATCATACAGAGTAATATTGGTAGACTGACAGTTTCGGGCTGCTGACCCTCTTCAGTACCAAGAGTCAACCCTCTACGCTGATCGAGAATAGTATATTCTATAACTAGTATGGAATAGACAATATTCCGCGGGAGCGGGAAGTTTGTGATACGAGCCGGCAGGCGAGTATTACGGTCACGCGAGCACGGAATGACTATTCCATACGTGTTGTAGACTATATTTTTTCTTCGACTGCAAATATGAAACACTGTATGGCTTTAAACTGCGGACCAGGTTAAAAACAATGTTTTTTGTGACTCGACATTGTAAATGCAACAAAACACATATTTTTAAATAAAGCAATTAATGTTATTTAATAATTTTATCAAATCAGTAGTTAAAAAAAAAAATTTATTTAATTTTAGCACATATTTACAAATTATAATGCAAAAATTATGAAGATTAATGATTCGGCGGTGATGTAAATAGAAGTCAGTTTGTGTGAAGAATATATTAAAGAATACGATCAACCTGCCTAAATTACTTAATGCTCAACTTAATATGAAAAATAACTTTAGCAGAACATTTATTTAGTACGTTCAACTTTGTTATTTGGGAACTAGATACTTCTGACCTAGTAACTTTTAGAATAACAAATTCATTGTAAAAGGTATTTTTAAAAATCTCGAATATGTACATAAAGGAACAGAAATTTATTAATTATTAAAATATTGTTTAAATATTCCATCAATCTATTTTCTAATCATCATACAGAGTAATATTGGTAGACTGACAGTTTCGGGCTGCTGACCCTCTTCAGTACCAAGAGTCAACAAAAAACAAAAAACATTGTTTTTAACCTTGTCTGCAGTTTAAAGCCATACATTGTTTCATATTTGCAGTCGAAGAAAAAATATAGTCTACAACAAGTATGGAATAGCCATTCCGCACGCGCGGGAGGGTCATACTCGCCTGCCGGCTCGTATGACAAACTTTCCGCTAGCGCGGAATATAGTCCTTTCCATACTAGTTATAGAATATACTATTCTAGACCTATAGTATAGTATAGACCTAAAATTACTTATATGACTCGTTAGTTTTGTTAAATTTTGCATAAACTAACCTATAGAAAAATATAGTTTAAAGTATGTAATAACTAAATACTGCTTATATTTGGCTTATAAATTATAAGTTATAAAAAAACATATATTGAATTTGGAATAAATTCATTACAAAAAATTTATTGATTCTGGAAATGATAGTAAAATTTTTACACAATTCAGATAATAATCTGGTTTCAAAATAAAACTATAAAAGTCCCTAAGTACTTTTTTTGATAACGCTACATGCCGAAAAGAAACAGTTCGATCGTAAAATTTGAAACATTTCAATTCTTTCAAAGTCCACGTTATACCTACTTGTTATCTTGAAATCGGTTCCTATAAAATAAAAAGTGTCCACATAAAAAAGGACTTTTTCTTTTAGTCATCTTCCCACAGTGATCGTTAAATCTAGTTATAAAAATAAAATAAAATGCTGCTGTAAAGCCGAAAAATTTTCACTGAAGATTGTGTTGACACGTGTAATATAAAATCTAAACATTGAATATTTTACCACATTTTGACAGAAACATCAGTATTTCTTAATTTTGAAAAAAATTAACTACTATTTAAGGTTACCAGAATCAGAACAGCCTCATTAGGGTGAGTCAAAACAACCGACTATTTTTTTTTTACTTTATACTCTGAAAAATCGGTTGCTAGACACCTCCAGAAAATTCTCACCAAATATGAGCTCTTAATTTTGATAAAAAGGTTCTCCGCTTTACAATTTTCCATTTTTTCCTCAGTATTAGAAACAAAAATTCATATCTCTTTGACAACTGTTCGTTAAAAAGTATCTCTCCTCATATTCTTGTAGGAAATCGAACGCTCTACAAAAAAGGTCTATTACAATTTTTTCGTAAACCTAAAAGATATCAAAGGTTAAAGTTTGATTATTTTAAGAGACATTTCTGTTTTGCTTTTGAATTTTATAACTCGCTTAAAATTGTTATGAATTGCGCAATTCATAGTTTTGTAGGAAATTAACTGCACTACAAAAATGGTCTCTTATGATTTGTTGATTAAATTAAGCGTTTAAAAGATATTCATCGTCACACTTCAATGCTGAATTTTTGTTTCTAATACTGAGGAAAAAATGGAAAATTGTAAAGCGGAGAACCTTTTTATTAAAATTAAGAGCTCATATTTGGTGAGAATTTTCTAGAGGTGTCTAGCAACCGATTTTTCAGAGTATAAAGTAAAAAAAAAAATAGTCGTTTTTTTTGACCCACCCTAAGCCTCATCCATTTTGCACTTGTCTGGTTTTTTGTTCTTGCTTATTTGTTTTTTTAATATTAATAAATCCGGGATTAAATCCAAAACCAACCAATTTCAAAATGTGTAGTAGCCTCATTTCAGTTATCTATTATAATCAGTGATTTGGGATTATTGCATTTTCGAGTCGGCTTCTTGTTTATAAATATAGTTTGACGCACGGATCTGTGGCTACGGGAAATTTGTTTGGAGTGTGTGTGCAAGTGGGAGGCCCACTGTAGGCACGCACGCCTTATAATGCTCTTGACGGAAAGAAGAGAGCGCGAATGATTCTTCCCCCTTTCGTCGTAGATTTTCTTTCATGCGGAGAACTATAATGTCGAATATTCTTAATGTATTAGTTTAGTAATTAATTGCTTATATTGGGAATAGGCAGTATATAAAACTATCATATTTGGGCCCCTTGTTTTGGGTGATTTAGATTTCTTTAGAAATTTTCCCATAAAAACAGTAAAATTGTACTGTTTTACGACTTCATAAGAAAAAGACCGTGTATTTTGATGTTTTTTATGAAATGTAAGGTAACTAAATCAAAAAATAAGTAATTTTTATAAAATCTATACATAAATAAAACATCCCAAGTTATATCTTGGTCAAACTAGTGATAACACAGGTCCGCAAAAAAAACTTTTTTTGTGAGTCTTGGATTCCAATATGGTATTCCTATGTATTTTTTCCCGCTGAAACCGAATCCGTAACCCGTTTAACCCTTACACGTCAGAATTTTGACATAACCTCAAAAAACACTCGAAAAACTACTGAAACCGCTAAACTCATACCACTTTCACCCCCTTCCTTCAAATTTGTAATTTCGTAACCCCATAATGCCCTAACCTCGGAATACCATTACTTCAAACCTTAAAACCCCGTAACCTCATTAAGTAGAAAAATCTGGTTCGGAAAAACAGAACAATTACGTGAAATTTTCTTGTAGAACATAGTTATGAATATGTAACTGTATAACCCTAAAATCCCATCACACCTCCTAACCCCTTCACTCCGTAACCCCATATATTATAACCTCTTAACCCCATCATCCTATTCTGTGAGTCCGGTTCTCGAAATCATAAGAGTTTTGTGAGTGAAGTCATGAATCAAGGTCTACTTCTTTATTTTTTTAAGGTTAGGGGATTATGGGGTTCGGGGGTTATAGAATTAGCAATTTGGGGACAGGGGAGTGACAGTGGTATGGCATAGATGATTTTAGCGGTTTCAGTAGTTTTTCGGGTGTTTTTTGAGGTTATGTCAAAATCCTGACGTGTAGGGGTTAAACGGGTTGCGGATTCAGTTTCAGCGGAAAAAAATACATACGAATAACATATTGGAATCCAAGACTCAGAAAAAAAAATTTTGTGGGCCTGTGTAATCTAAACACTCAGTATAAAATTGAAGGTCACTTAACGAGTATAAGTAAATAAATAAATTCATTTTTGGGAAATTTTGACCCCTTCAAAAACTACACAACCTTTTCTTTTGGGTGAGGTAAAAATTATCAAAAAAAATTGTATCATTTAAGACAAAATATTTTGCTACAACGTTGTATGATGTTATTCCTCTTTAGGAAAAGGCGAACAATAGTGTTATACTAAGCTATAGTACTTATCTATTTATATTAAACTCTACCACGGGTAATAAAGATGTTATGCAAAGGGTTAACTTGTGGTTTATTTTCCCACAACACGTGACCAGTTTAAGGGTTAAAGTTCCAAGAGATACTTATCCAAGCTTGACTGTTTATTTTGATATCGAGATTAAGCGCAACTTGATTGTGGGAATACTATTCATATAAATATATTAAATTACTTATTATCTGATTCAATTTTATGGTGGGTAATATCCACTGTATAATCTATAAGTTGTTCGTATATTGTATAATATGTTTATCTCTATACCTTGTATAAATTATTTTATGCAATCTTACATAAAATTATTTATAGTCTTGACTATACCAAATATCTGACAAATAATTTAATATAAAAACCTAGCTTTTGCCAAAAATTAGCTAATGTAATAAGGTACTCTTACTCCAAATTTGAAGTGATTATCTCAATTAGTTAAAAAGTTATGACAAATAAACTTGGATACATAAAACTTGTAGTTCTGTGTACCTACTAAGTATACACGTTTATTTGATATAACTTTTTATGAAATAAAGATAAATACTTCAAACTTTGAAAGTATTTTTATTAGCTTATTGTTCACAAGAGTATGCTTTTTATCTTAAATTATAATTTAATAATATTAATAATTATTAACAAGTAACCTATTTAGTTTTTGGCACTTTTCCTTAAAAAACGCTATGACGTAAGAATAAAAGCAAAAATATATAATTTTCATAAGAAAATATTTTGTAAAAGTTCTTAGATGTTAACTCATAACAATAATAGTTATTTATGGCACTAGCGGGTAAAGTAAGATATTGCCCATGAGAAAATTAACCAAACCCTCAGCCAAGCAGGTTAATTTTCGAGAGGACAATATCGGTTTACACATGAGGTTTTATCCAATAAATAGCTTAGGAATTTATATTTTTATTAAAAATTTTAATGACATTTACAAGAAAATAATTTGACAAGTGACAGTTGAGTGGGTAAAATAAATAATTATCCACTCAATAAAGTAAAAGCCACGCGGAGGTTATTATTGAGTTTATCTATTTAAAATAAAGCTGGTAATTGTCTTATTATCTGTATGTATTGGATAAAAACATTTATAATATTATTAATTTGAGCTATTTCGCCTTAATGATTATTTATATCGATAAAAAATCTAAAACAGAAAATAAAATTAAAATGTTTTTATCAGGCGCACCTATTTCTAGATGCGCTGGTAAGGTATTGCGTTTAAAATAATACTTATCTGCTATATCTTCTTTACATAAAAAATATTATTAGTCAATACCTTACCAAAGTTTACAAAAATAATTGTACCTTACAAGCGCATCTAGAAATAGGTGCGCCTGATAAGAACATTTTAATTTTATTTTCTCATTTATATTTTTTATCGATATAAATAATCATTGATGCGAAATGGTTCAAATTAATAATACTATAAATATATATACGCCTCAAATAAATTATAGATTCTAATTATAACATTTATTTTAGAGTAGGATTTTTCTTTATGGACATAACCTATGAAACTGTTTAGATCCATTCTCTAAAAAGTGTTCCTTTGGTTGAAATTATACTGCACATATTTATAATATAAAATTTATATTATAACATTTCCTGAGCTATATACATGTATAAGAATCAGAACATGCGCATGGATTCTAAATAAGAAAGGTAATTTTTACCTAATTATTTTTCTCCGTGTAATAATATAATCGTAATTTCATCAAATGATATTATACGACACGATATCTATACTGCCCTGATCAAGTATTTAATTATTAAAATATTTGTTAGGTTAATTTTATACATATTTTGTAAATTATTACTGTAATGGGGGTTTCCCGTATGGATAAATAAATAAATAAATAAATAAGTAAGTGACATTGGTCAATAGCAGCGTTTTCAAAATATTACATCGGGGTTGACGTGAAAACGCCTCTATACGACAAATGTCACTTACTGACCTTTAACAGGGCAGTACAGTGGTCCAGTCAAATAAAAAATGTAAATTGCAATAAATGCTAATATTTTAAAGGGTAGTAATGGATGGTAACAGAACACTCCTGTTAGTTTTTGACCGGGTGATTTGCATAAGGGGTGTCCGCTATCTTGAATTTTAGGGGTGAGTGTAGTTATCTCGGTAAATATGCATCTTACGATAAAAATGCATATTAGCTATTTTGTTAAGAAGAAAATTTCCAACAATTTAACAATCGAGTTTATTAAAAAAAAGCCATTTTGGGGGTGAAATTGTTCTTTTCGACTTTTCAGCCAAATTATTCATCTGATAAAAGGGGTGTGACTCGCCCTATATAACAGTACGAAAATACTTAAGAAAATTTGTAAAATGTGAAACTTATAGAGAATTTCAATAGCTATTTTAGTTTGCTCATAACTTTTATCCTCCGATGAATAATTTGGCTATGAAAATCGAAAAAAAAACAACTTCACCCCCGAAATGGCCATTTCTTAATATAACTCTCTTGTTATTAATATATTAAATAAAACGATTTCTACAAAAGTTAATATCGTCCTTAACAAAATTGGTTATATGTATTTTATCGTAAGATGCATATTTAGCGAGCACTTACCCCTAAAATTCAAGATAGCAGACACCCCTTACGCAAATCATCCGGTAAAAAACTAACAGGAGTCTCCTGTTACCATCCACTACTACCCTTTAAAATATCAGCCCGTGTGTATTTATTGCAATTTACATTTTTATTTGCTACTATAGATATACCCTGGAGGTATGTTGGGCTATGTAATTTCATTTGGTTGTTTTGATGCGTGAATTTTAAAAGGTAGTAGCGCCGGTCCATTTGAATGAGTTTTGTTGTCTTATGTGCCTTTTGGGTTGTGTTTTTCTTAGCTTTGTGACATCGTAGCACCCACTGAATATTGTCAATTTGCTCACCTAAAAAGGTAAAAATTTAGAATTTGTCAATTTTATGTCAGTGTCAGTAATTTTACAAGAATATTTTATTTCAATGTTTTAATATTTACCTATATAATTCATAATTACCATTTGTTTCTCAATTCTATTTTGTAAGTAACTAAATCTTATTTAAATTTACATATAATATTTATATAATTTTTACATTATTTTTAATTTATTACCTAAATGTTTTTGCTTATTATTTACTTTTATAATTGTATTGTTTATTTTTAGTTAACTGATGATAGCCCAAAACCAGGTGCCGAAACGTTTTAAATAGAGTAAAAAAATATATACAAATAGATTTTATTCTGCCTATTCCCAAGGAAAACAAGTAATTATAAAATATTTTTGGGCAAAGAATCTTATTAAAAATTAAATATACACGGTTTATTTGAAATAGGGTCCGAAATTTTAACAGATGATTCTACATCATAAAATATGACAAAAAGTTCCTATAAACATATGTCTAAAAATGCGTCATAAGGGAGCTACGCCCCTTTGAAAGTGGCTAAAAAAATCGGTTTTTATTTAATAACTCAGAAACCCTTTGAGATATATCAACGAGGTTTTGCACGTCAACTAATCCTACCAAGGCCCCTTTTTATGTGTTATTTTCATGTACTTATTTGAACCAGGGGTGTGCGAAACGGTGGGGGGGGGGGGCTTATCAGTTTTTTGTCCCAAACTTTTTTCTGTGTAACTTTTTTGCAATTTTATTTTTGAAATATGATTCCCCAGGTCAAAATACATAAAAAAGGTACTCCTGTTGTAAAACTGTTTTCGAGAAAAATTAATTTGAAGGTGAAATTCCACGGTTCGAGGACGAAAAATTAAATACTAAAATGTTGAAAACCAAAATTTTAATGATGTAGGGCGAATGTACATTAAAAACTAAGAAAAAAACCTCATATACAGGTACTTCCAAAAATGAATCCTAATGGAGCTATGGTCTCCTAAATATGCACCATTTTTAAAGGGCTATGGTAGCTTTAAACGCGTTTTTTCGACCTACATGTATGGAAACTTTTTTTGATGTAGAATAACATTGCATCATTAAAATTTTGGTTTTCGACATTTTAGTATTTAATTTTTCGTCTTCGAACCGTGAAATTTCACCTTCAAATGAACTTTTCTCGAAAACGGTTAATCCTACAGTATTATAACAAGAATACCTTTTTTATGTATTTTGACTTGAGGAATCATATTTCAAAAATAAAGTTGAAAAAAAAGTTACACAGAAAAAAGTTTGGGACAAAAAACTGATAAGGCCCCCCCGTTTCGCACACCCCTGGTTTAAATAAGTACGTGAAAATGACATACAAAGATGGACCTTATTAGGATTAATTCACGTGCAAAACCTCGTTAATATATCTAAAAGAGTTCCTGAGTTATTAAATAAAAACCGATTTTTTAGCCAATTTCAAAGGGGCGTAGCTCCCTTATGACGCATTTTTAGACATATGTTTATAGGAACTTTTTGTCATATTTTATCATGTAGAATCACCTGTTAAAATTTTCGACCCTATTTCAAATACACCCTGTATAACACGTTAAGTTTTTCATTAACATAGTTCACCAGAGAAAACTAGTTGGTAATATTTTTTTGAAAAAAGTAGCTGTAGATCAAACATAACTACGGGTTATAAAATCATAAAATAAACTATTTAATTATTTTAACATACCTATTAAGGCAGCTAATTAATTATTGTTGAATAATAATAATCAATGTTTATGATCAATAAAGATCCTTACCGCCTTTGAGGGTTAATTCCTATTGTATATTTTAAGTACTTTCAAAAGCAAAGTAAGTTTTTTCAAAGTAATAAGCACACTAGAAATTTTTTGCAATAAAACATTAAAGAGCATATTTTAAAGTAGATTGGTTAACAATTTATTTAGTTATTAATGGTATATTAAAGTACTAGTTTCATAACATACGTTTTTAGCGCACGAGTACAAGTTCAGAAAACGAACCGCTTGCAGCGAGTTTTCTAAAGTACTAGTGCGCTAAAAACGTGTTATGAAACGAGTGATTTATACAATTTTTTCTATTTTGCTCTAAAATTTAAAAAAACTTACATTTAATGATTTAGGGATTTTTGTTTTGGATTGGCATTACAGTTTACACCGTGTTTAAAATTCTAAGAACAAATGATATTTTGATATATTTTATAGTCATCTCTTCTCTTTTTTACTGCAATTAACCAAGCCACAATTTTAACATGGTAAAAATAACCTAAACACAAAATTTTGTAGAAAATTCGACTTTAAAGCGACATTGAAATTTGCACGGAAATCGTCAAGCGATAGGCCAGGTCTGTTGCCAACCCAAAAGAACAAAAAGTACAGACCTCTTATGGGCCTATAAGAACACGCGAAATGCGTGTGATTAAGAGCTTATAAGAGTCGCAAAATAGAAAAAGAATAAAATATGGTTGGTTCATACATAATTTTAAACTAATTAAGTGTTACTAATGTAATTTATTGGGGTCCCGGGATTTTACCCGAGAAATAAAAGTCTACATTCTACTTAGTATCCTAAGAATTTGTTACCTATTAAATAATGAAGAATTCTGTATATACCGGGTTTTTTTTAAAAGTGCCTCGCCCCTATAACTTTTTTATTCTTAGAGATAAAAGTATAGAATTTACAGGGTATCTATAAAACCATATTTTGAATTATATCATGTAAAGTATATATAGTAGTAGTATTAGTAGTAGTATACTCATATTTTTACATATTTGATTTCTCCATTAAATTCTGTGTATTAACCCAAATTTTTGTCAAATTTTTACAGTTTTTGTAATTTTTTAAATAAAAATTTGTTATGGATTTTTTTTTATCTGAAAAGTCATTAAAGCTATTCATTTTGTATCAAATGTTAGTAGAAAAATACGATTTGTTAAAAATAAATCTTTACCTTCTTTTAATATTAAACGAAAAATAAACTTGGAAAACCACATTTAAAAGCAAACTTTTACTCGAATTTTTGCTTAATTACGTCTATGCCTCGTCGATATTAATGCAAAGATTATTTTCTTATCTTTACAATAATACAAAAAGTTATTATTAATTTTTATAATCTCTTTTAATAAAATAAATTGGGGCTCAAGCTTCATTTAGAGAAAATCAGTTAAAAAAAAGAATTTTTTTTGCCCTTTAGATCCTGATTTCAAAAATGACTTGGATTTTTTGCGGATATGTACCGTTTTTTTCTATGACCCAAGATTTTTTGGTCTTTTTGGTGGTAAAATCAAACTTGGGAAATCTGTTATCGATGCATACAAAACACTAACTACATATTTTTATGCTCCTGAATACGATAGTATTATTTATTTTGATATATTTTATAGTCATCTCTAATACATTTTTTTCCCTATTTTCCTATACTTATTCCTTTTAAAAATGCCCATGATACACCAGGGAAATCTGTTATCAGTACAAACAACTATTTTTCTGACTACTCTTGACACCTCAAGTATGATAATATTCATTTTGTGCGAATATGCACCGTTTTTTTTTGCTCTTTTTAGTAGTAAAATTAAGCTTGGCAAATATGTTATCACTGCCAATAAAACACTAACTAGCTATTTATACGCTCCTGAATACGATAGTAATAATTTTTTGTGTGGAAAAAAGCCATTTTTTCTAAGAACTTGATTTTTTTTTATTTAGACATCTATGATACAACCAAGGAAATTTGTATCAGTCCTTGGTGGTATCATAGGCATTTTTGAAAAAAAAAGTCAAGGTCATAGGAAAAAAACGGCTTAATTCCAGACAAAATGAACTATAGTACTCAGAAGTAAAAAAATAGTTAGTTTTTTATTTCTACGAATAACAGATTCCCAAGATTTATTTGGCCAGTTAAAAAACAAAAAATTTAAGGTCATAAAAAAAATATTATTTTCGTAGTCAGGGCATTTTGTATAATTAAAAAAAAGAGTTTGTAAGGATAGAAGATTTTCTCTAAACGAAATTTGAGCCAAGAAATTTGTAAAAAAATAATACGATCGCACGCTTATGTGTCTTATGTCATATGCAACTTGTATATTATTTTAAAAACTATATTATTTTAAAAAAATTATGAAATCCAATATTAACTTTTTGGTATCATTGTAAAGAGAAAAAAAAATCTAGTGATATTAACGAGCCGTAGACGTTAAAAAGCAAAAATTTTAGTTAAAGCAAAAAATGTGTTTTCCAAAATTAAAAGTAAACAATTTTTTAATAAATTGTATTTTTCTACCAATATTTGATCCAAAATTAATAGATTTAGTGACTTTCCAGATACAATTTTTTTTAAATTTTAAATAAAACTTAACTGAACTATATTGTCATATTTTTAATTTTTATTTATTTATTATTTTTTCCTATAAGTTAACCTTGATTGTAACTTTTATTTTATTTTTTCGATTTTTTTTTTAAGTTTAGCCCCCTATTTTTTTTAATTTTTGGAGGGATTCTTTTCAATTTAATAGGCTTTTTGTCCTTACCAAGAATATCGTTTTTTTGGAAAATTGAAGCGATTGACTGCCGCCTATTTAGATTAGATAAAGAGAGAAGTTCTACAGAAAGAGATAAAAATATAATTATTATTGTTTAAAAATAAAATTATGCATATTTTAGGTAAAAATTACATTTTAGATTATATTTTAAATTACATGAAAGTAAGATATTTGTTTTTTAAGTAAAAACCTATTTTTTTTTTTAATTTTTATAACACAGCTATGTACAGTAAATCCAAAGTTTCCTAGGAACTTATGACCTATTCCTTAATTGACAGTCATTGATTATACTCCATTGTGTGTGTTTTATATATTCTTTAATAATTTTGCATATAATGCCCATTTTTTGTGGCACTTTGGGTTGATATTGAAGACCTAAATTTATGTTGCCTAACGTATTGGACTTGTATATTTTCTTTTTTATTGGGTTCCGAAGTTAACATATAATAATAATCTTCTGTGAAGCTGCAAAAAGTATAATAATTCCTAACAATACGGTTACATATCACAAATAAATGATACACAATAACACTTATCTTTTGCTATATTATTTATTTAGTATACTATTATCACCCAAATGAATGTTATTGGTAGTTGTAAACTTTTATTGCGGGACATAAGTGTTAAATCGTCTTTTCAGCCGCATTTTATTAAGCACTATTATCCTAGATTTTTTACATCTATCATTTGATTGAGCCGCTTTTTTGATTGGTCAATAACAATAAACGGTTTTATATTATTCTTAGGTTCTTTTTTCTAAGAACAAACGAGTTTTTTACGAGGTTCGAAAACATATATAGTATACTATAGACTTTTTCTATCAACCAATTGTAAAAGGGTTGTAAAATGGTTTTATAAAAATATAGTTTTACAATTTGTCAATAGCTGGTTAAGCAATAAATAATGGAACTGGAATTTATTTGTGGAATTTAGAAATATAAAAAATAAATTTTCCAGCTCTATGGATCTATAGTTTTTTACAGATCCTTAATATTAAACTTATTTAAACTGATAAATAAGTAGCACAAGCTAAATTACTTATTTCTCAGAAATTTTGATTTGAGCCAGTTGATGTCACAAAAAAAAGGGATAAAGGGTCATGGGTGTATTAAAATTGTAAAAAAAATTGCTTGGGGCGCTACAACTTTACGTCTTACGTTTTATTTTAAATTTATGTTTTAAAATATAAGTTTTACATTAGATTAAAAAAAAACGTCAGAAATTAACAGAATTCGTTTGGACTATATATTCTAAAGTAAAGTAACCAAAAATACAAAATTTTGTACCAACTTATCTACTTCAGATGTATTAGGTGTGTTTATCGGTAAAAGCTTATGATCTTGATCTAGTCTTAAATCAACTGATTCAAGACTCTAGAATAATATTCAATGAACATACTATTCATATTGAATATTTGTTTTTTGTAATTTTTAGTTTTATCACAAATTTTAAAATAAAAATAATCTAATTTAAAAACTGATGGTCTTGAGTAATAATTAAAACATATAAACAGATATGGAATACTAATGTATTGTAAGTATGAGTTCTAAAAAGACAGATAAACTAGGCAAAAGCTTTCATTCTAATATCAGTTTATATGCTTAGCATATTCTGCTAACTTTTCAGTACTGGATAATCAATTCATTTATATAAAGGCAACAGTTCATAATAAGTGAAGTCAGTGAGATTATCAAACGAATGATTTATTCGCGAATGTAGGCAAAGACAAACTGACGACTAATAAAATATACTAGGATAACAGAGTCAAAAAATTCCCCAAACTAGAACATTTTGCAATAGTTATGTATAATCTAATCTAAATTTTGAAACTTCTATCCATGGGTAAAATCTGATGGTCTTGAGTAATTCCAAAATATATAAACAGGTATAGAATACCAATGTATTGTAAGTATGAATATTCAAAAAGGACACAGATAAACTATACAATTGTACAAACCTTTCATTCCGATATCAATTTATCTGCTTAGCAAATTCTGCTAACTTTTCAATATTAGGTAATCAATTCATTTATATAAAGACAACAGTTCATAACAAGTGAAGTCAGAGAGATTATCAGACGAATGATTTATTCGCGAATGTAGGCAAAGACAAACCGAGGACTAATTAAATATACAAGTCGACTTGTGTCTATGCGTGGCGCTGTGACATAAACACAGATTAGCTGTTTGAACAAGCTTTCCGATCGGATTGACGGCAAATTAATTGTGCCACATGACAGTCGACTGGATGGTGCTGGGACCTCTGCAAGCCTCTTTCGCTAAGCTGCCAGCCGAGCCCGCCCCCCCCGAATGGGATTATTTCGTCCCAAACATATTGTTCTGGAGCACGTGGAGATTAATAACAATCTCCTTGTTCCCTGCAGAATAAAACCAAGGTTACCAGGGAACTTACCGCTAATGTTAGAACGTGATTAGTAGGAATCTGGTCTTTTTAGTTGACTAATTGTAAAAAATATAACAAAGAAGTTAGGCTTTTAGCGTTTTTAGAAGATTTACGTATCATGGTAAATTAACAGTTTCACATTGAAAGTGTTGATGTCCCTAAAAAGGTTACAATTAATACTAATGGTAAATTTGGTTCTTGTAAATTTTCGAATTAATTCATTTGAATTTTATCTGTTGGATTATCAGAATCGTAAAAACGTAGTTTATATTTTAAAGTTTGATTAATCTATTTTAAGATAGCATGATAGGTTTTGAAATTTTGTTAATTTTTAAAAGATTCTAGTATATGTAAAAATCTAATTGATATTTATATAAATTTTGTATACTGCTTAATCAGAAACGGGACAAAGCAGTATTGATTTTAAAGCTTATTAAATAAATAAATATTATTGAATAATATTCGATGAATAATATTCAATGAATATATCTTTGAATACATTATAAATAACATAATAAATTTTGCAATTTTGAAAGTTTCACTGGAAATGTTAGAATATGATTACAAGAAATCTTTTTTTTTTTTTTTCGATATAATTAATCACTGACTTTATCTATAAAATATGCAGTAATACTGCATTGCAGCATACTCAAAAATATATAAGATAGCATGATAGGTTTTGAATTTTTTTTAATTTTTAAAAGATTCTAGTATATGTAAAAATCTAATTGATATTTATATAACTTTTGTATACTGCTTAATCAGAAACGGGACAAAGCAGTATTGATTTTAAAGCTTATTAAATAAATAAATATTATTGAATAATATTCTATGAATAATATTCAATGAATATATCTTTGAATACATTATAAATAACATAATAAATTTTGCAATTTTGAAAGTTTCACTGGAAATGTTAGAATATGATTAGAAGAAATCTTTTTTTTTTTTCGATATAATTAATCACTGACTTTATCTATAAAATATGCAGTAATACTGCATTGCAGCATACTCAAAAATATATAAGAAGGCGTTTATTGACTACCCACATTAAAAATTACAATGTAAGTTTTATATATATTTTTTTTTTCATAAAACTGTTAATTTAAGCTTTTCAATATTGGTTATTTTTATTTGAAGTTATTAAGATTATTTCAAAATTAGGATTCGAGACAACTAACTACCTAGCTTTCTTTAGACTATTCATGTTAAAAAATGAAGTCAATTTTTTATAAAGCAGTACCTACTAAGAGTTTTGCGTATATAAACCATATCTGATTAACACTTTTCACCATAACTATAAAATTCTAAAGGCAAAAGTAGTCAGACTCTTTTACGATGCATTTTTAAAGTGTTTAATATCACATTGTAGGTAGTAATACACTGCCGCACATTAAATTCCGGACACCTAAAAAATTGACATTTTTTAAATTCAAATATTTCGAAAACTAATTAATGGATTTGACTGATTCTTTTTTTTTGTTTTGAAGCTTAAACATTCTCTACTTTTGTTTGTTTTAAGAATGTTTTAAATTTTTTTTTATCGTATTAACAGCAACAAATAATGTACAACTATGTTTTTTACCCCATCTTCTAAGACTTGCATGGTACGCCGCTGCAACTGTTTATCAAATTATTAAAGTCTTTCTTATTACCGCAGTTTTAATGAATATTTTCTTTTTTATTTTTTTACATTTTTACTTCTGGTTTAGGAGATATCAGAATTTTCCTGGAAGTTGTAATTTTTTCAGTTAACTTAAAAAGTACTACATGAATTTGATTGATGCTGTGCTTTAAATTTGAAGCTTAACCGAGTTACGTTTTTCTTCTAATCAAATCTATCAAAAACATAAATTGGGTTTAAAAAAGTTGAGTAGAAGAAAAAATAGAGTCACTCCGTTCGGCGGCAGTTCTGCGAAATCACCGTTAAGCCTCCGTCAGACGGCAATAAAAAGTTGCGCCGGGATAAAAAAACTGTAGAAGACATGAGCTTCAAATAAAAACTCTGCTGATTTAGTACTTTTTGAGTTGACTGAAAAAATGGCAACTTTCAGGAAAATCCTGATATCTCCTAAACCAGAAGTAAAAAAGTAAAAAAATAAAAAAGAAAATATTCGTTAAAACTGCTGCAATAAGAAAAACTTTAATAATTTGATAAACGGTTGCAGTGGCGTACCATGCAAGTCCTAGAAGATGGGATAAGAAACATAGTTGTACATTATTTGTTGCTGTTAATACGAAAAGAAAAAATTTAATCATTCTTAAAAAAAACAAAAGTAAAGAATGTTTAAGCTTCAAACCAAAAAAAAAAGAATCAGTCAAATTCATTAATTAGTTTTCGAAATATTTGAATTTAAAAAATGTCCATTTTTTACGTGACCGGAATTTAATGTGCGGCAGTGTATAATATTAATAAAATCTGTTTTATAATCAGATGTAAGTATACACTGATATTTATTTGATGTTTGACCTGAGAAGAATTCATTAAACGTCACTTTTTAAATGAAGATTATATCGTTCCTTCAACATAAAACATAAAACAATCGCCATAATAAAATAAATCAAAAAACAATAAATGCTTAACCGAGGATTTTTACGCCATTGTATATGTCAATACTCAAAGCCGTAATTTATCGAAGATTGCCCTTATCTATAGGTATTATCAGAAAAACACAAGGAGTAGCTATCGCGCCCACTACCTTATTCACTTGTTCTTTCCACCCAACTGTTTTGGTTACGCCTTATATTTGTTTTCAGGAGTCCATTATCTCATGAATATCAATATATCACCTTACTCTTTTTGTTTAATGCCAAATAAAACAAAACTGTTGCTGTATATTTAAAGAAAAATATATTTTAATAAGGAATTTCGTGATAAATGTCAAAAATATATTTTTCTTAAATAAACACACTCAATTATTATCGCGATTTTTAAATTGAGCAATAAGCTGAAATTTTGTGAAACTAAGTTTTTTTTTATATATCTGTAAGTTTGTAAGTAATTTCAAATGATAAAAATTTGCGTTACGTAATACTTGAAAGTTCCCTAACTTGATTAAGATGTTACTAAAATATTACGGATGGCTAAAAATCTTTTAAATGCCGCTAAACTTGATTCTGTGGACCTGTTATATTAAAATACCAAGAAAAAATTATAAAATTTGTGATTATACTAAAAGCGTTATTTGATTACTTAACGCTTAAAGTTTGACAAAGATTTTCTTTAGTATAAGGTTGGTTGGACTGTTGGGCGCTGAAATTAAAATACTACTAAATTTATTTTTTATAAATTTATCTTTAAGATGAAGGCGTCACAATGCACTAATAGTTGTGGCGTCAGCAGCCTGCCGAGATGGAAGGACAACTATAATTTAGCTTAGACAACGTTACAAATCTACGAGTTCTGTGGCTGTAAAAGTAAAAAATAAAAACTTTTCGCAAAAAGAATGAACCGACTTCTGTCTCTAAAAAGTAAAAAATAAGTCGGTATTAATTTCACAGCAATCAATTTAACAACAAAAATAATTGTTAGTATTTAATTTAGGGAGTGGTGAAATTGACATCGACTCATTTTTTATTTTTTACTTTTTAGAGACAGAAGTCGGTTCATTTTTTTTGCAAAAAGTTTGTTTAGTCGTTAATTTAGGACCACTATAGTCGAGTCCCCAAGGCGTTTCACTACTTTAGGTCATTTAACCGTTTTTTTTTATTTAAAGTTTCCAATGCACCCTAATATGCAAGACCCATTTTTCAAGTAAGAATTTTATAACTTTGGGAGGTGAATTCCTATTTAAATACATGAAAAAAAGTTCATAAACTTATGTACAAAAATGCTTCATTAGGTCTTTCAGTGACAGGCCCGCAAATTAGATTTTCGTTTAATATCTCAGGAACCCTTTAAGCTACATAAATGAGTTTATGTATGTGTTTTTATATCAACAGGGCCTATTAATATATACTATTTTCATGTGGTAATTTTAGCCAGGGGTGGGCCAAACGTGAAGGCCCAATAACTTTTTTGCCCAATTATTTTTTTAGCCTAACGTTTTTGCTGTTTTTTAGTTTGAATATGATCTTATAGATAAAAATATATAAAAAATGTCATATGATGTTATCATCTGAGACTCACTGTTTATGAGAAAAATGCAATTAAAAGTAATATCAAAGTTCTCGGCTGGGATCATTGAGTTATCGGCTGGGATCATTGTTGTTATGTGTTATTAACGCAGAAATGAAACATACATGTATAACATTAACCTTTTTTAAAATTAAGTTAAGAGTTGGCAGATAAACAATAATTACATGACAATTTTATAGAGAAACTAGTAAAAACAAAGTTGTTATGTTTGTTATTTAGTAGGTTCCCACAATAGATGCTTCAATCCATACAGTGCTTAAGTATGTAGTTAAGTGGACAAATTTTACGCTCCTAAAATGGTCAAACAGTAAAAAATTGTTAAAACAATTAACGTCCAATGAACTGCCGCATAATGCTAAGCCATAAACCTAAGAATGCTAATTTATAGCACAAATGAAGCTAATTCAACATTAATTGCGGCTGTTTTGCCGATGCATTTCGTATAATTCACATGACACGTTTTATTATCTCTTTTATGGAGCAAAATGCGTTCATGTGGCTTAACACAGCTACGCAGTGGTAATGTGAGTTCTCCTTTCTCAAAATATCGTTCCGACGTGCGCCACCGGTGGTACACGGACATTTTGCCTAAGGGCCGAAGTGCGCCATCGGTGGTACACGGTTTAATTCAGTTTCTATATGTTGCCAAATCTAGTGCTTGCCAGTTATACTTACGATACTGGATTTGAAGCTGCATATATAGTGTACACTGTAAAAATTGTTTTGTGAAATTACTAACAATTTCGTTGGTTATTTGATGCCACCGATTTTGCTAGTAATATTACATATCAACTTTGTAATTTAACTAAACTGCGTTGTAATCTTGTAAATTCATAACAATTATTTTTTTGTAATTTCAAAACATTTATCTGTGATAGTACAACACGTCTTTGTAATTTTAAATGTTTTTTTGTGAAAAGCTAAAACATTTGTATTTTTTTTTGTAAAATGTTTAAGTATTTTCGCAAAATTTAGTAAATCCACAATAAAATTGCGTTTTTATTAAACTAACTTTTGATTTTACAATATAAAAATGTAAAATCGCTGCAATAATGATACAATTTTTTTTCTGTAAAAATACCAACGTTTTTTTGTGTATATACAGCGGTTTCGCATTCGGCCGAAAATATGGATTACATACGATGTCAATAAAATACAAACATCGCTTTTTATAAATCTTTATACATACAAATTTTAATGAAAACATGCGGAATTTTCTATATGCGATCTACACTGTAAAAAAAAGTGTAAATTTACATGCTAATCAGAGGTAATATGTTGGCAAGCAGGTGAACGTAAAATTTAGGAAATTTGACTTGTAATTTTACGTGCACCTGCTTGGTAACATATTACCTCTGATTTAGCATGTAAATTTACATTTTTTTTTGTAGTGTATGTTTGCGCGGTTATTTTTTTTATAGGGTGCGTTAATGTCATGCGCAAAAGTGTATTATGCGCGATTTTTTTGCGCCGCTTGCGCCGCGCGGTTTTATTTCGTCTAATGCGTAGGCTTTTACGTTATGTCTTACGATTATGGATTATGTACATAGCGCCTTATGATCTAGTCTTATGGTTTAATATTTTACATGTATATAGTATCTGAAGATTTGCGTGCCATATAAAATAAAATTAAAAAATAAATATATGTTTAGTGTTAGCTTTACGATGGAAAACCACCTTTAACAGTAAGTTGTTTTACATACATTTTACTTGTAGTGGAGCGTGTTTTGTTTTTATTCTTTTAAATTACAGTAAAGTACACTGACAAAAATAATTTAAAAATTTGGTTGTTGTTAAATTTAACTAGTAACATATACTATAGATATTTATTTTGTTTGTTTTAAATTTTAATTTTGTAACAAATCTTTATATAACATATTGTATTTTCTGCGTTTTTCTGAATTGTAGAGCCCTGAGGAAGAAAATAAATTTTTCGAAACATCGGCAAGTTATAAAACGTGATTTCTGAAGGACAAAGACCACCATTTTAAAAGTTAATAAAAATATTAAACAGCGTAAAGTAAAATTAAATTAAATTAAAAATTGAAGTTTTGATTTAAAAGCTCTCATATTTAATTCCCGTTAAAATTTCACTTCAGTTCAACTCGTCCGCTTTTAATGTTCGTATTGTCTCGTATGAAAGCTTTATTATAAAGCTATTAGCTGATATTATTCTGCAACAAAATTCGCAAAAAAGAAGGATATTGACCATTAGGGGCTGTACTTAAAATACGAAATGCGCTTAGGGGGAGGGGGAGTGCTTAGCATCATGAAGCGTTACGAGGGGAAGGGGAGTGAGTAGCGTTACTTATTATGCAATATATTCAAATATAGACTTGTGATATATCAATGAAAAGATAATTTAAATACGCATCTAAAAATGTAAGCAAATCTATAGGGTTCTATTAAAAAATTAAAAGTTGGTATCACTTCCGCTTAGACCGGAAATGGTGGTATTTACGGTTCATACAAGCTCTGTAAATTTTAAAAAGTTATCTTTTAAGGTTACGGTGATAATTTGTAGGCAATACTGCTTGTGTCACACGGTATAAGGGTTTTTTTATTGTTAATTTTATTTTTTTTTATGAATATTATTTTGCAGTTCAGGTATATTAAAAAAAATAAAACAAATAATAATAATAATTTGAGTAAATATTTAGTGAGTAGTTAAATACAAGGTAAGTGTCCAACATACGGCGTTTTTGCTTAATATAAAAAAATGTGCTCGATATTTTTGGTTAAAATCATCCTAACGTCTCATATAACCAAAGCATGGAAACAGAAATGGGGTAATTTGAAGTTGGTTTAAACCGTCGTACCACCGCGGTGACCCGCACCGTGAGTACGAGGTTAAACAAACATGTAATGTAATTATGATTATTAAATTATCACCAGTAGTCGGCGTAAACTCAGTTATGACTTATCAACGTTGAAAATAAACAGAGAAACATAGGCTTATCGAATAACTTTGCAGAATTATGAGGGAAATTTTTATAAATCGAAACATTTGACAACTAATTTGTTACCCACAACAATATTAACTATACATATTAACCAAACATACGTTTATATATATCCGTGTTTTTCAAAGAAAAAAACTACATTCGATTTTTATCTTTTAAGAATACGAAAGTTTGTAATTTTTATTTGTCGATAACTTTTTTCCCACCTTACTCGTTTAAATGGAATCATTAAAAAAAATCAAGATAAAAAGAAATAAAAATGTAAATATTTAAAACCTCCCGTCAACGCTAGAGTCGACGCGGCGCCTATGCGAGTACTGGAAATTCGCCGACTACTGATTATCACCTATTTAATTTACCGAAAAAATATTTGACCCCGGTCTGTTACTGTACATAATAATAACTGTTTTTTTAAGTGTATTACATATTTAAATTCTCCATATTTCACTTTACATCCAAAGATTTAAAATATCATACCATAAAGATAAAAATTAATTACGCCTTATTCGTTAACATATCAACACGTATACAAATTACTGTAATAAATGTGACAAATATGTTTAAAATTTGCATAATAATGCATTACAATTTGTTGTTAATTAAACCAAATACTCAGTTACAACTAATAAATGAATAGAACTAACAGAGCGATATGCAAATGTTTCTAAATTCTTAGATAAAGAGGACAACGTTCATAAAGGGTTAAACGCCATACTTGACCATGCAGTTTTTTGTATTAAATCTGTAGTATGACTTATTAGGGTGGATCTTATTTTTTTTATTGTTTTAAAATTTTTATTTTGTTGTATCTAGAACATCCTGAAAATAAGGTTCCCAACTGGACTCCTAAAACCGTGAAATTACGCAATAATCGTAAAAAATCGTTGAAAATGGACTTTACTTTTTGTATCAGTGGTAAATTTAAAAGCCTTGAAATCTTATTTTTTTCCTTTTGGGTGTAAAAAATTATGTGCCAAATTTCAAAATAATCAAAAGTTTCTATCATGTGCCGAAAATCCGCCAAAATCCCCTAAAACACTAAATTTGGGGAATTTTCACCATAAATGTGAGAAACGCTAAAATAGCATGTAAAAAATGTCAATCTGGACTTAATTTTATTTAATGCACATTAATAAAAATATAAAATAATTTGACAAAAAAACGAGCTTAACGCCAAATAAGAGGCATTTTTGGGTGTTGGGAGTTCTTATTTGGCGCTCAGCTCATTTTATTTTTGTTAAATTATCTTATTATATTATTAACATACATTAAATTAAATTAAGTCCAGATTGACATATTTTTTAAATGCATTTTTTAGCTGAGAAACGCATTTATGGTGTAAATTTAGTGTTTTAGGGTCAAAGGTGGATTTTCGGCACCTGATAGAATCTTTTGATCATTTTGAAATTTTGTACACAAAATTTTGTACACTCAGAAGGAATACATTAAGATTTCAAGGCTATGCTATACGTATATTTATAATTATTATTTATTTTAAGTATTACGTATTGTTAAACCTTTTGGAATAATAACTTAAGCTGCCGTCTCGTTTAACAACACATACATAATACATATTATTTATATTAATTTTATTTTAAAACGCAAAATCTTGGCGGTTGGACCCCCAAAATTGGACTTCTGATCATTTAATTGAGCTGAACTTTTTATGACCCACTTACGGGTTCAAAATAAAGGTTTTAACTAATTTTGGTTAAAATCGGCGACCAAAAAAATTTTTTCGGCCCAGCCTAATACGCTTGATTAGCCAGTATAAAACAGTGGTTCGCGGAAAAAATGAACTTTTTTTTAATGATTTCAAAAACCCCATAGAAAAAAGTTTTGTAAATAGAAATCCAACTCTTTTTTCGTGGTGTTTAAAGGACAAATTGGAACTTTATTTTTACTTTTTTCTTAAATTTTGCATACGTAAGTTTGACAATTTCAAACAACTATCGAATTTTTAGTATTATTGCTTAAAATTTCAGTTCCGTAAAAAATAAACAATTAAAATGTTTGTTCTTCCTAAAAAATCAAAGCAATGGCATTTAACCGCTTATGAATGTTGAACTCTTCAAATATCTTTTATCAAATAGCGGCTCTTTACGCAGCATGTATACAACGTAGTCGGCAGAGGATAGAGTCCTGTAATTTACGGTTATGGTAAATCCGTCATCAAGTGCTGTTGGTGATATGGAGACCATTATAGCTCTGGTTTAGCCCTTTTAGATTCTAGTAATAGCTTCTTAACAACACTATTATATCTATGTATACATATACAAAGTGTCTTAAGCTTTATCGACATTAGGCAGGGTTCTAACGGTAGCGGTAGCGGTATAGACGGTATATAAGATTCTTTTATACACTGATAAAAAGGATTTATTTGGATATGTCCAATTAAATTATTTGGTTGTGAGTAACAAATTTTATTGGAGTTAAATAAATATTTAGTTCGTGTAAACAAATATTTTAATTTCAAAATAATTTATTAATGGGAACAAAATACTTTATTTGACATCATGATAATAATAGATGTCACAACTAAATAATTTTATTGGTCATATCCAACCAAATATTTAGTTGACAGAAATAAACTGTTTTATCAGTGTACCGCTTGTATGGCTACCATATATACTTAGCTTTGTTTAATTTCTTTCTAAAGTAGGCTTATTAAAATTTGTTTAGTTTTTGAATACTGATTTTTATAGTTTTTGGTATGTTGAATCTGAAAATCAGTTCCGTTTCTTTAAACCACGTCAAGATTTTTTATAAAAACTTATCGCAAAAAAAATGAACCGATTTCACCATTTCCTAAATTAATTACTAACAATTATTTTATTGTTATTTTATTATTGTTTGCTGTGAAATTGGCACCGACTTAAGTATTTCTTATTTTTTACTTTTTAGAGACATAGAAGTCGGTTCATTTTTTGTTGCAAAAAGTTTTTATTTTTTACTTTTTAGAGACACAGAACTTCTAGATTTGTAACGTCATCTAAGCTAAATTATAATTGTCCTTCCATCTCGGCAAGCTGCTGACGTCACAACTCACTGTAAGTGCGTTTTGACGTCATTATCTTAAAGATAAATTTCTAAAAAATAAAAGTAATATTTTATTTCAGCGCCCAAGAGTTCAACTAACCTTATTTTAAACGAAATACTAAAGAAAATCTTGTTAAACTTTAAGCGTTAAGTAATATTCAAATAAAGACTTATGGTAAAATCACAAAATTTATAATTTTCTCTTGGTGTTTTAATATTACAGGTCCAGAGAATAAGTTTAGAGCCATTTAAAAGATTTTCAGTGTGCCGTAATATTTTAGTGACCCCTTAATCAAGTTATCCGGCTTATCCGAGTTATCCGTTATTTCTCTAAAAATTTGGTGGGTAGTTGAACCAAATTAAGCCATTTTTAAGTAAACTTGCGTTGAAATGATTAGATTTATCTATCCGGCTTACCCGGCATTATCCGAGCTTCATATTAAAACGGGACCACCTCATGAATGCCCTCTTTAAGTTGCATAAAGTTTCATCAAATTCCGTTTATTCATTCTAAAGTTAAAAAAAAACAAAGTCACACGTCGAATTGATAACCTCCTCCTTTTTGGAAGTTGGTTAAAAAATAGAATTTAAATTCAAAACAAAAAAATTCAAAATAAACAAATTGCTTTAGCAATTTTTGTTGTTGTTCTTATGTAGAAGGACGTCCATAAAGTATGTCACGCCAATGGGGATCCAGGAAATTGTAAGACTTTATATTTATAATTTGATATCTTGGAATCTATAGTGTTTCTTTTTTATTTATTAAACCTTTTGTGTATTTTTTATTATTTAGTGCTGATGTGACAATTTATAAGTCACAATTCAAAGGGGAGCGGGTCATAATGGCCAAAAAAAAGCATTACGTACTTTATGACACATGACAATTATAATTTTAAATGAATGAAACTGTTTCTACAAAAACACATAAAACTACCGTTAATTATATTTTTAACTTTCAATCAGGCATCCAATAAAAAGCAAAAAAAAAACTATTTGACTACAAGATTTTGATCTACTCTGTCCGGTATGGCATCTAACCTAATTAAAATCCAGGCTATATAATTTCGGTTTTTTTCTTTTTTATTTCTTCAACATTATAAATCAAATGTCACAACAAACATAAAAATCGGTATCAGGGTTTTAAATCTGTTGATTTAATACAAAAGAAGCCTTTTTATTGATTTTAAATTAATTATTTTCCATATTATTAAAAAAAAAGCGGAAACTGAAGCATGGCTTAAATATTTTCCAAATTACTGTTACAGGATGATTCTTAAATAGCTACGTGTTTTTTTAAGAGGATTGTTTATCAAAAGAATGAAAAAAAGTTTCTTTAAGGGTATGTTCAAAAACGGCTTATAAGGAAGCTATGGTCTTTAAAAAAACGTTTTTTAAATAATTCAGGGACCCTTTAATAAACCCTTTATTAAACCATAGAAACGAGGTTTTGCTTGTGATCTAACCTTGTATTGGTGACTCGGGTAGAGTAGGGTGGGTCAAAAGAACCGACTATTTTTTTACTTTATACTCTGAAAAATCGGTTGCTAGACTTTTTTCCTCAGTATTTGAAACAAAAATTCATATCTCTTTGACAACAGTTCGTTAAAAAGTATCTCTTCTCATATTCTTGTATGAAATCGAAATCTCTACAAAAAAGGTCTCTTACAATTTTGTCGTAAACCTCACCGTTTAAAAGATATCAAGGTTTAAGTTTGATTATTTTAAGAGACATTTCTGTTTTGCTTATGAATTTTATAACTCGCTTACAAAAAATTGTTATGAATTGCGTAATTCATAGTTTTGTAGGAAATTAACTGCTCTACAAAAATGGTCTCTTATGATTTGTTGATTAAATTAAGCGGTTAAAAGATATTCATCGTCAAACTTCAATGAATACTAATTTTAATAGTATTTGATGAATATTTCGAAAAATTTCAATTCAATTTATGAGTTTCACGAAAATTTATACAAATTTGAGTTTCTATGAAAAGAGAAATGTTTTATACTATTTGTTTTGTTTTTTTTTAGTCCTACGTATGTTTGGTTATATTCAAAAAAAAATTAGTGCATTCAGAGTCAATGGTTTATTAAATTTTGAAAAAAATAATAATAAAATAATAAGTTATTATAAAGGTAAATTTTATGAAAATATTATTAAAATAAAAAAGTTTCTAATAAATTTTCGAAAGGGAAACTTCTATAAGAGTTACTCTTACGATAGAAACTCAAATTTGTATAAATTTTCGTGAAACTCATAAATTAAATTGAAATTTTTCGAATTATTCATCAAAAACTATTAAAATTAGTAATCAATGCTTACGTGTGACGATGAATATCTTTTAAACGCTTAATTTAATCGACAAATCATAAGAGACCATTTTTGTAGAGCAGTTAATTTCCTACAAAACTATGAATTGCGCAATTCATAACAATTTTTTGTAAGCGAGTTATAAAATTCAAAAGCAAAACAGAAAAGTCTCCTAGAATAATCAAACTTTAACCTTTGATATCTTTTAAACGGTGAGGTTTACGAAAAAATTTTAAGAGACCTTTTTTGTAGAGCGTTCGATTTGCTACATAATATGAGGTACTTTTTAACGAACTGTTGTCAAAGAGATATGAATTTTTGTTTCTAATACTGAGGAAAAAATGGAAAATTGTAAAGTGGAGAACCTTTTTATCATAATTAAGAGCTCATATTTGGTGATAATTTTCTAGAGGTGTCTAGCAACCGATTTTTCAGAGTATAAAGTAAAAAAAATATAGTCGGTTTTTTTGACCCACCCTAGGGTACAGCTACCCAGTAGCTGCTACCATCAATCAGCGAATTAGTAGAAGAACGCTGTTTAGGGACTGTTTATACATTACGTAATGCGCCTAGGGTGGGAGGGGATCACAGAAAATATGACAGTTTGTCACAGGGGGTAGGAAGGTGGTCTAGGAAAATTTTACGTAACAAAGGTTGATTTGAGCCACCACCAACAGAAATTGAAAACATAAAGAGATTTGTAATGCTGTGACGAGAAAAAACATATGACCAGGGCCGTAGCTATAGGGGTCGGGGGGAGCCCTCCCCCCACCTATCTTAAAATTCGAAAAAGTTTTAAATTTCATGGGTAAAAAATATAAAAGTTGTAATTTTAGCAGCACTGCTACTACAACTACTAATTATAAGTATAAGAAAAAGTTAAATTAAAAATTTCGAAAAATTGCATTAGTTAATATACGCACTGATAAAAATGGATTTGAGAAAAGTATTTTTACATACCAGATTTAAAAAAAATACATTATGTATACCGGAAATTTACATTATGTATACCGGATATTTACAAAAAAGTGTAAAATTACCTGATACATATCTTAAAATTACATAAAATTTGTAAAAGTTTCGGTATTCATCTTGTTAATGTTAAAAACGAAATGTAAATTTTCGTTTTAAATATTTCTTTCAGTGCGAAAAGTATTTTTATATTTCAGATGTAACAAAAATTTACATTATGTATACCGGATATTTACAAAAAAATATATAAAATTACGTGATACATGCCTTAAAATTACATCAAATTTGTAAATGTTCGGTATTCATCTTGTTAATGTTAAAACGAAATGTAATATTCTAGTTCTGGAGTTGGCATCAAAATAACTTATTTGGATACTGGAAATTTACATTTCGTTTTTAACGTTAACAAGACGAATACCGAACATTTACAAATTTTATATTGTAATAGGGTGCTGGTCCCAATTATAGCCAAAAATATTAATTATCTAAGGCATTAATTTAGAACCACACACTATTATTTGGAGGCGTATCAAATACAAATAGCTGTATAGTTGCTATTTGGGTAGCGTGCCACCAGTAATAATATTACATAATATTATCACAATATCATATATCATATGATAACAAATGTTAATATAATAATCTAATTACTATTTAATACTTATCTGACTTTCTTAGATGTTTCTTCGATGTCTTCATATATCACTAACTTTATATAGAAATGTGAAAGGTAAAAAAACTTCAAATATATTTTAAATTAATTAAAATATATCTTGCCAATAAAACAACGGGATTAAACAACAATTAAAAGAATTTAATAAAAGAAAAATGAAAAGTTTAAAACAAATAAAACAACAAAATATTTTAATTTGAAATATAAAAATTATGATTAAATAGCATCTTTACCCTTCAGATATTTCTATACTCGCGACTCTAAATTTTACTTTAAATTTTCACATATTACGTTAATTCTACAACTTCTCTAAGACCCAACTTTACTAGACGACTACATATTTCCGAATCCCATTTTTGACCATAACATAAAAACAGGCAAAGATTTCCCTTCTCAGAGATGCCGATATACCAGTCATAAAACTATTAACGAAAATATCTGAGGGGTTTTCTGCCAAAAAGTTATATTATTATAAAAATAATATTAATTGAAAAATTACTTTAAATCACTGAAAATGAATTTAAATTTAATTAAGAGAAATGATTAAAAAAACTACTTCTACTTATTGATTGATATTGATTTTCATGACATTGCTTCGAAGTAGAAAAAACCATTTTTACAAACAATCCCTAACTATTGCCAGTATCTAAAACAACATCATTAAAGATATTCCCATATTTATTAATTAAGAAAACCGAATTAACCAATTAATTAGGCTAATAAAAATGTACACCCTTTTTATGTAAACGCCTCAATTACACAAAATGCAAGCTTCCCAAATACTAATAATATTAGCATCTGTAAAAATAAACAGCAAACCACCCGTTAAGAACAATGCTATGTCACGTTCAATAACCATACAAATAAAAATATAAATACTCAATATATACAGGGTGACCACTCTGTTACAATATGAATTTAAGTTATGTATCACGTAATTTTACACTTTTTTTGTAAATATCTGGTATACATAATGTAAATTTCCGTTATACATAATATATATTTTTTTACATCTGAAATGTAAAAATACTTTATTCAAATCCATTTTTATCAGTGTGGACAGCCTCTTAATAGCTGCAAAATACAGAGATTATGCTTATAAGAAAGCATTGTTTTATCTTTGGATTAGAGAATTTAAATCCAGCAGCATGAGTACATTAAAAGCCTACTACTAGTATACTATATACATTTATATTCCGATTTAATGTCACCAGATGTTAAATTATTCACTAAACGACTACCTATTAAACGGTTTTGCTACAATTTAAATACATTTAGTTTTTATTTGCACTCGTTTAGTTACAAAATAAATGTACACTTGTCGTCATATTTTATGGCCGAAATTGCATTTCTGCAATATTATCTACAGGTTAAGTATATTGAAATTCATAAAAATATATGTATATAGACGTCATAAAATAAGTAGATTTCTCCTTCATAATTATTATAAGTGTTTAACCCAATTTTCTTTGTAATTAAAAGCATTTCTTAAGTAACGACATAAAAAAAGCGACACTTTTCATTATTTTCAGGAAATGTAACATTGCAATGTACTTGAATAAAACAGAATGGACATTTAACTAATTAACTTGGAAATTATTATTTTGTTTTGTTTTATTTTCATTCTAAAGTAAAATATCACTTTCGAATAACATAAAAAGCAATATAACTTTGCAAAGTTTTTTTTTGTGTTTGGTTAATGTTTGCTTTATAAAGTCTATAGACTTTCCTATAGGAAAAAAAACAGGAAGTAAACATAGTCTACCTAAGTTTAAGAACCTCCTTTTTAGATTTTTTAGATTTTGGACGGTACTCGAGATATTGGCTTAGTTTTGTGTTCGTTGGGACAAATACATTGGCTGCGTTCAATGGAAACAGAAAAACTCATCGAAAGCTGTCAAATCACTACTGAACGCTATTATCAGTTTCGATTGACAGATGTGGCTGAATCATTCCTCCTCAACGTTTTGAGTTGATTACTTTAGATTGATTTTATGAAAGGGCGGGAATGTACTTTTTGTGGGTATTTCTTACCTCAAATGGTGGTTTTGACAAATGACAGATATTAGCCGTTCAGCAGTTTGCTAGCAAAACTTATCATTTGATTTGACTTTTGATTAGTTTTGCTGTTTTCATTGAACGCAGCCATTGTAAAATAAGTTTTTGATAACACGTATTTCTATCCACTTAAAATTTCTATTGTTTTATTTAAAATAGATGATTTTTTTGCAGATTTAAACTCCGATTATCTGGATATGCCTTTTGGCCGGTCGCCGGGTACGCCGGGCATGCACGGATCCAGTCAAAGGACGAAAAGGATGAGGACGTCCTTTAAACATCATCAGTTAAGGACGATGAAATCCTACTTTGCCATCAACCATAATCCTGATGCGAAGGACCTAAAGCAACTATCTCAAAAGACTGGACTACCCAAGAGGGTCTTACAGGTAAGATGATATACTGGGTAAACCAGATTTAATATTTATTTTTTTATTTTTAAAATATCCCTTTTAAATAAAATAAATAAATACTGGTATGCTATTAGCCCCGAATTATTAATATGTTATTAAGGTCCCTGTTATTATATATAATTACACAAAAGGCTGAGAATTATGCGGGAAAAATTCGCTGTTTTCATGAAAATTTGCTGTCAGGAAATAGTTACGACCGGGGCGTAGCCCCTGGAGTAATTATTTCCTTTGACAGCAAATTTGAATGAAAACTGTGAATATTTTCCGATAATTCGAAGAATCATGTGTTTTTCGGAAGATTATTTTTTAACGATTTATAATATGTCAAACCAACTTTTATATTTTTTTCATCGCAAATTGATATACATTGTTTTATTACTTCTTAATATTTTTACCGGCATATTCTTTGATTTGGTTAATTTAATTACATTCTCAACTGCTATACTAAAACCTTTTAGTCCATTTTTAAAATACAAATTATAGTTCAGTAGTCAGTAGAGCGGTACTGCCCTAGGCTTGCAAGCATGTTCATAAAAGTCAACCTATAAAAACTCTCATTGCATTTTTTAAAAAGAATATTTTAAGGTATTTTTTGTTAAATAATAAATTATGTAGCAGTTATGACTGCCACTGTTTTTAAAGATTACCTGATCTGTGTCACGTAATCATACGATGTTACCATTTTTTCAGAAGTTAGTATTTCTTTCTATTTGCACATATAAGATTGAGTACAGACTTATTGTATGGTCTTGTGGAAGTCTTGCGATGGTCCTTGATTCCATTTGCTGGGTCATTTTTCTTTTATTACAGAATTTGTCTTATTTTTGGTGTTTACTTTTGATAGCCTAAAATATAATAACAAACGTCTAGTAATCTACTACATTCAGTACTTGAGTTAGCTACTGATGTTTTTCAGCTAGTCTTACCTTTTTAATCACAGCTAAAGCTTCTGGAAGTCGGATAAAATCATTATCAAAGATTGTTTACCTAATTTTGAGGTTAGTTTTACTTCTACCCGCATTCAGGTATACAGTATGCATTGCATGGTCAGCTGATGACTTCAAGTTGGTTTATTTTCGTCGTATCATTTCTTAAACCATATGAAACGATTGTTAGATGTATGGCTAGGCATTTTAAACTTATTTAGAGTATTCTTTTTCTTTATTTTCAAGTATTATTGGGATTATGAATAGATGTTTTTTTGTGTTGCCTACCCTCAAAATCGATTTGTTGTTCGTAGTTCCAAGTTTCGCCACGGGGGGAGTTTTGTACCTTGCCGGAGTTGAAGGGAGTGGCGTTCTTTTTCAAAACGACAAGCAATGGCGTTCAGGTCGTAAAATCAGAATCTGATTTTTGTGAAACCATCCGTGGTTTATGTTTGTGTAAAAATGTTGCAATAAGTTTGTAATGAAGTGTAGTATAATCCTACGTAATTAGTTCAAGCAGTTTTAATGGAAATTCCACAATATTCATCTTTCAAAGTAAGTCGCTTTTTGGTTACCTAAGTTACAAGTGTTTAACACGTTGTTTTCTTTATTTTCATTAGAGGCGTACAGATGAAGGCTTCAGGCTGCAGAGTATTCTAGTATTCAGCACTTACTGCTCCAATTAATTCAGTTTTGGTCTGGGTAAGTTTATTTTAAATCTAATTACGGATTTCGATTTTTCATATCGATGGCTGAGTTCTAAAGTCGCTGTTCTTTCTTTCTAGATTGTTGATGAAGCTTTTCCATTTCTGTTCTAACGTTCTTCGAATGTTTTGACGATACCTCTATCCCAAATTTTATGAATATTGTTGGTGAAGCTTTTATATTTTACAACGTTACCGTTATCTCAAATTTTACGAGTATCGATGGCGAAGCTTTCCATTTCAACTTTAACTTCAATTTTCATTGAGGTGTTCTTCAATTTTCCACATTAGTTTTCAAGAGTTTTCAAGATTTTTCAAGATGTTCAGTAAATTGCAGTACCGTTTTTAAGCCAAGAGGTTTACAAACGTTTCAATGGATCCTCAAGCGTTTGAGTTTCAAACGTGTTCAAATTTGTAAGGAGTTCTCAAGGCAAGGACAAGGAAATGTTCTGCACAGTGACGTACATCATCAGGGAGTGGGACAACGTATTTGGTCATTCCAGGGACAACTTTAATTAACAGGTTTTTATAGTTTTAGTGTAAATAATGAAAATGCGGTTTACTATATTTATTTTTGGTAAAATATCCAAGTTCTCAAATTTTAATATTTATTAAGGTGCTCTATTTTATTATGAATATTCTAGGTTGGTTTGTAAACAAAGTTGCAACTTTGGGCCGTACGCCTAGATTACTATTTTTCACTTATTAACACATACCTTATATTACTGTTTTTATTTAGGTTATTCACCATAATAATTTTGGTATACATATTTTAACATTTTTGCAATAGGGTAGTTCACCACATTTTTTTTTATATTTCGCAATGGGGTCTTTTCACCATACTTTTGGTAATTTATAATTTTATTTTAATTAATATGATTAATTAAAGTTGTCTACTTGTCATTTTAAATAAACATTGTAACAGCACATATTTGAGTTTTTGTTTAAATTATAATCAACACTAGATATACAAATCTATTCAAATCATAGTTATTTTTCAGGTTTATACATGCTGTAAAAGATAATTAATATTCTAGTACATTATTTTTTATGTGTTTGAATCTTAACACATAAACTGCCAAGCACATGTATGTTTACAAGATTCTGGCGCCCAAGGTGTTAAACTAAGCTTATTATCATAATTTTTAATCCATGAACCCCTGTGCCCGTACTGATGCCAGTTAGCCGATCGCAACCGTACATTTTCTTTTCTGTAATAAGTAACCAGGGCAGCGCCTGATAATTTTTTAGTTTTTACTTATTCTAGACAGGAAAACGCGGTACACAATGGCGCCCAAATAACGTGGGATTAAGCTAGTTTAACTTTTAAATTTTTGAAGTTTGTGAAAAAAATATAAAGTAAAAAAAAAAAAAAAAAATTTTTTTTGAGATATTTTTAAGATATTTTTAAGATATTTAGACAAAACTGGATATGGTTGTTGATTTGATTTAAACAATAGGTGTGCAATGTTTAAAAAATAGTTTGGTGTATACAGGGAGAAAAGAAACCACGGATAGGTTGAGAGTACCAAAAGGGTAAAGTTTTGAGTTTTATTCGAATTCTAAAATATATAGGATCGTAATAAAAAAAAGTATTGGACGCAGTGGTACAGTTTTTGGTTATTTTTGATTCTGAAATATACAGGGTAAAAATAAAAGTTAGAGAGAATTTTTTTTGAAAAGCAAACATTTTGGTGCATAGTTTTGATTATTTTAATTCTGAAATATATAGAGTAAAATAAAGAGAGAAAAGTTTGGCCAGTGAGTTATTTTAGTTCTAAAATATATAGGAGAAAATAAAGTTGAGAGGTTTTTGGTTATGAAATTCTAAAATATATAGAATGGATTAAAGTTTGATGAAAGATGAGAGATTTTTTGAGTTTGTGAAATTCTGAAATATACAGGGTGAACAAAAAAGGTGTAGTAGTACGCGAGAATAAATCGTGGAGTTTTTGGTTCCGATCCGAATCTAAAAAAGAGTGGCGGACAGGGCAAGTATTTTTGAAAAAATATTGCAAATTTTGAGTGAGATTGCGAGAGATTTTTGAAAGATTTCTGAAAGATTTTCAAAAGATTTTTGAGAGTGAATATTTTTAGAAAGAATATTGACTATTTAAAGAGAGATTGCGAAAGATTTTTGACAGATTTTGACAGATTTTTGATAGTAAATTTTAGTAATAAATTAAAATTTTAATCATGGAAGATTTAAATAAAATGGATCTTAGATATTTGACGGTAGAGCAAATAAATTATGAATTGCGTATTAGGTCTTTAACGGCTAGGAATGATAGAAATGCGAAAATTAAAACATTGAGTAGAGCTATAGCAAGGGAAACGGAGGACAATAAATATGTCGATCCGGAGTTTAAATTCAATAAAAATGCATTCAATAACAAGTTCAATAAACATTGATTCAATATTGATTCATAAAAATTGGATAGAAATGCAATGAAAAATAAATAAATATTTTTATTTTTGTATATATTCGGAAAGGGGAATAAAGCTACAATAAATAATAAGTAAATTTAATAGTTTTTGGTTACAGAATCAGAATATGCTAGTAGCATAAGTTAGGAGTAATTTTTTTTGGTTACGGGGTTATTCTTTGTGATATTGTAATGTTCTATTTAGAGTTAACTATTGGAGTTTATACTCTGGGTTAAAAAATATTTTTGGGAATAAATATTTTTTATTTATTCGGAGGAGGGCTGTGTAGCAGTTATGACTGCCACTGTTTTTAAAGATTACCTGATCTGTGTCACGTAATCATACGATGTTACCATTTTTTCAGAAGTTAGTATTTCTTTCTATTTGCACATATAAGATTGAGTACAGACTTATTGTATGGTCTTGTGGAAGTCTTGCGATGGTCCTTGATTCCATTTGCTGGGTCATTTTTCTTTTATTACAGAATTTGTCTTATTTTTGGTGTTTACTTTTGATAGCCTAAAATATAATAACAAACGTCTAGTAATCTACTACATTCAGTACTTGAGTTAGCTACTGATGTTTTTCAGCTAGTCTTACCTTTTTAATCACAGCTAAAGCTTCTGGAAGTCGGATAAAATCATTATCAAAGATTGTTTACCTAATTTTGAGGTTAGTTTTACTTCTACCCGCATTCAGGTATACAGTATGCATTGCATGGTCAGCTGATGACTTCAAGTTGGTTTATTTTCGTCGTATCATTTCTTAAACCATATGAAACGATTGTTAGATGTATGGCTAGGCATTTTAAACTTATTTAGAGTATTCTTTTTCTTTATTTTCAAGTATTATTGGGATTATGAATAGATGTTTTTTTGTGTTGCCTACCCTCAAAATCGATTTGTTGTTCGTAGTTCCAAGTTTCGCCACGGGGGGAGTTTTGTACCTTGCCGGAGTTGAAGGGAGTGGCGTTCTTTTTCAAAACGACAAGCAATGGCGTTCAGGTCGTAAAATCAGAATCTGATTTTTGTGAAACCATCCGTGGTTTATGTTTGTGTAAAAATGTTGCAATAAGTTTGTAATGAAGTGTAGTATAATCCTACGTAATTAGTTCAAGCAGTTTTAATGGAAATTCCACAATATTCATCTTTCAAAGTAAGTCGCTTTTTGGTTACCTAAGTTACAAGTGTTTAACACGTTGTTTTCTTTATTTTCATTAGAGGCGTACAGATGAAGGCTTCAGGCTGCAGAGTATTCTAGTATTCAGCACTTACTGCTCCAATTAATTCAGTTTTGGTCTGGGTAAGTTTATTTTAAATCTAATTACGGATTTCGATTTTTCATATCGATGGCTGAGTTCTAAAGTCGCTGTTCTTTCTTTCTAGATTGTTGATGAAGCTTTTCCATTTCTGTTCTAACGTTCTTCGAATGTTTTGACGATACCTCTATCCCAAATTTTATGAATATTGTTGGTGAAGCTTTTATATTTTACAACGTTACCGTTATCTCAAATTTTACGAGTATCGATGGCGAAGCTTTCCATTTCAACTTTAACTTCAATTTTCATTGAGGTGTTCTTCAATTTTCCACATTAGTTTTCAAGAGTTTTCAAGATTTTTCAAGATGTTCAGTAAATTGCAGTACCGTTTTTAAGCCAAGAGGTTTACAAACGTTTCAATGGATCCTCAAGCGTTTGAGTTTCAAACGTGTTCAAATTTGTAAGGAGTTCTCAAGGCAAGGACAAGGAAATGTTCTGCACAGTGACGTACATCATCAGGGAGTGGGACAACGTATTTGGTCATTCCAGGGACAACTTTAATTAACAGGTTTTTATAGTTTTAGTGTAAATAATGAAAATGCGGTTTACTATATTTATTTTTGGTAAAATATCCAAGTTCTCAAATTTTAATATTTATTAAGGTGCTCTATTTTATTATGAATATTCTAGGTTGGTTTGTAAACAAAGTTGCAACTTTGGGCCGTACGCCTAGATTACTATTTTTCACTTATTAACACATACCTTATATTACTGTTTTTATTTAGGTTATTCACCATAATAATTTTGGTATACATATTTTAACATTTTTGCAATAGGGTAGTTCACCACATTTTTTTTTATATTTCGCAATGGGGTCTTTTCACCATACTTTTGGTAATTTATAATTTTATTTTAATTAATATGATTAATTAAAGTTGTCTACTTGTCATTTTAAATAAACATTGTAACAGCACATATTTGAGTTTTTGTTTAAATTATAATCAACACTAGATATACAAATCTATTCAAATCATAGTTATTTTTCAGGTTTATACATGCTGTAAAAGATAATTAATATTCTAGTACATTATTTTTTATGTGTTTGAATCTTAACACATAAACTGCCAAGCACATGTATGTTTACAAGATTCTGGCGCCCAAGGTGTTAAACTAAGCTTATTATCATAATTTTTAATCCATGAACCCCTGTGCCCGTACTGATGCCAGTTAGCCGATCGCAACCGTACATTTTCTTTTCTGTAATAAGTAACCAGGGCAGCGCCTGATAATTTTTTAGTTTTTACTTATTCTAGACAGGAAAACGCGGTACAATTAATAACAATAACTATAAATAGTAATATATTCATATTTAATTATTAATTAGTTTTAGGTATGAAATCTTGTTGTAAAAGAGAAATACTGAAAAACAAAATACTACAGCGATTCTTACTGGAATTTTCTACAGTAGAAAATTCCCAATATAGCTATAATATGATTGGACAGAAATAAACACGTGACCAGAAATATTTAGTTAGTTAAATGACATTGGTCGACAAATCTGAAGGTTTCTCTAACTGAGATTCCAGACATAGGTTTATACTAATTTTGGGTCGCTGAATCCAAATCCATTAAGGGGGTAAAATGGGGTTAAAACTTTTTTTTATTTTTTTTTTAATTTTAGTTTTCATTAAAACGAAAAAAAGAGACTTTATAAAAAAATTTAATTTTTTTATTTAATTTATTTATTTATTTTTATTTTATTTTAATAAACCTAGACCTATAGGAGAAAGTATTATCTTATCGGCAGCAGTTTTTTTCTTAGTGGAACTTGCAGACATGTTTAAACCTATTTTTCTCGAAAACTATTGACCTTTGATCAAAAGGTCCAATATGTTTTTTACGTAAAATTAATCAATAAATAATCTTTTTTATCGAAATTGTAAAACTTAAACATAAATTTTGTTGGAGAAATATATTACAGAAACACTTTAGAACGCACGCCTCTGACATACACACAATTGTATCTTTGGGTAAGTGGGGGAATGAATAACTTATATTACCACTATTAACCGTACTTAATTTTAATGTGATAAGTCAAAGTATTTTCTTGTAATTATACAAAATCAATATTCCTAATTTTAACTTCGGATTTGAATTCAGCGACCCAAAACTAGTATAAACCTATTTCTGGAATCTCAGTTAGAGAAATCTTCAGATTTGTCGACCAGTGTGATTGGTTAATAAAAACGTTAAAAAATAATCACTAAAATTGCAATTTATTATTAGTTCAAAGCTAACAGAAATTTTATCCTGTTAACTTTACAAAAAAAAAATTGTATTACTCTTAACTAGAATATATTTTTTCTACGCACGTGCGGAAAGATCACTCTTTCCGCAGGCATATTGGTGTGGAAAGAAAGCCTTTTCCGCAAGTATAAATATTGTTTAATTTCTTAATTGCGTAGTGTTATTCTGGTTATATTTATTCATAATATTATAAAAATGTTTAAATTTTTTACCTGTTAATTGATTTTCTTATTGAAAAATTATAAAAATAAGATTTATTTTGATTTATTTGATAAAATAAAAAAGTATATTTTATTTTAACCCTGCTCGTAGAAAAAGTATTGTTCCCAACGCATGCGTAAAGAGGCTTTTCTGCACTCGATTGGTTGCCTGAACTCCGCTACGCTATTTCCTACATATTTTTGAGGGCTAAAAACTAATCAGGTATGACAGTTTACCGTATTTGCCTATTGATCTGGATGACCCAATCAGATATTTTTGATTTATTAATTTTAAGTTATAACGTTTTCGAGTTAAAAAAAAATTAAACATTCTTTAAAAAATAGTTATTTATGGTACTAGTGGGTAAAGTAAGATATTACCCATGAGAAAATTAACGAGAGGGCAATATCGGTTTACCCATGAGTGCCATACAAGGTTTTATCCAATAAATAGCTTAGGAATTAATATTTTTATTAAAAATTTTAATGACATTTACAAGAAAATAATTTGACAAGTGACAGTTGAGTGGGTAAAATAAATAATTATCCACTTAATAAAGTAAAAGCCACGCGGGGGTTATTATTGAGTTTATCTATTTAAAATAAAGCTGGTAATTGTCTTATTATCTGTATGTATTGGATAAACGATTTTATTTCGTGATTTTTAAGTTAGGGAAGGTTGAAGTATTACGTAACGCAAATTTTTATAATTTTTTCACCCCCAACCCCCCTGTAACGCTATTTTCCTATACCTACCATTAACATGGGCGTAACACTTCAAAATGATCCCCACCCCCCCAAGGAGCGTTACGTAATACTTGAACGTTCCCTTATTAGGTTTCCGAGTTTAAAAAAAAATTAAATAAACTTTCTTTGAAAAAACGATTTTATTTCGCGATATGAAGTAAATAGAGAATATCAAGGAGTTTGGAGAGTCGAATTCTGTTTTATCGTTGATCCAAATGTCGGGCAATAATTCTTAAAATGGAACAGTTTTATCAAAGCCTTCTGTCTGAAATGAACATTCGGTGGAATTAATGTGTGGCCAAAAGGTAATTCAATCTTCTTTGTCATTAGTATTATTTATAAGGAGTTTATGTGCTGCTACAAATCACTAAACGTTCGTCCTGCTGAAATATAGAAGCCTGAGGCAACTGCAAAACCTTAACGAGAACTTTAAGACAAACAATCTCAGTCGAGTGAAAGATTTTAATAGGCCCACTTTTTAGAGCTGGCGGCCTTACGCTCGGCTGGATTGATTGTTTATCAATGGAATAATGCAAAGAGCTGAATTTGCACTCTACGTTTGTTCTGCCTCGAATATCCACTCCCAACAAATTCGACAATCAGCGAAATTTTAACCGTATCCACTGCTATCAACTTCGCCACACAAGTTATTTTCAGTAGTCGGCGTAAACTCAGTTATGACTCATCAACGTTGAAAATAAACAAAGAAACATAGGCTTACGGAATAATTTTGCCGAATTATGAGGGAAATTTTTTTAAAGGTCACTAAATCAAAACATTTGACGACTAATTTGTTACACACAACGATATTGACTATACATATGTATATATGACGGTGTTTTTCAAAGAAAAAACCGACATTCGATTTTTATCTTTTAAGAATACGAAAGTTTTTAATTTTTGTTTATCGATAACTTTTTTCCCACCTTACTCGTTTAAATGGAATCATTAAAAAAAATCAAGATAAAAAGAAAAAAAATGTAAATATTTAAAACCTCGCGTCAACCTAGAGTCGACGCGGCGCCTATGCGAGTACTGGAAATTCGCTGTCTACTGATAATTATATAATATATAGTATATAATATAGGGTTATTCAGAAATAAGTTCGAGAAATTTAAGAGGTGTTTCTACCCTAAAAAATATGAAAAAAAAAAGGTTGGTCGGGAAATGAGCCCTAATAAGGGAGCTACTACCCTCCTAAGAGTACATCTAAAAAGTAGTTTTAATTTAATATTTCTGGAACCCTAAAAACCACAGTAACGATTTTTTGCACATGCCTTAACATTGATAAAGGCTATCATTTCATGTAATTTTCATTAGGTAATTTTAACCAGGGACGTGCGAAATGTGGGAGGGGACTATGTCACTTTTTTGCCCCAAACGTAAATTTTTTGACATTTTTTCAATAAATTATTAATCATTAATTAAAAATACATAAAAAAGGTACTCTTTATATAACATTGTAGGACCAACCGTTTTCGAGAAAATTGCAATTAAAGAGGAAATTTCACGTCCTGAGCATCAAAAATAGGAACAAAAAAATGCACCAATAAAAATTTTAATACTGCAGAGAGATTTTACATTAAAACCTAGAAAACAAACTTTCCATACAAAAATATCCACAAATAACTTTTAAGGGAGCTACGGTCCCTTAAAAAGTGTTACCCGTTAAGAGGCCGTAGTACTCTTAAAACTGATTTTCTAACCTAGATGTATAGAAGATTTTTTTCACAGTTTTTAATGTAGAATCGCCCTGCAGCATTAAAATTTTTATTGGTGAATTTTTTAGTTCCTATTTTTGATGAGCATCAAAATTTCAACAATTTCACGTTCTCAACACTCAGAACGTGAAACTGCCACTGTAATTGCAATTTTATAGAAAATGGCTGGCCCTACAGTAAGAGTATATTTTTTTAGGTATTTATTAATTAAAGATTAATATTTTATTGAGAAAATATCAAAAAATATACGGAAAAAAAAGTTTGGGGCAAAAAAGTGATATCGTCCCCAATTTTGCACGTCCCTGGTTAAAATTAGTAAATAAAAATTACATGAAATGATAGCCTTTATCAATGTTAAGGCATGTCCAAAAATGTATCACTGTGGCTTATAAGGTTCCAGAAATATTAAATAAAAACTACTTTTTAGATGTACCCTTAGGAGGATCGTAGCTCCCTTAGGGCACATTTCCGGACCAACCTATATAGGAACTTTTTTTCATATTTTTTAACGTAGAATCACCTCTTAAATTTCTCGAACTTATTTCTGAATAACCCTGTATACTTGCAGAAACTGCCTGCAGTATAATCATAAAAATATTATGCACAATATTTTTATGAATATACTGCAATTACTACTTAGGGGCCATACGTCCTTAGCTTTACGATGCTTTACGAGGGGGAGGAAAGGTCCGATGCAGCGTTACGTAACGCTGTTTATTATTTAAATTAAAAGTAATTATGGTTTAATCATGAAGTAATCTTAGTCAAACTCTGCTGGTAGCCCATAGTATAGCCAATTACTAAAGTTGTATACAAATTATAGACTAGATACCATTGGCCATTTTTTCTACCCTGACAAATCCACTTGATTTTCTAGTAATGACAAGGCTAAGACGTTACACACTTTCCGAGTGTTGCCACTCCGAAGGTATTAAACCTCTAACTGCTGAGCGCGTTGCACCACCCTACGAAGTTTCCTTCACCTCCCTTAAATGTTTGACATGGAGAAAAATGTATGTTCTTATAAAATTACTTATTGCACATGGTATGATATATGCTTATTATGGAATTTTACAAAATTGTGTGGCTTATGTAACAGACAAAACATTTCAAACGTTATGACCAGCTAAAACACTTCACCGATTTAACATCGCTTTACCAAATTAAACTCAATTCCCATAACAAACATTACCGTGTTTTTATTTTATTCTTTTCTCAATGACCCATTTAATTTTTATACTACAAATGGAAATTATATTCTGTTGAGAATATCAATTAGTCTGGAGAATTAAATACTACCAGTTTAAATCTTATTAAAACTAGGTATAATACTCTTTCAAAAATTCTGATTTTTTTGTCAGTGTCACTTCGGTAAAAAAAAAACTTATTATTGTTAAATATAAATTGATAAACAAAATAGTACTAAATATACTCTGTCCAGTTATGTAAGATAGTAAGGAACGCGGCCTGTTTTACACCACAGAGCGCATAAATAGCATAATTATACATAAATCGTAGTGTATCAAAAATTTAACAGATGTCGGTACTGTTTTCCCGGAAAGGGCCTATCCAAAGACTCGCATAACAACCATCGTTATGTACTAAGAATGCCATGCCAGGATTGGCTTGATGTCGTCATGTATCTTGTAATGGTTGTTATGCCAGCCTCTGGATAGGCCTTAAGTTGTATTTGTAACCTAAAAATTTGACGTTTTCCTTGTGTTCAATAGAATTTACGTTTGTACAATATGTAAAATTTGCTATGCTGTGAGTGTATGAATAATAAACCAAAAAAGTACTTTTTTAAATACCATACAAAATAACATTAGGTATAACCATTTTTTTATGTAACTCTCTTTTTTATTATTATTATTAGCTTTAACGACCGTCAATCATTGTCATAGACAAAAAATGTCACAATATTTTATATGTTGAAAGGTACGAGTGTTTAACCAATGATGTAGCTTAAAAATCGCGGGAATTTTAAACTATTATCTTGCATAATTGGACCGACTATAGTACAAGTTTAGAACTAATGTAAAATTGAATTAGTTTGTTATGTCAAATTTAATATATTTTGAGTTAATCTGATAAAAAACAAATGCATATCTTAAAAAATGCTCAAATGTTTATTGAGTTCATTTAAAAACTGAATAAAAATGTGAAATAGACCTAAGAGAACTTGGCCATCATTTCGATATAAACACCAGATGTATAAGATAACTTTAAATTATTAAACCTCTTTCATATTGAAGTCAGGAAATGTAAATCAATTGACTCTTAGTACATTTAATAGAGATGTAGTTTAAAAATTAATAAAGAAAACGAAATTAGTGACTAATTTCATAACAACTCGGATTTTGGATTTCTAAATCTCTGCCCACGTGTTTGTATTAAAGTATAATTTTATTACTAAAACATGCCTGTTAAGATTGATCGGCATAAAAAACAACCCTCTCGGAAATAATATATCAAGCAGAGACTCGGTCCAACGGTACATTTATTTAGACAAACGTGGCATTTATCAAGCTGGGAGTTTATTTTAAGAGCACTAATCTGTGTTCTTTGCCACACATATTTGATTAATTTGGTTGGAGATATAGACGCACAAGTGGAGTGAAGCGCTTCAGATAAGCCTGACTTCAAAACAAACATGATTTTATATCAAAACAATCATTTGTTATGTTGGGACGGTTATTGCAACGATTAAAATCATATAATTTTTATTTATTTGCCTTATTCATGTGTACTTATAAGCCCTGTATTGCTGTATTCCAAACTCTGTTTCAGAATCTGTACTGTTTGTCTATCTTTACATTTTTGCCAATTTCCTACTTTATCCTTGTCTGCATCTTCTCATTATTCTTTATTTTTACTCCTTTTTTGGCCAAACCATCTTCTGTCGATATTATAGTTTTTTTTTTTCGTTTTTACTTTGATCACAATTTTTCTAAATAATTATAATTTTACAAAAGCCTGATCTCTGTTCTTTGTCACACATATTTAATTAATTGGGTTGTACATATAGACGCACAAGTGGAGTGAAGCGCTTCAGATAAGCTTGACTTCAAAACAGACATGATTTAACATCAAAACAATAATTTGTTATGTTGGGACGGTTATTGAAACGATTAAAATCATATAATTGTTCTTTCTTTGCTTTACTCGTGTGCACTTATAAGCCCTGTATTGCTGTATTCCAAACTCTGTTTCAGAATCTGTACTGTTTGTCTATCTTTACATTTTTCTCATCACTTTTTTGCCAATTTCCTACTTTATCCTTGTCTGCATCTTCTCATTATTCTTTATTTTTACTCCTTTTTTGGCCAAACCATCTTCTGTCGATATTATAGTTTTTTTTTTCGTTTTTACTTTGATCACAATTTTTCTAAATAATTATAATTTTACAAAAGCCTGATCTCTGTTCTTTGTCACACATATTTAATTAATTGGGTTGTACATATAGACGCACAAGTGGAGTGAAGCGCTTCAGATAAGCTTGACTTCAAAACAGACATGATTTAACATCAAAACAATAATTTGTTATGTTGGGACGGTTATTGAAACGATTAAAATCATATAATTGTTCTTTCTTTGCTTTACTCGTGTGCACTTATAAGCCCTGTATTGCTGTATTCCAAACTCTGTTTCAGAATCTGTACTGTTTGCCCATCTTTACATTTTTCTCTTCTCTTTTTTTTGCTAATTTCCTACTTCTCCTGTATATGTTTATCCTTGTCTGCATCTTCTCATTATTCTGTATTTTTACTCCTTTTTTTGGCCAAACCGTCTTTTGTCGATATTGTAGTTTTTTTTTTCGTTTTTTCTTTGATCTCAATTTTTCTAAATAATTATTATTTTACAGAAGCGATGATCTCTGTTCTTTGCCACACATACTTGATTAATTGGGTTGTAGATATAGACGCACAAGTGGAGTGAAGCGCTTCAGATAAGCCTGACTTCAAAACAAACATGATTTTACATCAAAACAATCATTTGTTATGTTGGGACGGTTATTACAACGATTAAAATCATATAATTGTTATTTATTTGCTTTACTCATGTGCACTTATAAGCCCTGTATTGCTGTATTCCAAACTATGTTTCAGAATCTGTACATTTTTCTCATCACTTTGTTTTCTAATTTCCTACTTTATCCTTGTCTGCATCTTCTCATTATGTATTTTTACTCCTTTTTTTTTGACCAAACCATCTTCTGTCGATATTATAGTTTTTTTTTTCGTTTTTTATTTGATCTCAATTTTTCTAAATAATTATAATTTTACAGAAGCGATGATCTCTGTTCTTTGCCACACATACTTGATTAATTGGGTTGTAAATATAGACGCACAAGTGGAGTGAAGCGCTTTAGATAAACTTGACTTCAAAACAAATATGATTTTACATCAAAACAATCATTTGTTATGTTGGGACGGTTTACTATAGTTTAGTAACATTAAACGTATTTATAGTTGACACAAGAAAATATAGTACTTAAGATTTCAAAATTAAATCACCAAAATTATGGCTTACAGTTTTTGATGTGCCATATATAAAGGTTTAGAGACTTTTTGTGCTAGCCTATTTGTTATTTCTAAAATCATATACCAGGTATCTATAACCTTAGAATAACCAAAGAAGATGTTCTCATAAAAACACAAACTAAAAATAAACGTCACTGTGAACATATGTTTATAATGTCACTGTTTACGCATGGCGCCATCTAGCAGCCACCGACTAACTAACATTTAAAAATTAAAATTACGATCTAGAAGGCTTCCGATCTCGCTCGTAGATACCAGCGCTTTTTGGTCAATACGTAACCAAATCGAGCTACAAAGAGTCCTTATTATCTACGTTCATAAAGAAAATCTTAAAACCTAAAACTTAATCCAAAGAGATTGAAAATATTTAACAATTAAAAAAAATACTGTTATCACAAATTAAATTTTAAATTAGTTTATAAATAATATGTATTTGAATAAGGGGCTTGCGTTATTAAAGGCTGTAGAGATTTTATATTTTGGCTATCCCCCCTAACACCCCCCTATTTGGGGGGGGGGTAGCCAAAATATGAAATCTCTACAGCCTTTAATAACGCCAGAAACGGGGTATGAAGTGTATGAATTTTGGTACATTTTGCGTTACGTAATATATGGACAGCCCCTAAAATAAATTTAAATATTGAACTTATTTCATTTTGACAAGTAGTTGTGTTTTGTTCTTTTCTAATGGGGTTCTACCTCATTATTTGTACTTTCGAAATACCGCGCCGTCTGTTTTTACGTCTACTTTTATTTTCCCAATTACTATCCTATACAACAGTTACATCATTATTTATTTATACAAAGTTTGTCCTCAAACAAATACGACTCATGTTTTGCAGATTATCATACAAAAGCGAACTTACATACTTCAAACTATCTACTTTATTTATATGTAGCCAGTTTCTTGAAAAAATAATGAGACTATTGAAATATCCATAATTTCTAAATGCTTATACCTTATAGGATTATATTGTTTTATAGTTTTTATGTAAGTATACAAACAAGATAAAACCTTAATATTATGTGTTCTATAACAATTACATGGCGAATAATACACGGTGCACTTCTGAGGGGTGTTTTCCGAACTTGCGGCGAACTTTAGTTTTTCTTTATATTCTTGTTATTTATGTAGTAACTAACGAATCAAGAGCAAAATTAAAAAAATCTATCGGTTAGTTTTTTTTTAATTTAGATTTTTTTTATAAAAATATGCACCTATTTAATTATTTGGCTATATCTCAGCTATTTCTAATTATAATAAAAATATTATTAAAAATAAAATAAAGACTGCTTAATAATCTACAAAAAAAGTTAATACATTTTTTATATCTTTTGCAATACGTGATTAAAGTTTGAATTAAAACAAAAAAGTATAAATTAATTTTTATATTTATTAAAAATTATCTAGGAAGGCTTATTTTACTGTAAAATGTCAAATTGCATTTAAACACATTTCTTTTAATCAAGGTGGCTTGTGGAAAAATTTTAAGACTGACGTTTATTATTTTTTATGATAGATAGTTTTTAATGTTAAGATTTAATGTATTTTTGTAAGAAAGTAGTTTTTTAAATAAAAATGAATTTAGATAATCATGAAACAAATAAAAAAATATTTTACACTGTTTGTTTTACAATAATCAAAAACATTAAACCAGTTTCAAGTACATTATTTTGGTTACTAATAAAAAAATAGGTTATGATGATGTACAAAAGCATGTTTGTTGGGGCTCTCCATGACACTGTTGCATAAAAACCTGCCACTAAATAAATAAATTTATTAATAAAGCATGTTTGTTGGGGCTCTCCATGACACTGTTGCATAAAAACCTGCCACTAAATAAATAAATTTATTAATAAATAAATAAAAATTTATTACCTATGCATAAAAAAAGTAATTAAGTAAATTTTTAACTTTTTTGCTTTAAAAACTAAAATATAATAATTATTTACGGACTTCAAAATTACTTTTTACAAAATAATGTACTTGGAATTGGCTTTATGGTTTTGATTTTTGTAAAGCAAACAACGCACAATAATTTTCGATTACTTTTTTTTGTAGAAAATTAAGCAGTCTTTATTCTATTTTCAATCATATTTTTGTTATAATTAGAAATAGCTGAGATATAGACAAATAATTAAATAGGTGCAGATTTTTATAAAAAAATCTAAATAAAAAAAAAACTAACCGATAGATTTTTTTAATTTTGGTCCTAAATCGTTGGTTACTACATAAATAATAAGAATATAAAGAAATTCTAAAGTTCGCCGCAAGTTCGGAAAACACCCCTCAGAAGTGCACCGTAAATATGCTATCGTATATTTTTTGACAACTGTTCGTAAACCAATAAAAAAGCATTAAGGTATACAAATTTGATATGCTAACACTGTTAGCCTAACAGTTCTATCCAACTGTGGTAACAAAACTATCACAATATGAGGGTTCTCAAGCAGCGCGCACATAATCAAAAAATCGTTTGATTTAACAATTAGGCATTAACAGTTAAAAAAGAAACTTTTATGGAATAAATTTAATTATATTTAATTAATTTTAAACAATATTTTCATTTATTATCCATATAAAAATGTCTGACAAGAAAAAAACTGAATATGCATTGATTAAATAAGACAAGGTCCTTAATTTTATCATTTGCAGACGATACAGTTGTATACGTCGAGGGAGATTCTTGGTTGGAGGTAAAGATAATTGCAGAAAGATGCCTAAAAAAATTAAATAACTGGTTTAATTTTAAACTACTCAAAATTAATTATTCCAAATCAAAATTTCTCACTTTTTCGTCCTATAAAATTAATCAACCAGAGTTAAACAATCTAAAAATTCACAATACTAAATGCGCAAATTTAAATAACTGTCATTGTACAACTATAGAAAGGGCAGATGAAGTAAAATATTTAGGCTTAACAATAGATTGCCACCTAAGATGGGACTGCCACATCTCCAATGTCTGCAATAAATTGAGGAAAATTATATATTGTTTTAACATTTTAAAAAATGTGCTCTCCTTAAAATTATTAAAAGCTACCTATTTCGCTTTTTGTCAGTCACTTATAGATTATGGATTAGTTGTTTGGGGTGCGTCTGCAAAAACAGTTATTTTTAATATTGAAGTTATTCAAAAAAAAATTATTAAAATTTGTTTAAACAAACCACGGCGGTATTCTTCTGAACAGCTATATACTGATTTCAGTGTGATGAACATAAAGGAATTATATTGGTTATCCTTGCTTAAATATTATTTTAAAAATAAAAATTGTGTAAAACTTATATCTCATTCTTATGAAACAAGACAAAAAAAAACCTTCATTCTAAAATAAATAAGGTAAACAAAAGTGTTGGGTTAAAAAACTTTTTATTGCATGTTCAAAAAATTTACAATATTTTGCCATTAGAACTCAAAACGCATACAAATACTTATAAATCTTTTATAAAAAAAATTAAAATTTGGATCTTGCAAAATAAAGATATAATTAGGGATGTTTTAAAGTAAGAAATTAATAATTAAAGTACTTCTACTAAATTTATGTAAAAAAAGTCTTTATATTTTACTCTCCAATAAATAAAAATATAACAATATTTTTTTTTACTATATACGTATATCACGCACAAGCTATTTATAGCTTTTGTGATATACTTAAAAAATAAAATTAAAAAAAAAATAATAACAACATAAAATATCTTCTACACACTAAGTCTAACTTTACTAAATATTGTAACAAAAATTATTATAAAATAGTTATAGATAAAAAAATAATTTAATTTAATTGTAACTCTACATTATATATGTATGCTGTGTATAAATAAATAATAATAATAATAAAAATTTACCCACCGTGTTTTAATTTTGTAAAATAAGAAATTCTCACTTGAATTTTCCTTAGTTGGACCTTAAAGCATATTAATTTTTAACACTTAGTAAAAACATGGCAAGATTATACACCGAGTTACAATAATAAATACAATTATAAAACCATATAAATATTAATTTATGGAATTCAAACATTAATAATTCATAAATACGTTTATACATAAAATATTATTTTTTGAAATGGAATAAATTTTATATCGAAATACGGCCATCTTGTCCTTTATATGGATCGATAAAGTGAGCAGGAGAATACAGCACAAGATCAAGTGAACGGTGGTGGCGGTCTCCATGGCAATCAGTCAGCCGACAGTCATTTCTCATCGCAAACATTCCGACACAGCCGCCTTCAGCAATTAGCAGAAATAGAAATAGTCACTTGCCTCAAACGTTGCGACTTACAGCAGACCATGTGATTATTCTTTGCTCTAAATACTTATGCATATGTTAATTAATAGGATGGACAAAAAATAAAACATTCATTCGCACTAAACTCACGAAGAATTTGACCAGTGAAATGAAAAATCGGTCGATCATTCTGTCCGGGAAATTTTAAGCACGATAACTTAAGAACGCTTTAAGCTAGAGACTTGATATTTGAAATACATGTATGTTACCAAAAGTTCTCGCTCGGGATTCACGGTTCCGACCCCTGATTTTTTTTTTTCATAAATTGATTAAACACACTACAAGAAGCAATTTAGCCAAATATCGGATCGATCGTTTTTCTTTACGTTTTTTCTAATTTATTGTACTATGTTCATAGGACGTGCCTATAGAGCAGTAAATAGAAATATATGTTTTATATATATTAGTAAAATTATTAATTATTGTCACTTACAAAAAGCCGTATCTCCAACGTCAAAGGTCGTATATTCTTTTTCTAATGAATTATTGTTTTAGGGACTAGCGAAATTTCATTTTTTTTTTGTATTTCTGTATTTGGAATGTCATGAAACGTCGAAAAAATGTGAAAAAAGTGGGTTTTAAAAAATATCGGTCTGTGCGCACCGCAATGTTAACCATATTTAAGGTCACGCAAAATACAAAGGTACTAAATCGTTTATTGAAAGAATTTTTTAAATCGGACATTAAGTTTAAAAGTTACAAGGTTTAGAGTCAGAAAACAGATAGGCCGATATTTTTTAACACCCACGCTTTTCAAATTTTCTCGGCGTTTCATGACATTTCAAATCCAAAAATGCAAAAAAAATTGAAATTGAAAAACAATAATTCATTAAAAAAAAAATTACGACCTTTGGCGTTGGAGAAACAGCTTTTTGTAATGTAGTAACTATAATTGATAATTTTACTACTATATATAAAATATATATTTCTATTTACTGCTCTACAGGCACGTCCTATGAACATAGTACAATAAATTAGAAAAAACGTAAAAAAAAACAATAGATCCGGACCATTTTTTTTATATTTGCCTAAATTGCTTTTTATGGTTTGTTTAATCAATTTATGAAAAAAAAATCAGGAGTCGGAAACAAATGTTAATGTTTGCGAAAAAACACCGTGGGGTGGTTTTTGGTGAATATTGGTGTGCGGCAAGGGGGACAAATGGGTAAAATTGTCTTTTTTACAAAAATTTGAAAATTGCTATACAGGGGTTTTTAAGGTTTAAGGTAATATGATAATACAAATTCCACGCCGCGAGGGGGTAAATATTTTTAAATATAGGGGTTTTTGGTGTCGACGAATCTGAATCTAATAAAAAAAATTCTCTAATTTTACCCTCTGAGGTTCGGAGGTCAGTTTTCTTGAAAATTGCTATATTGGGGTTTTTGAGGTTGCTGAAAGTGAATCTGATAATAAAAAAAATCTCACCCCTGAGGGGATGGGGATAGTTTTCGTGAAAATTGGAATATTGGGATTTTTGAGGTTGCTGAAAGTGAAGCTGATCCAAATAAAAAAAATCTAACTCGACCCCCTGAGGGTCGGGGGTAGTTTTCTTGAAAATGGATATATTGGGGTTTTTGAGGTCGCTAAAACTGAATCTTAAAATAAATTTTTTCCAAATCCACCCCCTGTGGTGCCGAGGGTAGTTTTCGTGAAAATTGTTATGAAAGTAAATCTGATAATAAAAAATCCATTCCACGCGCGAAGGTAAAAATGGGCAGTGTATTTTTTCTGTGGCTGTGTTATTCTTTCTTTAGCCATTTCATTCGTTCATTTGTATTCCCTTTTATCATAGCTGTTTAGTGTGAAGGATTCATTAAAAATTTGCAGTATTCTTCTCATGGCTCTAAACAATCCCTTAAAATATTTGACATTAACTGACAGAATCTCGTTGCAATAATCATTTTGATGGTGTATTACCTAACTTATAAGTTATAGTAGGTTATAAGTTATAACCTACCTTTTTTAAATTACACAGGCCCACAAAAAAAATGCCTATGCTGGGGTTGAGACCCACCTATTTTTATGTATTTTGGGATGCTGAACACGAATCTGTCATAAAAAGGCACTTCATGGGCTCATTTTTTTGCTACACTGAAAAAAATGTTAAAATTTGTAAATAGGTGGGTCCCAACCCCAGCATAGCGAACCTTTTTATTTTATTTTATTACTTTTAAAATGTATTTATTTTTCTTCACCCTATTAGAAAATAGAATATTTAATGTAATGATTTTATCTGTTAAGCCTCTTATATTATAATCTGATTTAATTTTTAAAATATATATAAAGTTTTATGATAAAATGCTTTGCTTTCATTTATACATGTTTATTAAATGATCTGATAAATAAATACGTAATAGACTAGAAATAAATACTGCTGCCAACAAAATAATACTTTCCCCTATAGACCTAGGTTCATTAAAATCAAAAACACCAAAAATTAAAAAAAAATCAAAAAAAAAACTTAAAAAAGTTTTTTAAATATTTTTTTTTTCAAAAAAAGTTTCTTTTTTTGTAAAACGAAAAATAAATTGAAAAAATATGTTTTTGCCCCTTACCCCAACCCGATTTTTACGAAAAACAATCCCAGCCTTTGGATAATTAACGTGTGGTCCAAATTTGAAGTCTTTAGCCCAAAGCGTTCTTGAGATATCGTAGTCACAATTTTCCGGGACACTCAGATTGACAGACCAACCGACAGACAGATTTTTTTTTGACGGAAATCATATTTTTTTGATATAAAACGTCCAGACACGTAAAAAAAGCAATAAAAATTTTTCTATTTTTTTTACTAACGCAAACTTTCCTTAGGGAAAGTAAAAAATACTTCTACAATTAGAAGTAGATTTTATATACAAAATACTAATAATCCCCTTTCTTCAAATATTTAAAAATCATATGCCCCGACGATGAAACAAATTAACTTATTTTGTAAAATTTGGTATTTTGTTTAGTTTGGAAGTTATTGAGGGAGTTTGGAAGCTAAATAAATTTAAGTCAAAATCAATTGAAATCAAAAAACCAATCGAATAAACCTATATGTAGGCAATATGACCATCTTTCCATTTAAAAGTTTGTTTTTGTTCATAGCCAAAAAATTTTATACCATTGGTATAATTGGTATAATACCAAAGTGCGTTATATAATTCTAAACTGTTGTCATGTTTTCTTGTCAGCAAGATAACTAAAGAAAGAACAATCCGACCGACTTCAAATGTTAAGGATAAGTACACGACGCCAGTTGACACTAAAATAACTCTCCCCTTAAATAAGAAAGTTATGGGGGGTTTAACATTTAAAAAAGTCCAGAGTAGAAACTTCAACCAAGAAAAATTACTTTTATTAAAAAGATTTTATACTTGGATTTTGTGTTTTTTTGGCCAGCTAACTAAAACCTATTATTTTCAAGCTTTTTTTAAATAAGGCGCTTTACCTTTAAATATTATAATCGTTTCATATAAATAAAAATTTCTCCTATAACATACCCTTAAATCATATTGTTAACCTTAATCCGGATTCATCCAATAAAATAAATTACAAACACAAAGTTTCAGTAAAATCAATTTCAATATTTAAATATAATTGAATTGTAAATTTCGAAAAGGGCTCATCTCCGAAAATTAAAAAACTGAATTTCTGTTGAACCATTTCACTTTTTATGACAAAGAAAAATAGTATAACTGAAGAAAAAGTTGATGGAGAAAATGATCGTTACAGTTTCCCGAGATGAGTCCTTTTCGAACTTCCCCAGAGGATTTAGGTGATTTTAGTAGTATTACGGCATTAGTAAAGAACGCATATTATTGAAAATAACAAAAATACTGTTAAAAATGCAACAAAAAAATACAAAAATAATGTTTTTATTAAAAGTTTTCTTCGACGTCCAGCTGTGATGCCGCTTCTGTCGACCACTGCAGAATTCCTTAATAAAAGTTTTTAAAATTCCCCAGTATGTATTGTCTTAACTTTTGTAGGTCGTTTATTTTTAAGACATTGAGATGAAAACTTTTCGACATTTATTTCAGAAACTCACGTGACTTTCACCACTGTGATGAAAGGGTATGAGCCGTGCTTGCTCACAGAATATCGGTCTATATAGGTTCGTTTTGGTTCTCGAAAATCGTGGTTCTGAACTTGTTCGAAACGGGCGCAGTTGCGACTGAGCATTGCCCAGTTGCAACTACGCCGGTTCCGAATCAGTTCAGAACTGCGATTTTTGAGAACCAAAACACACCTTATGAATACATGAAAAAAGAACAAAAAAGTCAATTTTGAAAAAAACCCGAGATGAGCCCTTCTCGAAATTTACAATTTAATTATAGAACGGTTTCAGAAGTATTAATAAATTCATAACAAACACAGAAATTAATCAAAACACTAAGCTAATTTAAAAATAAAACCGCAGACACTAAAAAATCAGTTGTTTTTTTTTAGCGATTTGACTGCATAGCAATTTTAGATAATTGGATAGATAATAAGACAGCAAAAAGAAATATTTTTTGCAATTTAAAATTAATATATTTGAATTATTTATTATAATTAGTAACAATCGAGTCAAAAATATTGTATAACACACGGGCGAAAAGTTGAATTCTGGTTTCGTATGTTTATTACCGTCGGGCCGGCTGCCGTCTGCTTTTAAAAACCTACTCAATCAAAAAAATTTTTCGACCTTATATATAACTACTATGTCCTGATATTCTTTATTTTGTGTTTTAAACTATCTTTGGGCGATTGTAATAAGCTTCAGTTGAATGATACGTTCACAGGGCCAGTAAGTTAGTCAGCCTAATGTATCACGCGGCTTGTTTGAACTCTTTTTAACTTTCATGGAGCACTGCAAACTGCACTTTCTTAATTATCCTAAACAACTGCAAGGCGGACCTGTTTGCCCAATAAACGGCCAAAGTTTGAATACTGAAAAACGCAAATAAAAATCCTTGTATTAGATGTTGGTTAATTTTAAAATTAGTCAAATATTATTTTGACTAAATCTTTTCCATTCCAAGATTTTCTAAAAGGAATAAGAATAAAAATAATAAAACTATAGTTTGTTTTTTTACGATACGGTTATTTTGCTTATTTAACATTACCAGTTGTACCAACATACATTCAGTCATAATATTAAAGTCAAACAGTTTTCGTGGTCCGACTTAAGATTTACGCTGTTGTCAGCTTTCGATTAATAAACTCTAGTATATTTTGATCCACTGTGTGCTGGTCACAGTTGCATCTAAAATGAACACACTTGGCAATATAAGCATACAAAATAAGATGGGTTCTTATAAGACATACTACTGCATTTTATTTTCAAGACAAATGTTAAATATAATTATCATTAAGGTAATTTTATTAACATTGTATAAAATTATCATAATATTACATATTATGTAGTTAAGTAAAATATATTTTTTCTTCAAGCGTACTAAAATGTTCATATTTTATAACTGACCACACTAGTTAGAAGTGATCTATTTTTTTACAGTAAAAAAATGAGTTCATTGTTGTACGCCGTAAAAAAAAGTTAGTTAGCAAAACCACCACTGGCGGCAGCACTCTTTGACTTTGATGACAGCCATACTTCAAACTTGTTTGTTTATTATGTAAACAGGTGGTTGACTCGAGATTGTGTGCAAAAACCTTGTGTGAAGTTGATTAAAAATAATTGAAGAAGAATATATGGTTTATATACCTACGAATCTCTCCGAAATTGTAAATGCTACATTAGACCATCGAAATCGAGAAAAGTGTAAGATTTAGCCTACGAAAAAAAATTAAAATGAGCTAAGGAAGGTTTAAGTTTATTTTGAAAGGGTTTTATTGACCTATTTTAATAAAAAAAACATACTTTATTACTGAATAAATTAAATTTAAAAATTAATATTTAAAATATATATAGGATACTTGAAGAAAAAATAGTAGGTTTCACTCAGAGGAAAAGTGCTTTTCTTTCATCCAAATGAAATTTCTACAAAATGTAATTGACATTTCAATAAAATCTCACGTTTCGGTTATTAGAAATTCCACAACATAACTTGTGAGTTGATGTTAACAGGATGATTAAAACGTCGAGGTGCGTATACTATTTTTCCTACAACCTACATCTAAACATACAAAAAACGCAAAAAGTATCTTAAAATTAGTTTGTCAATTTGAGGTTAGGTGTCTGACGTTTACCAGTTTTCCTAAGACCTAGTTAGTAGTTAGTGTCTATTTTCCACCCGTTGCCTATGACAACGGTTGGGAAGTGACGATCAGCTGATTTTACATATCTGCTGTCAGAAAACTGGTAAACGTCAAACACATAACCTAAAATTGACAAACTAATAATAAGATATTTTTTGCGTTTAGGTGTTAGGTCGTAGGACAAATAGTATACGCACCGAGACGCAAACCCTTTCAGTACATATCGAGTGCTTCTTTTATTCGCCTGCGCCTCGTAAAAAAAGCACTCTCATGCACTAAAAACTAGGTTCGCTTACACGGTGCGTAATATACTATTATATTAAATTACGCATATTATAAAGACCTCTTTAATTTTTCAAAAAAAATTAAAAAAAAATACATATACTTAGCTATGCACATTAAAAAAAATTACAATCCCTCTTATTTTTGTAAACATCAGAACCTTCGTGTTACTGGAAGTTAAAAAAAAATAATTTCTATTGAGTTTCCATGTACTTAAAACAAAACTAATGATTTAGATGAACCCGAAAAGAGAATGTTTTGGTATGTTAAATCAATACCAGCGTAACACATTTCCCAAATAGCACACGCCTTTAAAAATCAAACCACCCACGACTGGAAATAAAATAAATCACAGAAGCGAAAAGAAAAAAGGGGAAACTCCTGCAAAAATTTCCCCTTCGAGAAGCAGTGGATCCAATTACTGCTGGTCTCGTCTTTAAATTCTACCGTCCTGAGTGTTCCCAGGGGATATCCAAGTACGTCAAATTCAACCCTCGACATAGTCCGTCGCCATTTTCTTTGTGTATCTTTCAGATATAAAAGGCATTTTTTTATATAAGTAACGCTTTAGTTTTTTTTCCTTCAAGTGATAAAAATGTAAAAATAAATGTGTATGATGAATAAATACTTAAGAACGGATAATAGGTCTGATAACACTAGGCAACAAATCGCAACTTTTTTTTTTGCCCTTTCGGAAAGTAAATTTTTCTTACTAATTTGAGGGCGTAGAATCCGAATCTGACCTTAGAAAAATTCCAGCACCTAAAATTTTTGAGATATAAGTTCAGGTAATAATGACGTTTTTTTTTCAAAATCTTTAAAAAAAAGAGTAGAATTTTGAAAATTTTAGTGTATATTAAAAAAAATACGAGGAATTCAAAAATCTATATGTCAAGAACCTACTGTCAGAGTAAGTACGCGAAAGAAAAATAAAAATGTTAAAATGAAAGTGCAGAGTTTACTTAATTGCTCATTTGTGGCAAAACTATCAATTTTTTTTAAACTTTATGAAACTTAATTTGTAGATTATAAAATTCTCTACAGAAATATTTATAGAAATATTTTTTTATTTTGCTTAGTTTGTTCCTAAAAAGTAAATAAATGAAAAAGATATAAAATTAAAGTACACAGTGTAAACTTTTTTCCCGAGCCCAAAAAAATTATTTTTCTTATTAATTTAAAGGCGCAGAATCCAAATTTGACCTTAAAAAAAATTCAGCACGTCTTATTTTTTAAATTTTAGTACATGCAATTATGTCAATTTAAAAATAATTTATAAAACAAAATATTGTGTATTTTTTTTTTGTTTTTTTAATGGTTCTACATCATAAAAATGTTACTTTATTACATAAGAACCATAATACGTAACATTTTTTTAGTTCATTTTTGACCCCCTAGTAATGATTTTTGACAATTTTTAGCATGAGTACGTGGCGTTGGAGTTGTCCCCTTATGCACTCTTCTTCTTACCCTCCACCCCTACTTAGTTTTGTCACATTATCCATTTTTTTTTAAATATTTTTTTTCATAATATCGCTATTTATTCTACCTATGAATTTAAAGTTACTATGTTTTAAGTTGGGTATTTTTAAATTAATATTGAGTCGCCGGATCCAAATTTGTCTCCCATGATTTTAGAACAAAAGAGGGATAAAATGATGATTTTTTAACATTTTTATCTTATTTTTCTCAGAAAACTTAGGTAATAGAAATATTCTGAGGTCAGATTCGGTTTCAGCGACCCAAAATTAGTCAAAAAACATACGAGTCCAACCGGGGCAAGAAACCGTGTTGCCTAGTGTAATCTGCCTTATTACTCTGATAATAATTCAAGACCAAAAATGACCTATAGGTCATATTTCTTTATAAATATTACAAGTTTTAGTTAGCAGGCGAAAAAAACTTTTTAGCCCTGGGGCCAGAAAGTTTAACTTTTCGCCCGTAAAACATGAACAAAAGTGTCTCTTTTAGAATCAATCGAATAAAAATGGTTTTTGACATGGAGCATTTTAAAAATATTTATTTGATTAATATTAAATTAAAGCTTGATTTATCAAATCATAAACACATTTCATTGGTCAATTTCTTAGTGACTTAGTGTTAAAGACTGGGTAAACCATTTTTTTAAGGGGACATATTAATGTCTTCCAAATTAGCAGATACCTATCAGCACTGTTGATTCAGCAGTTGGCAATAAATAGTAAAAAGTCAAAAGATATACTTAATTATTATTTAAAAATCTTTTATTTAACCCTTTTCTACGACCAATTAAAAAAAAATATTTAACTGTTTTAAATTAAAATTATAATTATAATTATATTATATAAGGGCTAACTCTAATTTAATTATAACCTTTCAATTATGTAACAAAATTGAATGTTTAGAGAGTAATCCCTTTTACTTTTAACTTTTAATTGTTTGCTATTAATGAATGGAAAATGCAATTAAAACCATATTAAAAGAAGAGCAAAGGGATCTGGAGATATAATTATTAAAATAAACTGAATAACTTGCTCATTGAAGAAAGAAAATAAAACAAAACCACAATAAACAGCGTCGGACTGGATATGCATTTTACCGAGAAAATGCCCATATCTCCGAAACAAACGAATAAAGATATTTTATCCAATACATACACATAATAAGACAGTTATCAGCTTTATTTTAAATAGATAATTTCAATAATAACCCCCGCGTGGCTTTTACTTTATTTAGTGGTTAATTATTTATTTTACCCACTCAACTGTCACTTGTCAAATTATTTTCTTGTAAATGTCATTAAAATTTTTAATAAAAATATGAATTCATAAGCTATTTATTGGATAAAACCTTGTATGGCACTCATGGGTAAACCGATATTGCCCTCTCGAAAATTAACCTGCAGGTTAATTTTCTCATGGGCAATATCTTACCTTACCCACTAGTACCATAAATAACTATTAAATCCGCTTCTTTTGGCTTAGAGCCACACTAATAGAGAATTAGTTCACGGAAAAAACATAGACCTATTTTTTTTTTTTTGGTACAACAAAAAAACGAGCTGATAGAGAAAAACGGAAAAAGGTTCCGAAATTAGCGCAACAAATATAGCCAGATATAAGGACTTTATGAATAAAAGTAAAATTGGTCAAAAATGTCGAAATAATTTTAACGTTTCACTTATTTTCACTGTTAAATTTTTTTTAGATAATATTTTGCAGAATAATTTGTTTTGAGTAAAAAAGTTTATAGAAACATGTCTAAAAATGTTTAGTTTTAGAGTTGAGAATTTTTCGGGAAAATGCATAGCCAGTCCGACACAGACAACAAACAAAATGAATGGACTCAAATTAATTACTTACAATTAAGTATTGTTATTGAAGTGCACTAATAAAAATAAATCTGTATTGAATAAATGAGATTGGCACTTCAACGGTGTTAAAACCTTAATTTAAACTTGGTACTTGTTTTTCCTAATTAATTAACTTTAATGTAATTAATTTAACAGAAGTTTAAAAGTAGATTGAATCACAGAAAATGATACCATCCTTGTTTATTAAATAATACAAATTATTAATTATATTGTTTATAAATAATACAAATTATGAATTATATTGTTTATTATATAATTAAAGACGCCGACTTCGAGGGGGGGAGGGGCCATGGCCCATCCTATTACAGGGTGGCCGGGCCCCTCCTGAGAAATTGTCTATACTCATAATAAATCTTCGAATTCATAAAAATTTTCGCTTGTAGCAATCAAAGTAAAATTTCTCACATTTTTTTCAATTTAAGATTGTAAAACTTTTTAATATACCTATTCCCAAAAAAAATGCCTGCGGCTCTAGGCTTTTTTACAAATTTATATATTTTAAAATTAGAACTTATTGCCTTGGTTGACAGTCATATCTGGTTTACAGGCATATCTGGATCTGTTTAATAGGCATATCTGGTCAAATTTTATATAATAAGAATAAGTATGGCTGAGCTACCACTATACCCTATACTTATACAAGTATAATTATAGGATATACCCTGTATAAACAATAATAAAATAAAACTTTACGTTTAACTTGAATTAAAATTTGCATTGAATGAGTGTCTTTTTTTAAATCCCTCCCATACTGATTTCGTGGATCTGTTTCTGTCGTATACAAAAACCCATATATCTTTTACATATTTTTGTATTTTAAAATAATTTGGGCCCTCCTGGGATTTTGAAAAGTCGGTGTCTATGTATATAACACAAATTTTGTATTCAATCCAGTAGTATAGTTCATAGAAACATATGTCTAAAAATGTTTAGTTTTGGAGTTTGGACTTTGAGAATTTTCCCGGAAAATGCATAGCCAGTCCGACACAGACAACAAACAAAATGAATGGACTCAAATTAATTACTTACAATTAAGTATTGTTATTGAAGTGCACTAATAAAAATAAATCTGTATTGAATAAATGAGATTGGCACTTCAACGGTGTTAAAACCTTAATTTAAACTTGGTACTTGTTTTTCCTAATTAATTAACTTTAATGTAATTAATTTAACAGAAGTTTAAAAGTAGATTGAATCACAGAAAATGATACCATCTTTGTTTATTAAATAATAATTATTAATTATATTTTTTATTATATAATTAAAGGAGCCGACTCCGAGGGGGGGGGGAGGGGTCATGGCCCAACCTATACTTATTACAGGGTGGCCGGGCCCCTCCTCAGAAATTGTCTTTACTCATAATAAACCTTCGAATTCATAAAAATTTTCGCCTGTAGCCATAAAATTTTGTAAAGTTTCAAATTATAAAACTGGGCACTTAAACCTCTTATTAAAAACAATCGCTAAGGAATTCTTGCATTTCTGTAAAATTTTAACTGTTTTAAAACTAAAATATACCATCAAAGTAAAATTTCTCACATTTGTTTTAATTTAAGATTGTAAAACTTTTTAATGTACCTGCCTGTGGCTCTAGGCTTTTTTACAAATTTATATATTTTAAAATTAGAACTTATTGCCTTGGTTGACAGTCATATCTGGTTTACAGGCATATCTGGATCTGTTTAAGAGGCATATCTGGTCAAATTTTATATAATAAGAATAAGTATGGCTGAGCTACCACTATACCCTATACTTATACAAGTATAATTATAGGATATACCCTGTATAAACAATAATAAAATAAAACTTTACTTTTAACTTGAATTAAAATTTGCATTAAATGAGTGTCTTTTTTTAAATCCCTCCCAGACTGATTTCGTGGATCTGTTTCTGTCGTATACAAAAACCCATATATCTTTTATATATTTTTGTATTTTAAAATAATTTGGGCCTACCTGGGATTTTGAAAAGTCGGTGTCTATGTATATAACACAAATTTTGTATTCAATCCAGTAGTATAGTTCATAGAAACATATGTCTAAAAATGTTTAGTTTTGGAGTTTGGACTTTAAGAATTTTCCCGGAAAATGCATAGCCAGTCCGACACAGACAACAAACAAAATGAATGGACTCAAATTAATTACTTACAATTAAGTATTGTTATTGAAGTGCACTAATAAAAATAAATCTGTATTGAATAAATGAGATTGGCACTTCAACGGTGTTAAAACCTTAATTTAAACTTGGTACTTGTTTTTCCTAATTAATTAACTTTAATGTAATTAATTTAACAGAAGTTTAAAAGTAGATTGAATCACAGAAAATGATACCATCCTTTTTTATTAAATAATACAAATTATTAATTATATTGTTTATTATATAATTAAAGGCGCCGACTCCGAGGGAGGGGGCTATGGCCCACCATATACTTAATAGAGGGTGGCCGGGCCCCTCCTGAGAAATTTTCTATACTCATAATAAACCTTCGAATTCATAAAAATTTTCGCCTGTAGCAATAAAATTTTGTAAAGTTTCAAATTATAAAACTGGGCACTTAAACCTCTTATTAAAAAAAAATCGCTAAGGAATTCTTGCATTTCTGTAAAATTTTAACTGTTTTAAAACTAAAATATACCATCAAAGTAAAATTTCTCACATTTGTTTTAATTTAAGATTGTAAAACTTTTTAATGTACCTGCCTGTGGCTCTAGGCTTTTTTACAAATTTATGTATTTTAAAATTAGAACTTATTGCCTTGGTTGACAGTCATATCTGGTTTACAGGCATATCTGGATCTGTTTAAGAGGCATATCTGGTCAAATTTTATATAATAAGAATAAGTATGGCTGAGCTACCACTATACCCTATACTTATACAAGTATAATTATAGGATATACCCTGTATAAACAATAATAAAATAAAACTTTACTTTTAACTTGAATTAAAATTTGCATTGAATGAGTGTCTTTTTTTAAATCCCTCCCAGACTGATTTCGTGGATCTGTTTCTGTCGTATACAAAAACCCATATATCTTTTATATATTTTTGTATTTTAAAATAATTTGGGCCTACCTGGGATTTTGAAAAGTCGGTGTCTATGTATATAACACAAATTTTGTATTCAATCCAGTAGTATAGTTCATAGAAACATATGTCTAAAAATGTTTAGTTTTGGAGTTTGGACTTTGAGAATTTTCCCGGAAAATGCATAGCCAGTCCGACACAGACAACAAACAAAATGAATGGACTCAAATTAATTACTTAAAATTGAGTATTGTTATTGAAGTGCACTAATAAAAATAAATCTGTATTGAATAAATGAGATTGGCACTTTAACGGTGTTAAAACCTTAATTTAAACTTGGTACTTGTTTTTCCTAATTAATTAACTTTAATGTAATTAATTTAACAAAAGTTTAAAAGTAGATTGAATCACAGAAAATGATACCATCCTTGTTTATTAAATAATACAAATTATTAATTATATTGGTTATTATATAATTAAAGGCGCCGACTCCGAGGGGGGGGGCTATGGCCCACCATATACTTATTAGAGGGTGGCCGGGCCCTCCTGAGAAATTGTCTATACTCATAATAAATCTTCGAATTCATAAAAATTTTCGCCTGTAGCAATCAAAGTAAAATTTCTCATATTTGTTTTAATTTAAGATTGAAAAATTTTTAATGTATCTATTCGCAAAAAAAATTTCCTGCGGATCTGGGCTTTTTTACAAATTTATATATTTTAAAATTAGAACTTATTGCCTTGGTTTACAGTGATATCTGATTTACAGGTATATCTGGATCTGTTTAATAGGCATATCTGGTCAAATTTTATATAATAAGAATAAGCATGGCTGAGTTACCACTATACCCTATACTGATACAAGTATAATTATAGGATATACCCTGTATAAAAAATAATAAAATAAAACTTTACTTTTAACTTGAATTAAAATATGCGTTGAATGAGTGTCTTTTTTTAAATCCCTCCCAGACTGATTTCGTGGATCTGTTTCTGTCGTATACAAAAACCCTATATCTTTTATATATTTTTGTATTTTAAAATAATTTGGGCCCTCCTGAGATTTTGAAAAGTCGGCGTCTATATATATAACAGAAATTTTGTATTCAATCCAGGAGTATAACAATTATAATTAAAATGTATATTGATTTTTTTTAATTTTAAAATTAAGTAATAAATCAAATATTTTACTCTAAAGAAAATATTATTATTTTAATGTTAATTTAAGGTTGATTTGCCCAATCATTAACACTGAACTGACTTAGAGTTTAACCAATAAAATGTGTCAAATACTTCTGACATTTCATTGGTCAAATTCTTAGTTAGTTAATTGTTAATGACTGGGCAAACCATCCATTAGATTCAGTGTTTAAAGATTACATAATGATGAGATCAATGGCTGATTAATTTGAAGGACTGTCAAAAAAGAAAATTTCGAAAATTGGCTTTGAAAACAAAAAGATCTTGGATATTAGTCTTAAAAACTAATTGAGAGCCCCAAAAATAATCATAAATCATATTTGGAACTCTTCATAACCTTGCGATGTAACTACTAAAATAAATAAAATAAATAAAAAATTAAAATTGCAATAAATCAGTATTGAGGATAGTTGTAAAACGGACTTGATAGCTCATTTCCTCACTTCCAGAAAAATTTTGTACCTAATTTAAGTATAATTTTTTATTGGTGTATCAATAAATAATAAATAGTATATTGTTTTACTAAGAGGAAAAGTGAAGCTTTTTTTTACTAGTCTGTAGAATTTACGGACGACGCGAAGCGGAGTCCGGAAACTACAGACGAGTAAAAAAAATCACTTTTCCTCTGAGTGAAAAATACTATTTTTCCTTCAAGCATCCTATATATTTTTTTAAAATATTAATTTTTGAATTTAATTTATTCAGTAATAAAGTATGTTTTTTTATTAAAATATGCAAATAAAACCCTTTCGAAATAAACTTAAACCTTCGCTCATTTTAAATTTTTTTCGTAGGTTAAATCGTACACTTTTCGCGATTTCGATGGTAACTTGTCTAATGTAGCATTTGCAATTTTGGAGAGATTTGTAGGTGTATAAACCATATATTCTTCTTCAATCATTTTTAATCAATTTCACGCAAGATTTTTGCACAGAATCTCGAGTCAACCATCTGTTTGCATAATAAACAAACAAGTTTGAAGTATGGCTGGTATCAAAGTCAAAGAGTGCTGCTGCCAGTGGTGGTTTTGCTAACTAACTTTTTTTTACGGCGTACAACAATGAACTCATTTTTTTACTGTATTAAAATAGATCACTTCTAGTGTGTTCAGTTATAAAATATGAACATTTTAGTACGCTTGAAGAAAAAATAAATCATTGCCTCCAAATGAAAATTATAAGAATTCTTATAAACATTCTTTTGGTAGAAATTTGGAACTAATTTTCTTAAAATTAAATATCTTCATAAAAAAAACATTTAACTTAAGAATGTCAGGACTGGAATTTTATTACATAATACTTCTATTCACTATAAATATGTTGAGGTTAACTTTCATATAATTTCTTTTAAAAGTAACTTTTCAAACACGGTAGAGTATTACAATACAACGTACTTTAAGGTATTATTCTTTCGCCATCTATGTCATATGTATGCGCACCATACACGGTATACATATTATAAAACTACTATGAGCTGATTGTTATATTTGGAATAAGATAAAGTGTGAATTGTTCATTCATTAAAGAAAATTGATCTGCTTGAAGGAACAAAAAAAAATCCTACGTTAGATTATCTTTTCGATTGTAATAATCCAGATAAAAAATAATAAACTTTTGTCCTGGATTTTGGAATTAACGTTTTTAAAATTTCGTTTAAAAAAAAACTTTATGAGAAAAAATTAAATTAGATGTATACAAAAAGCTAAGCTTATAAGGCAACATGACTAACCTAACTTTTCCTTTTGGTATGCTGAAAATTTAATCAAAATTATATCATCAGAGCACTAGATAGACAGGTTTGTTAGGGTAGGTAGGTGGTTTACAGACTGCACTAGAGTACCTAGAAGAGTTAATTAAGTGTCAAACATATGCGATAATTACACAGAACTACAAAGTATTTTATAAACCAGAACATATTTTTGTATATGTATTTTTGAGTGCTGAAAACGAATATCACAACGAAAAAAATTCTTGACCCTCAAAATCTTGAGATATAGCGCACCATGGGTTTTTGTGTATGCCTGAGAGGCAAAAAAAAATCGGCAAGATATAAAAAATTATTATTTATGGAAATATTGCTAAATTAAAATAATTTACATCATAACTTGCAGATTTTAAATATCTACCCTAGTTTACTTTTTACAGGGCCACAAATTCCAAATAATGCACTTTTTTCGTGTTTTTCGCAGCCAAAAATTTATATACGTAATACTATACAGGGTTATTCAGAAATAATTAGAGAAATTTAAGAGGTGATTCTACATTTAAAAATATGAAAAAGGTTCCCATTTAGCTTGGTCCGAAAAGTAGCTATACGGGAGCTACGACCCTCCTAAGGGTATATCTAAAAAGTAGTTTTTATTCAATATTTCTGGAACCCTATAAACCACAGTAAAGAAATGACACGCCTTAGCATTAGTAAAGGCTATCATTTCATGTAATTTTTATTTAGTAATTTTAACCAGAGACGTACAAAATGGGAGGTTGATGTCACTTTCTTGCCCCAAACTTTTTTATCCGTACATTTTTCGACATTTTCTCGACAAAATATTAATCTTTAGTTAAAAATACATAAAAATGGTACTCTTTATGTAACAACCGTTTTCGAGAAAATTGCAATTGCAAAGAAATTTCTGATTTTAGAAAACGAACAAAAAAATATACAGAAAACATTAAAAGAAACTTACAAAAAATGTCTTCAACAATTTTTTTTTTCCGAAATATTTATTTTTCGAAAAAAAAAACTTTTTTGTTTTTGGGATTATTACTTTCAAAAACAATAGAATTTGAACTTTCCTAAAAATTTCGGATCGATCGGATTATTCCTTCTTGAGTTATGGTGTCCACAAAAAACGTGATATCAGACGGACGGACGGACAGAGGGACATTTTCATAACTTTTTATTTTTTCATGAAAAATATTTGTATCCAAGAATTTTTTGTTTAGGCTTTTTGGCGATTTTGGGAAATTCGAAACTATCGTATGATACTATTCTAGCGCTACGTGCTGTGAATACTATAATAAGAGCTATAGTTTTTATGGTATTATTTTTTATCCTTTTATAGAGAAACGATTCATTTGTAGTATCTTCAAATTAGTATGCATGCCATGCCACGTTATTATAAAAGTATTATGAGTCGATTGTTATATTTGGAATAAGATGTAGTGGTCTGACCAAGTATATTATGGAATTGTCTTGGAAGTGTTAGTTTTTGTCGCATCGATCATACAAGACTCGTTTGTCGAGATGGCTAGGAAAAAAACTGGCCGTCGGTCCCACGATAGAGATTTCGCAAATTCATAGAGGAAACCCTATTGGCGGCGCACCATGGCACGATTCTACAAGTTTTGGTTTCCATTTTGTTATCATTTCATATTTTTCTTGTTTAATAAAAAAACCAAAAAAAAATGTATATATATATACAGAGCGGTGCAAAAGTCACCCCCCCTCTACACTTTTGAACCAGTAGAGATATCGACTTCAAATTTGGAACTTTTAAATCAGTCAACTTAAACTATCTTTTAGCATATATTTAATACTTTCAGCTCTTAAAATGTGGGCAGAGGGCATGGGGGCACATTTTTTTAAATGGAAAGGGGGGTCGTGTAATACATCATGGGATTAAAATGGGGTTGAAAATGTGTATTAATGTCAAAATTCCTCTAAAAAAAAACAAATAATTTTTTAAAAATGCCTAATTTCATCATAAAAAATGTTAATTATACTTTTAAACTAATCTTAGTTGACATAAATAAAAATTTATAAAAAAACAACTCAAAAAATCGAATGTTTTAGCACAAAAAATTGAAAAATCAAAACCTTAAAAAACATTTTTCAAAAATTTAAAAGTGTTAGTTTAAATAGTGAATTTTATAAGTTTTAAAATGATGTATCACACGACCTCCCTTTCCATTTAAAAAAATATCCCCCCATGCCCCCCTGCCCACATTTTAAGAGCTGAAAATATCAAATATATGCTAAAAGATAGTTTAAGTTGTCTTATTTAAGAGTTCTAAATTTGAAGTGGATATCTCAACTCGTTCAAAAGTTAAAAGGGGGGGGGTGACTTTTGGACCGCACTGTATATCTCTATAAAAACTGGCAGACGGTCCTGCTATAGACATTTGTCAAATTCAAAGAGAAAATCCTATGGGCTACGAATTTATTTTTTTTTATTTTGTCATGTCATGTATAGAAAGAGATAGATAGAGATTTCAAAAATTCAGATGAAACCCTTTTGGCGGTGCACCATAAAACGATTTTACCCATTTTGGTTGTAGCAGTCCAAAAGTTACACCGCCCCGCTTAACTTTTAAACGAGGAGATAGCGACTCTAAATGCGGAACACGTATTTAAGACAACTTGAACTTTTTTTTAATAAATTTGTTATTTGTAACTTTAAAATATGGTCAGGGGGGCATAGGAGGGAGGTTTATAAAATTCTGTGTTTGACTTTGATTTTTTTTTCAAGATCTATTTAAAAATTCAAACAATTTTTGATAAATGATTAATTTTTCTGATTTAAAAACGTAAATAATACTTTTCAATTAACTTTAATTAATATAAATAAAAAATTCAAAAAAAAAAAACTCAAAAAATGTTTCGCAAAAAAAAAGTCAACATCCTTAAAAAAAAATGTTTAAAAAATTAAAAAATATGTGGTCGAATAGAGAATTTAATTTACTTTAAATGTATCTAATATATCAATCTTTAAAATTTATTTATATACCGTGCGATTATAAAGTGCCGAACACTTTTTAATGCAAAACTAGCAATAGCGATGAGTAAAATGCAAGAAAGCTGTATGCGTTTTACTGGCCACTTGTACGTAGCAATCACATCGGCTTGTCGCGCACAACTCTAACAGAGGCGTGGCTTCAAACGAAGAGTATTTTCTTTTTAAACTGTTCGGCACTTTATAATCGCACTGTATATATGTAAGGAAATAATATATTTAATTAAATCTATCCAAACAAAAATTGCATAGTTTAGATGGTTTGTGTTATGCAATAATAAGTTAACTCACGTTATGAGATGACAGTTTGTTTTCAAATTTTTCCTTAACATCTATTAAATATTTTGACTTGACTTGAAGTTAGGCATTTGCTTCAATTATTCAGGTATCATAACATGTGCAAAAGTTGCAGTCTTTAATTCAAATTGATTAGAAGATATTCAGTAAAATGTTTAATAACCTACTTCCATTTCACAATGTGGGTTAACATGTTATTGCACAAAACATCCCAGATATTATTAATATCGATATAAAGCTGTAATAATAACCGTTTTAGTTTATACTAGAAATAATAGCAATTAAACTTCAAAAATTGATTTTCCTTCTACCATATTGGAGTTTGACCATTACTTTTCTAGTCAAAAAATCATATTTTCCTTGGGATCGTACCATCGTGCGGCGGCATTTCAATGGTCGGCATATATGATGGAACTGCTGCAGCAGTTTTTTGCTGGGCGGCCATGCTGCAGCGCTAACGTTAACAAATGATAATGGGTAGTTTGAAATTCCTCCACGACAACGGTGGATGTGAGTGACCATAGCACCGTCGATGGTCCGGTTCTTGTAATACTATTATCGCCACATCGAGTTTATTGTTATTAATAGTAGTGACCTTATTAGGAGTAAAACAGCCGCTTTCATAGACGTTTTAGTCACCTGATTAGTACGGTCAGAAACGATGTGCTCTCTCATGTAACTTGCATTAACCGCTGCTCTCGCCATTCCGTGAATAATAAAATTTAACAATTCTGTTTTATGGGCGCCGTTTTTGACGTTTAATGTAATACCTCTATAAGCTTCTAGAGGAAAGTACCCCGTATCTTAAAACAACTATGAAAAGGATGTTACTTTAACGCAGGTCAAATTAGGTTCCCTATAAAGTCCACTGCTTAAGATGTAAAGTGACATAATAATCTGCTGAGCAACTGAAGCTGTCCACCAAGAAAAATTAATGCAATTTTAAATTTAAATACCTATTTCGAAAACTGATATGCTGTTGTGATGTGCTTTCTCATGTAATTTGCATTAAGTGTTTCTATCAGAAGGTCTCTGTTTCTATCCCATATAGGCTAATTCGTTTGGACTTTTTGCGCCCTTTCGCCTTACGCTTGCTTACCCGCAACGCCTATACTTGGTCTACCCTCTTACGTTCAATTCCCCGCGCGGCCTATACTTTCAATATGAGTCACTATCACGCATAAACGGATCATACTTTAGTATTAAATATCATACGCATGTAACGTCATTGTTTAAGGTTATAATTAAATGTTTAGGTTTTATTTAAAACAGTTTAATAAAGTTTGAATAAAAATACCCAAGTTATAAGCGTTTGAAAACTGCTCTCACCATTCCGGCTTACAGAGGAAAGTATCCCATTTAAAACATCAGAAAAAGAATTACTCTAACGCGGCTCAAATTAATTGCCCTAAACTCCACTACTTGAGATTTTCAATAACATAATACATTATAAAACTATTGATAATTTAATTTGCTCATTTAGCATTAAAAATGTACAGTTGAGGAATTTTACTTATTTGAGTTCGTTTTATATGTCAGTTTGGAGAACAACAAAACACTTGGTAATATTTTTGCCTTTGATACCCTTTATTGTGACAAACTAGCTAGCATGATGATTAAACTACCTACAATTTCTCCAGGATTTCAGGCTCATGTACTCATTTTAAAGCTAAGTAGATCTAGAGCTTTAAACAATTGAAAGTTTGACTGTTATTTTATCGGAATGTACGATAAAAACTCAGTATCTTGCATTTAAAGTTTACATTGTAAACAAAGCTCTTTGCTAAAAATTTTTAATCAAATCACACTAAATACCAAAAACTTTAAAAGTGAAAAAGTCTGTATTTTTGACTTTATAATTTTCTTTACTAATTAAAGTCTCAATGATGACTCATCATTAATCGTATTTGCCTTAACTTTAAGTTAATGTTATATTTTGTAAAAATTGTCATATACGGCGCTTTTTCTAAAAAGGGCACTATACCATCGTTGCACTTGTTTAACACTGTCTTTGATGTCGCTACGATACGAATTGATTCTAAATTCCTACAATGCTTTTTTGAAGTACGTTTCAACTATGTCCTCTTTATGTTCTTATTTTGTAATTTCTAGTCGGCTTTGATGTACACTTTTTACTAGGTGCTCGCATCTAGCCATTTCGATACACAATTTACCATTTTTTATTTCGTCTAAAGGAAGTCTGTTAAATTTAATACTTTATAATGTTAAGGATCAGACTGTCTGTTAGAATATTTTATTTAATAGAAATGTTTTATCATAGGTCAAATCTTGATACTTTTTTGCACAAACCATACGTTTTGTGATCTTTATTTCTAATTGTAAGGGAAATAATCTTTGGTATTTATATTAGTTGAAAAGTAATTAAACAGAAGACATAAGGTATCTTTGATGAAAACAAAACATAACACCGCGGTGCACTGATCCACAAAAAAAAATAACGTCAATTACGCCCAACAAGACTATTTTTCTTACTTATTTTTGGGTCTTAAAGAATAGCTTGTTCAATATTTTACGTTCTGGAGAACTCGAGCTAGATCAGATCATCCAATATTTTTTTTTCAGTTTTTTGAAAAAAAAATTGGGTCAGCGTGAGAAAAATATAGTCAGCCCAATACTTATTGACGATTTTTTTTTTTTGCCTGTGAAATGTTTTTGTGGGCGAAATAATAATAGTCCAAATTTAGGTCTCCAAAACATAGATTGCTGCTTATATTTTTCACATTAATATAATTGGAGCCCGTTTTTTATAAAAGTTAATGTTTTGGTTAAGCTGACTGACAGTTGATCAATAAAATGCTATTAATGCACACTCATAATATAATATTATTTTAAATAATAATTTAATTAAATAAACAAGCATTTTAATTTAAGATATTATTAATATGTATCCAATAATAATGTGCATACCTTTAGCAAAGTGCTAATTTATAATAGTTAGGTTTAAAATATTTCCAGTTTAATAGAACTTTCTATAAATAATGACATACATCGTTATATCAAAATGATATTTTTTATCAACAATTTAAGAGCACAATATGATGCCATGTGCAATAAATAATAATTGGATACACACATTGCTTAATTAGGTAAAGCAGAAACATTCAGAATCATGTTTTGTTTGCAAATTAAATAAAATATCAATATTAAGCTGTAAGATAATCAAAGTTAACTACTCTCAGAGAAGTTTTAATTTGAATTTGCTAATTTTAAATTATTACACTGATAAAAAATGTCTGCTGAACAACAGAAAATATGGAATAATTTTTTTCTTTAGAAATTAAGCAAATACACAAACTTTTCAAAGAAAGAATAAATTAATTCTAGCTCTAGATACGGTATAAATATTCCATATCAAGTGTTAGAATGAGCACATGTAATGCCATCTCTTGTTTATAAAATTAAAACAAACTGTAGCAAAATAAGCAAAAATATATATATTTTACCAAGAAATATTGAATAATTTAATTCAATTTAAAGTTTTGCGTTAAAATTACATAAAGTTTATTAGTTTTTCTTAATATTTGACCAGTTTTTTATCAATTTAGTTCAAAAAATTAAAACTGCTCCATATATTGTTAAATATTTAAACCTGATATCTGTCATAACAATCTGACATAACCTTCAAGTTTTGCATTATAATTTGTAAACATGTGCTAAAATTAAATAAAAATCTTTTTTAAGTACTGATTTGATAAAATTAATAAATAACATTAATTGCTTTATTTAAAAATATGTGTTTTGTTGCATTTACAATGTCGAGTCACAAAAAACATGGTTTTTAACCTTGTCCACAGTTTAAAGCCATACAGTGTTTCATATTTGGAGTCGAAGAAAAAGTATAGTCTACAACACGTATGGAATAGTCGTACCGGGCTCGCGGGACCGTCATACTCGCCTACCGCCTCTTATGACAAAATTTCCGCTCGCGCGGAATATTGTCTATTCCATACTAGTTATAGAATATACTATTTCATAAAATTTTCTAGTATCTTTTTTAGATTCTAATACATTTTTTTTATAATAGCTTTATGAAAAACATTCTTTAATAATATTACTTACTTCATCTAAGGCCATAATAAAAGCAAGGTTTGGTTGTTCTTTAACAAATATCCAGCACTTAACCAAACTTTGTTTTAATGAATTATTTTTTAAGAACAAATAATGGTAAAGCCTATAGAAGAAGAAGTAGAAATTACTGATGTAATTTTAATTAAAATTTGTGTGGCTCTAAAACCGACAGGTATTTATCCACGACCTTATAATTGGTGTTATATATAACCATAATTTCCTTGTTTTTAACCAACTTCCTATCTATTTGACATGTATATTTTTTTCTGTATATTTACGCATAGGTTTTGCATAGGGTTGTCCGAGTTAAATATTTTTCGTACAGCACCTTTTTATGGTTGGCACCTTTTCGAATCAGCATAAACTGATTATAATCATTATAATTATAAATAATTATTATAATTACAAATAATTATTTGATCAAGTTATGGATACTTACTACAATAATTGTAATTATTAATCCAGTGTTTCTATTTGCGTGGATCTCTCACAAGCTTTTGATACTGTCAGTCACTCATTATTGTCAGAACTCTTAACTGCATTAAATCTGTTGAATCTTATTTAAATAATATAAAAAAAAAATGCTTGAAAATATATATCGTAATTAGTGTCTTTGAAGGAGTCTGCTTTGGAGTCCGCCAGACATAACTTCACCCTGCCCCATTCTGGGAACAAAAAGTTACGGATACTTACTACGATTAATCCAGTGTTTCTATTTGCAAGGATCTTGCACAAGCTTTTGATACTGTCAGTCACTCATTATTGTCAGAACTTTTAACTGCATTAAATATGTTGAATCTTATTGAAATAATATAAAAAAAATCTTGAAAATATATATCGTAATGAGTGTCTTTGAAGGAGTCTGCTTTGGAAGCCGCCAGACATAACTTCACCCTGCTTCATTCTGAGAACATTTTTATTATTATTGAAATTTAGTCCTACTCTTTTTCTTATTTATATAAATGGTCTGTTTGGTATCTTATAATATAATTATATTATAACGTTTAGAACTAAAAGTAATTGTTTAATCTTCTCTAAAAAGAATTGGGAACTGGTTTGACTTTAGTTTGTTAACAATTAATCTATTTTATCAGTGTATTTATTTATAAAGCTAATAAATTCTTTGTTAGTATGAAGCTAATTTGCATCAAGTTCATTAAAAATATTCTTATTAACTAATATAATTTTCATTTAATATTAATGCCTAGTAATATATATAATAATCATTATTTAGTTAAAATATACTGTAATATATATATACAATATCCGGCCAGAGATCATTTTCTCACAAGTCCCAGGTATGCGAAGATCTTGTGCGTTATTGCTGTGAAAATATTATAGCATATTTGCGTGGTACCTTTAGGCCATACATTATAGAATTTTTTTTAATATGCTGATTATACTGAACAATATTGACTATATTAAATATTTTAAACCGTAACTTGTAAATTCACATTTATACTGAAACATACTTCTAGATAAAACAGGAAAAACTCTGCAGCCCATTTATGTCCGAATTCCAAAACGTGCCAAGTTTAACCCTCCGTTAACCAGGTGGAAAAAAATATTATTATTAACCACGTGGCGTTTATTAAACCCCAATATAAAATACACAGAAAAAAATAACAAACACAATTTATTTCAATAAAATTGTTTGTATGATAACACTACCCGACATGATTTATATACTATTGATGAGATATATAGGGTCTAGAAGTATTTTTTCTCCTGATTTCAAATCCGTTTTTAGAATTCTTCCATCACGTCACAATTTTGATATACAGGGTGTTTTATAATAAAAATAGGCATTTTTTTGAAGGTCGGCAGATTTCACATTTAAGAATATTTTTTTTCAAATTTGGTACACTTGTTAAAAATTTGTGTGCTTTTCGAATATTAAAAAAAAAATAAATATCGATTGTCATTTGTTTTTTATAATAATAAGAAAAAGTTTTTTTCGTTGCCAAAATTTCAAAAGATGGAATTTTTCGATGTAACTAACAAAAAAACACTGTATTTATATGGCTTCAATTTGGTTTCAATTTTTTTTTGAAGGACCTTCTGGAAGCGGCACAATATCAATTTTAAGTCAATTATGTCAGATATTTTAACAGCGTTTTGCATACTTTAAGAACAATAAGTAGGCTTTGTACAAAAATTTAAAGTTTTAAGTCAAGTTAAATTATTCAATCAATTAACTAGATGAAACCTTGCGAGCACCTTGTCAAAACATCGGCACTATTGTACGCTAAAAAAAAAAAAAACTTAAAAAGAGCTTTTATTTAAATATAATTTTTTGAAATCGGGTTATAAATATGTGAAATATGCTAAAAAAACCTTTTACTGCTTTAAACGCCAATATCTTTTAAACAATGCGTTTTAGGAAAACGTTGTTTATAACATTTTTTGACCAATTTAAAATTATCTTTTATATAAGTGCTAAATCAACCAAATAGAATAATAATTGCCTTAATTATAAACAAAAAACGCTAAAAATAGGAGTTTTACCCTATTTTTACCCCCTTACCCCCAATCGTTTACCCCCAAAATCTAATCAGCGATAAGAAACAATATGCAAAAAACCGCAAGTCGATATCTCATGTAGAAATGGAGTTAGAGAGTTTACACCCAGACAGACAGACAGACAGTCAGACAGACGGACGCAAAAAATTTTTTTACTGCTTTCGACTCAGAATGGTCTAAAACGTCGAGAAAACGTGTCAAAGATTTTGACTTTTCGGCGAAGATTTCAATACATCGGCACTCTTAGTAGCACTAAGTGCCGATGTAATAAAATAAACAAATAAATGATAAAAATAAATAAGGTTAACTTTTTAAACATAAATAAACTGTATCATAAGAAGTAAATAGAACATTGACTTAAAATGTCAAATTCTGGTCCAAAGCCTACTTATTGCTCTTGAACTATGCAAATTGCTGTTAAAATAGCTGACATAACGGACTTAAAATTAATATTGCGTCGCTTCCAGAAGGTCCTTCAAAAAAAAATTGAAATCGAAATGAAGCCAGATAAATACAGAGTGTTTTTTTCAAAGTTACATCGAAAAATTCCATCTTTTGAAATTTTGGCAACGAAAAAACTTTTTCTTTTTACTATAAAAAACAAATGACAATCGATATTTAAAAAAAATTTAAAATATTCGAAAAGCACACAAATTTTTAACAAGTGTACCAAATTTGAAAAAAAAATATTTGTAAATGTAAAATCCCCTGACATTTAAAAAAATGCCTTTTTTTATTATAAAACGCCCTGTATATCAAAACTGTGACGTGATAGAAAAATTCTGAAAACGGATATGAAAACAGGGGAAAAACACTTCTAGACCCAATATATATCATAAATAGTATATTTCAAAAGTTTCAAATTGTCGGGTAGTGTAATTAAATATGTAATAAACTTTACTTAGATAATTATAAAAAAACAAAAAACTCATTTTTTGAATATTCTGAGAAACTTTATTAAAAACGTTACCAAAAAATACAACTTCAAACAAATTTTATTGCGAAAAAAAAAATGGTTTGTATTATATTCATTCAAACATAAACAACTTTGACATAAAGGCTTCAAGTAATCCATACAAACGTCTCAGTCAAAAAATTACCCCTAGGGAGTTTCCAGGGAGCTCCCTCAATAAACTTTCATAGGCTGTCCCATATTCAGCCCCTGGAAGCTTTCAGCGAATGCGAAATGTCTGCATTAGCCTTAAAGAGCTTTCGGTTCACAAAAGTCCCATAAGACTCCCATAATGTACCTTTAAGTATGACTATAAAACTCCCGTAATATGTCAATAAGCCTCCCTTTGCTGGATTTACACCCAAATGAATGAATAATGTTAGTCAGCCAGCAAAAAATATTTTTCTGGCTAAAATAAGTTTCAGCCAGCAAAATATGTATAAAATAGCAAGTTGGTAATAAATTATAAGCAATATCTAGCATATTTTAACTTAAGATTGTAAAATGTTAAACTAAATTTGGGACGCCATTAACCATGTGGGGTCCCACAGACTTTTACTCATTTTCACTCACTCCTATTTCGCAACGGTTTTTCTCACAACTGAACTCGATACACGGAATGAGCTTTTGAGGTTTTTTAGGAAGATAGACGATCGGACGTGCCCATAGAATTAGATTAAATATGTTTTTTGTTTAAAATAACTCGTTGGGTTTTAAGCTTTCACGGCCATTAAGATATAAAGAACTTTCACTTTCGGGTTTAGACCGTGTTAATGGATTTTCACTTTCCGACGTTTCGTCTCTTACTACTAGAGACATCTTCAGGGATTAATCTGAAACTAAGTTTCGAATCAACTTGTGTCACTATTTATGACGAGCTGTGGTTATTCACCCGTGACGAGGTTTTTCCTATCAAAGACTTCCATATTGCAGGTAAGTGGTAACCAGTGTCCCGATTGATATTGTCAGATTAATCCCTGAAGATGTCTCTAGTAGTAAGAGACGAAACGTCGGAAAGTGAAAATCCATTAACACGGTCTAAACCCGAAAGTGAAAGTTCTTTATATCTTAATGGCCGTGAAAGCTTAAAATCTAAAATAGGATGCCTCTACGGGGAGGAAATCAAACGAGATGCCACTCTATTTGGCAAACTTCGAATCAAATTTGTGAAACTATTAAACAGTCTAACCTTCTTACGGCGGTGTCGTGACACTAAGGCAATTCCGAAGTGTTTACAAATATCTCATCACGTTAAGACTATTGCTGCCAATCGAATATATCGTAGAGCAGGAAAAGCCCTGGTGCGAGAAAGGATAAATGAAGATAAAAGGAAGCTAGACAACGTATCAGACCAACTGTACCGCTTGCATCAGAAACTGGGTAAGACAATTGATTTTGATTTATTTCATGTACTAGATACTATAACTTATGAACACGCTCATGCTATTGGTGTTAAAGTCTCAGAAATCCAAAAGAAAAAGTTTTCTTCTTTGGATAGTAAAGAGAAACCTCCAGTAAATTCAAACACTGTTGTTAATTTGTCAAAGACAAACTTAACAGAATGTGAGATCTCTTTGCTGTCCAAAGGACATAACATTGCCATTACACCTAGGACAGTACCAACAGACGAAATAATTTCTATAGTGGAGTCTTCCTTGTCTTCATTACCCCCGGTAGATGCAGAGATAGTACGTTATGAAACGGCTAAGATTCTGAAAAAGTCAAAACCACCTAAGTCTAACCTGACAAGGGAGGAATATTTAGCTTTAAAGAATATTAATCGTAATGACGATATTATTGTTGTGCCTGCTGATAAGGGTAATGCCACTGTGGTGATGGACAAACTTGACTATTTTAACAAAATAACGGAACTCATAGACAATGACACATACGAAAAACTCGAGACCGATCCTACTGGAAAATTTGAACGAAAAATCACACAATTACTTAAACAATCCTCCCTTACACCTCTTGAAATTTATAATCTAACCCCCCGAGACTCCCGCGTACCAAAATTATATGGTTTACCTAAAATTCACAAGGACGGTGCCCCTCTTAGACCAATTGTCAGCACAATAGGTTCCCCTACGTATAAACTTGCCAAACACCTTGCCCAAATCTTAAATCAGTTAGTTGGAAAAACGAGGTCTTATGTAAAAAATTCCACACACTTTGTACAAACCTTATCGACAGTGACCCTGGACCCCTCGGACATAATGGTTAGTTTCGACGTAGAATCTCTATTTACTAACGTTCCCGTTCCCGATACAATAAATATTATACGAGACCTACTTACAACTGGAAATCTTGACCCTAAGTTATCTAAATTATTTGAAGCTTGTCTGACATCTACATATTTTCTGATACAGGGAGAGTTCTATGAACAAGTGTCAGGCGCCGCAATGGGATCCCCATTATCACCCCCTGCGGCCAATGCTTTCATGGAATACTTCGAGAAAAAAGCTATTGAGTCATTTCCATTAAAACCTAAAATTTGGCGCAGATACGTAGACGATGTCTATGCTATTTGGCCCCATGGCATGGAAAGCCTTCAAGGTTTTCTAAATCACCTCAATTCCCAACATAAATCTATACGGTTTACGATGGAAATTGAGAACAACGGATCACTTCCCTTTTTGGACGTTTTGGTTTACAAAACGGAAAATGGCTCAATAGGACACTCGGTATACAGGAAAAAAACCCACACTGACAGATACCTAAACGCATTTTCACATCACCATCCCTCTCAAAAACGCTCGGTAGTTAATTCACTTGTTCATAGGGCTTTCATGATTTCAGACAAGAATTCCCTAGACACAGAACTCCTTAAACTAACCAAAGCCTTGACCATGAACGGTTATACCAAAAAAGACATTAATAAGACCATATACAAATACAGAAATCCCAGACCCAAACAACAGGACAATAGTGACAATGACAGACAGACACAAGTTATACTTCCCTATGTAAGCGTTATCACGGATAAAATAGGTAAACTTTTGAAAAAGTCAAATATTAAGCCTATATTTCGGTCCAACCAAAAATTAGGTCAATGTTTGACTTCAACAAAAGACAAAATACCCCTGAGTTCAGAAGGCGTATATAAAATACCCTGCTCCTGTGGTACGGTTTACATAGGTGAAACTAAGAGAAAAATTTCTACAAGACTTCAAGAGCATGAGCGCAATATAAGAAAGAAACAAATTTCCTTATCGGCAGTAGCCGAACATGTACATGAAACAGGTCATAAAATCAATTTGTCTGAAACAAAACAAATATTAACAGAAAACAGAAAAATGCCAAGGAAGATACGGGAATCGATAGAAATCATCAAGCATCCTAACAATATCAATCGGGACACTGGTTACCACTTACCTGCAATATGGAAGTCTTTGATAGGAAAAACCTCGTCATGGGTGAATAACCACAGCTCGTCATAAATAGTGACACAAGTTGATTCGAAACTTAGTTTCAGATTAATCCCTGAAGATGTCTCTAGTAGTAAGAGACGAAACGTCGGAAAGTGAAAATCCATTAACACGGTCTAAACCCGAAAGTGAAAGTTCTTTATAACTCGTTGGGGTTTGTCAGACCCCTACCTGGTTAATGGAGGGTTAAAATTACCTATTTAATATTTACTAACATTTAATGTATATTCAATAAAAACGTCAGATGTGCTTCTATTTCAAAAAATAACCCTGTATGGCAGAAAAATCCCAGGTATTCATCCAGGTTATAAACTATTTGTGAATCCAATCGATTTATAATTTTTTTTCACGTTTTTTATTATTATTATCATTATTTATCAAAAGTACATTTCGAAAAATTTGTTGTTCTTTGTTCTTTTAGTTCAGTAGTTCATTTTAAGTCTGTTTACCATTAGCTTACTTTCCAAAATATCTTTAAGTAAGCTGTCATGGCTTAGAATGTGATCCTTTCTACCTATAGTTAGGTAAGTGCCTATTCACAAACTCGCATAAGAACATAATATATAACAATGCGATTCCGTGATTGGCTTGATGTGCCGCCATGTATCTTGTAAGCCAATCACGGCATCGAATTCTTATGTTTTATGTTCTTATGCAAGCTTCTGAACAGGCCTTAAGGGTAAGAAGACTATAGCCTTTCCCATAATATCTGCTATTTTCAAATCTCTCCAATACGTTCTCGTTTGCATAATAAATCGGAAAAATCTCGAGAAAAATATTAACAAGTATTTTTAGTACATTCTTTAAATATCTCGCTATTATGGTATTATATTGTAACATAATATGTAAATATATTAAATTTTAAAACTATTTCTTTCATTTCAGGTTTGGTTTCAAAACGCCCGAGCAAAATGGAGACGAATGATGCTAAAACAGGAAGGCAAATCTGGAGACAAATTATCCGGATCAGAAAGCATGAGTGATATGGATCTATATCCTCATGGTCCTGGATCCATGGGATCTAGCATATCTATGGCGCCGCACAGTCCCTTTATGCTCCCACCTGGGAGCCCGTCGTCCCTGGATTGTTCGTGAGACAGATATCTGAAATTAGCTAAAAATAGTTATTTATAAAACAAGGGCAAAAAGTTAAATTTTTCGATTGAGTAGGTTTTTAGAAGACGTGGGCCGGCAGATGGGGCCGAGGTTAATAAACCTACGAGATCGAAATTTAACTTTTTGCCCGAGTATCATACAATATTTTTTATTCGATTGTTACTAATTATAATAAATTATCAAAATATACTTCATTTTAAATTGCAAAAAAATTCTTTTTACTGTCTTATTACTTATCTAGTTATCCATGACAAATTATATATGACTATAGCTTGGTTTGGACTTTTGATTAATTTCTGTTATGAAAATAATAATACTTCTTCTGAAAACATTCTATGAATATTAAAAATATTGAAATTTATTTTACAACTGAAATGTTTTGTTTTTAACCCCTTCCGGTTTTTTAAAGTACATGTCCCTATACCAGATTAAAATGTAAATGGAAAATGGTGTAAACAAATATCCTGCTGTGGATATTGTGGTATATTTTGCTACACCTACAAATATCCATACGTGGATACAATGGAGCGGAAGGAGTTAATTTATTTTAGTGGATAAATACAGATTAATCGGTTAACATATATTTTGAGATTATGTTATAGAAGAAATTTTTATTTTGTATGAAATGATTATAATAACTGTATCTGGTCAAAAAGAACAGTTAGTTCAAAACCAAAAGTGACAAAAAGGTCAGTCATATTTCTTTATAAATATTACAGTAAAGCATCTTCTTTTAAAAAGCTTAAAAATAACAAGTTTTAGTTAGCGGGCGAAAAAAACTTTTTCGCCCGTAAAACATGAAAAAAAAGTGTCGCTTTTAGTATCAATCGAATAAGGCATATTTTTTTGAGTAAAACTTTTAGGTCTTCCATAATATATCAACAATAAGGATTAATTACACAGGCCCACAAAAAAAAATCGTAAATTACTCTTTACCACGCTATATTTTTTTACGTATTTTTATGCGCCGAAAATGAATTGAATTAAATTTTAAAAAAACTGCAGAACATAATATAGGACGAGCTAGCTTAAGATCTTGTAGGTTCTCTAGTACTTAAACTATTAAATTCTTGAAGTTGTACCCGTTGACACTTTCGACCAGAAAGTCTAGAAATATTATACAGAGCGTGTTAAAAGTCAGATCCGTCTTTAACTTTTGAACATCTTAAGATATCAACTTAAAAGGAGGATGTTAAGAAAAGGCGATTTTTGGCCTCGTTTCGGAATGTTTCTGACCCATATAAAATTATTATTTGTGTCATTAGAAGACAGAAAATAACCATCATTTTTCCCAGAAGTAAATGGAACATTGTTAAAATGTACAGTGAACTTGGAAAACCAAAAGTCTATCAAAAATGTCTATTTTTGGTACCGCTGATTACTAATATGATAAAAAAAAACTGTGAAAAACCAAATCCCGTGTCATAAGAGTGCTCATTTTTTTTTGTTTTCGTCCGATATCGATAAAATTTGGTATGCAGGTTTTTTGTGATGACTTGTGTGTGGATCCATACCCATAAGTTCAAAATTCAAAATGACGACGAAAATATGGCCAAAGAAGTTTATTAAACAAACTAAAGTGCAAAAACACTCGACAAAAAAAAAACAAAACAAATTTTCTTTTTAACTTCGTCACTAGCATGATTAACACGAATCTTTTGTTGTCTCGATCTTTAAAACCAGTCTAGAAGTTTGGGCTTAGGTGGGAATTAACAAACAAACAAACAAACAAACAATTAAACCAAAAATATATACAAAACTCTCTTTTCGCGTTGACGTCGATTGAAATAGCCGAATGGAGGTCTCTACAACTAGAATTATGAAACAAAAGACGTCTACCCTATCTCTATCTCATTTGTGCTACACTTTCCAGCCAACCAAATAAATACTGTATTTGTTTTTCACACAACAAATACAGTATTTGGCTGGCCGGAAGGTGTAGCAGTGAGCGGCATGAACGAACATAGCTAATGTGAATCTGTAGAATAAGATAATTCTACTAAAACTTAGATGGCGCCAGTAATTTCTTTACACTTTTCGCCCTGCCAAGTAAATATTGTATTTGTTCAACAAAGAACAAATACAGAATTTGTTTGGTTGGGTGGAGTGTATGTATGTCTTCTATCCTTTTTGGGTAGAACTTTTGTCCCTGTTTAATCTAACGGGAGAAATCTCCATTGATGCTCACGTGCGGTAAGTAAACAAGCAAAAAATAATTTAATGGACAAGACAATGTTTATCTGACTATTTGATAGTAATTTCGGCGGGGGGTAGGTTGGGGTGGTTAATTAAGAGTCCAAACAAAGGTCAATTTAAAATTTTCGCACGTGGGCAGCAATTTGGCGATTTAGGGCAGCAATTTGGCGATTTAATCTGACCATAGCAATGCAAAACAAGAGTTGTTTTATATTTATTTTTTGTTTATTTGATTGTTCCCACATACAGCCTAAATTATCAGACTGATGCAGCAAAAGATTCGTCTTGATTACTAGAGTGACATAGGTAATATAAATGTTTGATTTTGTTTTTTTGTCGGGTGTTTTGGCACCTAGGTTTGTTTAATAAACTCTGGCAAAAACAAAACAAAAATGACCACCCTAATGTCGTAATAACATAACCCAAATATTTTTTTGAAAGCTTATAAGATTTTCTATTCGACCATAAAACTTTTATTTTTTTAAGATTTTTTTTTTCAAGGTTTTCATTTTTTAATTTTTTTTTTGCTAAAAAAATCGTTATTTAAAATTTTTTGGAAAATTTTATTTAAATCATTTAAAATTAGTTTAAAAGTATAATTAACGTATTTGCATCATGAAATAAACCATTTTTCAATTTTTTTTTGATTTTTTTAAAGAAATTTTGACGAAAATTACCATTTTTAACCCTATTTTAAACCCCCAAAAATTTGTCCGAAAAAATAAAGAAAAATATGTGGGCAAATAGAGAATTTTATAAGCTTTAAAAGGATGTATCACACGAAACCCCATTGTTCATCAGAACCACTATATCAAAAATTTAGCCAAATCTAATAAATCCACTTTTAAGTAAGTAGGGAGCGAGGTGCTTTGGGAGTTAACCAGGCAAGCTGTTTCATTGCCAGATTCGTTTGTAAGAAAAACACATTCTGGTTAAGAGTAATTGACGTTTATTTTATTTTGTGCCGGTGTTAATTAATAAAATACATGTAAATAAACATAGTGTATGATTAAATAAAGCTGAATAAAAAAAATGCTTTCTTATAATCGAAAAAAAGTCATCTTTTGCCCAATTGTACTGAAAATAATCTGAAATTTTTGTTCTGTTTCCCTACAATCTGCAGATAGTTTTTTTTTCGTCAAACGCTAAATAATTTTGGCTAAATAAAATTGCAAAAATAGAATGTATTTTTCTTTATTATTTATTTTAAACAAATACATGCAAAAGGCCTCTTTAAAACAGACCTAACTATCGGATCGAATTATTTACTATTATGCCAAGTAACCGCAAAAAATGTGTTGAAAAGTAAATGTAAAAGTAAAAAGTGCTAGCTTACATATTATCTACCGTTATCAAGGCTTGTTTACCTTGGCAACCAATAAAATCAGTGAACTCATTTATTATTGACCGTTGTTAAGTATTGCTTATTGACGACGGTCAATAATGAAAAATTTTTGAGACAACTACTTACTTTTTTCAACTTATTTGTCAAACTGACAGCTATGTCAAAATAATTTTTAAACTTTATTTTTAATTGAAATTTGGAGTTACTAGCTTTAGGTAGTAGAAAAAATAGTATATACACCACGTATGCGAACTGTCTTAAGTGTTCTTGACTGATTGTTTGCCTCGACTCCGTCTCAGCAAAAAAACTTCAGTCTCGAACACTTAAGACTTAGTTCGCATACTAGGTGCATAATATACTATTACTAGTAGAATACTAGTAGTAGGTCTATTTTCTAATCATCGTACAGAGTGATATTGGTAGACTGACATCAATCTAATGGCTATATTCCTTTTGCGAGTAAAGTCTAAAAACGTTTTCTTAATCAGCGTGCAGAGTTGACTCTTGGTACTGAAGAGGGCCAGCAGCCCGAAACTGTCAGTCTACCAATATCACTCTGTACGATGATTAGAAAATAGATCGATGGAATAATAAATTAATATTTTTATAATTTTGTTTAAAATTAAAAATTTCTGTCCTTACTAATTTTACGTCTAACCACCCGTTAGTGGTACTATGTGCTTGAGACACACAAGTCTTCAACTTGCTACCATTCAAAGTCTCCAGATAAGGAGAGGTATGAGTAGTTGTCTACATCTAGAAATAGATGGCGCACAAGTCTACATCAATCTAATGGCTATATTCCTTTTGCGAGTAAAGTCTAAAAACGTTTTCTTAATCAGCGTGCAGAGTTGACTCTTGGTACTGAAGAGGGCCAGCAGCCCGAAACTGTCAGTCTACCAATATCATTCTGTACGATGATTAGAAAATAGATCGATGGAATAATAAATTAATATTTTTATAATTTTGTTTAAAATTAAAAATTTCTGTCCTTACTAATTTTACGTCTAACCACCCGTTAGTGGTACTATGTGCTTGAGACACACAAGTCTTCAACTTGCTACCATTCAAAGTCTCCAGATAAGGAGAGGTATGAGTAGTTGTCTACATCTAGAAATAGATGGCGCACAAGTCTACATCAATCTAATGGCTATATTCCTTTTGCGAGTAAAGTCTAAAAACGTTTTCTTAATCAGCGTGCAGAGTTGACTCTTGGTACTGAAGAGGGCCAGCAGCCCGAAACTGTCAGTCTACCAATATCACTCTGTACGATGATTAGAAAATAGATCGATGGAATATTAAATTAATATTTTTATAATTTTGTTTAAAATTAAAAATTTCTGTCCTTACTAGTAGTAGGATTCTACCATTGCAATATTATGATATGCTCGGCTATAAAAAATATCTTCTCTACCTTGGTATATAATTATTATCATACAATTGCATTAATAAGAAATTGAAACGTGAGGTAATTTTATTTATTTAAATGTAGAATAGCTGTTATTTTGATAAAATATATTCAGTGATAATTATTGGGAATTTATTTATTTTTATTGTTGGTATGCCTTGTTTATTAAAAAACGTAGATATTTATTTGTGGTGACTATTAATGTGATGGAAATATTAGTTTATCATAACAATTATAATTTATGAATGAAATTTAATCAGATTTTTGCAGATAAAAAATAGTTTTCGATTTTTTGCGCAATACAAATGAAAAGATTTTGATCCTACATAAAATTATTATTTCCTTTTTTATATATATTTTCGTCCTGAATATCAAAAGCCTTTTTGGTTTACAATTATAATTTTTCTCAGACCTGTATAAGTCAATTTAAAAGTGTTTGTCACTTGGAATTTATATATAAACAGATTTTGGTAAAAACTGTCAAATAAAAGGTGATAACTAAGGTCTGTAAATGGACGGGCAATTCGGAAAAAACAAAACAGGGTCGGATTATACTCGAAACAAAATTTTTCAAATATTGTGACGCAAATTCTAAATTTTTAAATAAAATATCTACTCAAATTAATCTGCAGTTTTTGATGCATGCATATATTGTAAAAAGTGTTATTTTAAAAAGGTTTATGGTTTTTTCACTACCAGTGTTTTTTAAAAGTTACTACTGCGCAAATATACCTTTTTTTTATTGCAAATTATATTTTTTAACTTTCACACAGTTCACCTATAAAGTTTTTTGGTATGAATAATGGATAATCCTGTATCCATCTTTCTGCCTTATTTTACTTAGGCATTCTAACAAAACTTACTAATGAATTTACCCACACAGTCTTAATAAAACTAATAAAATTTGGATCTTTTATCATTTTGGTATTTTCTACAAAAAATAAATAGTAAATACTCGAAAAATTGTCCTACTTCTTGGTGTTGGTCCGATTGGGTTATATGCCTATCCCCGAAGGAAAAAGTACGACCCTGAAATTGCCCGTCTGTTTTGGGGGCTTAGTGATAACTAAAGTTATTAAGCACTGCCTAACACTGCTTGATAATCAGCACTATAATTACTGAAATATATTGGTTACAAAACAATGTAAGATAGTTTGTAAAATATGTTTTTTTTTTATTCCAAATATATATCACTCTGGAAGGATTTTTTAACATTTCCTCACTATACTGTGGATAGTATCCAGGTAAATTTTGCCCAGTTTAGCCCCAAATTGCAAAGTTACTTAAAATATTAATGAATAGCAAAATACATTTTTTTGTTATTACTAACAGGTCAAAATTACCATTGTTAGTGAAAACGCATTACGTACCTTATGTTTAAAAAAGTCTCCTATTTATTTTTAAATCGGCACTTTTTAATTAAGATAAAAAAATTAAACTTTTTTTAACAATTTTATAAAATTGTAATGGTTGTCTATAAGGGTAAATTGTATCTTCAAAGATTATAAACTTAAAAAAAAAATGTATGTAAGACACACTATAACTAAGATATCAATGAACGAGGTTTGTTTTGTATTTGTTACTGATTTTGAAGATAATTTTTGAAGAAAAAAAATACGCAGTGACTGCTTTCCGTGCGCACGGGACCATAGTTAAGTGACTCGCGCTCCGTCCTAAAGATACTAGACTTTAAAATGGCACATATGCAAGTTAATGTAAACCAACTGCCCAATATTTAAAAAAAATAACACCAAACCAGCTAAAAACCAAACCAACGTTATGGTTTACGCAAGTGTTGGTTTAGTTTGGTTTTTGGCTGCTTTGGTGTTTTTTTAATGGGGGGCGTTGATTTACGTTAACGTTGGTTTTGGTTTTGCGCGTGTTTGATGTTTTATTTGTTGTAAAAAATTAGTTTTAATCACCTCAATATAAACATTCTCCTGCCGTTTTTGACTATTATCGTTAATGGCCGGGTAAGTTTACGTGACCGCTTTAGATAATGAACAGGAATCCCTTTTTTTTGTAGAGTAATGAATTTGGTTGTTTCATATTTTATTTTCTCTTCCAATTCTTTAAGCGTTGCAAATAACGCATGCGCGCACCTTCCTTCATGTTATTCACTTAAAACATGAACTAACCTAACCTATATGAAAGTAACAAGCCGCTCACGGAGCGCGAGCCACATACCTATCGTTCCGTGTGCACGGGGTAGCAGTCACTGCGAAAAAAATATCCATCCGCCCTTTTATTTATACTCTACTTATCAAAACTATGAATTCTTCGAAGTTTTGACTAAGAATATAATCATAACTTGTTCCTAAAAATTATATTAATTAAGAAGCACTGTGTAAATAAATATTAAATATTTATATAAATATATAAATTTTCTGTATTTAATAGTCTTCCTGTAAAATAAATTAATTAAAAGATATAATAATTATATTTTTAATTATTAAAAATCTTTTATAACATTTGTACAATAAATATTAGAATCTTTCCAAAATCTTGCCAAATTGTATATTTCAATGAAAATTACATTAAATAATGAAGTAGTTTATGTAAATACTTATTTTTTAATTTGAATTATTTAAATAAAACTAGGATAATTTTTTTAAAATGTCTATTAATAAAAAAAATTAATATTAATAATTGCATATGTCTGCCCTTTTAGCATAAAGCCAATGAATCTATTCTAAAAGTGCAGAAAATGACCTATTTCATATTATAATAAACAGGTTTTGAAAAAATAATCTATAGTTCAATCAAAACGATTATAATGCGTTAAATAATTATTTAACGCATTGAAGTTTAAATTATTGTTTCAAAGAGTCGTACTGGTAAACCACTAGTGCACTATGACCATACGGTGAGGTCCAAAGTCACCCTCCTCCTAACTTTTTAAAGATTTGAGGTATCGACTTAAAATTAAAAACACGTAAATAAGACAACTCAAACTATCTTGTTGAAAAGATTTGATATTTTCAGCTTTTAAAATATGGGCAGGGGCACTGGGGTATTTTTTTTATTGAAAGGGGGTTTCATATTACATAATTTTAAAGCTTAGGAGTCGTCCATAAAATACGTCACGCAAATTGACCAAAATTCATACACTTCATACCCCGTTTCTCGCGTTATTAAAGGTTGTAGAGATTTTCTATTATGGCTACCCGGACTAACACCCCTCTACTGGGGGCGGGGGGTAGTCAAAATATTAAATCTGTACATCCTTTAATAATGCGTGAAACGGGGTATGAACTGCATGAATTTTGGTCAATTTGCGTGACTTATTTTATGGATGACCCCTTAAAAATTTCTCTATTCGAACATATACATATTATTTTTATTTTTTTAGATATTTTTGTGAAAGTTTAAAGTAGGGTTGAAAATGGAAATTTTAAAATTTCTTTAAAAAAAATAAACAATTTTTCAAAAATTATTAATTTTAAGTTGAAAAAACATAAATTATACTTTTAAACTAAATATAAATATATAAATGAAAATTTACAACAACAAAAACTTATAAAAATAGCATTTTTAGAAAAAAAAAATAAAAAAACAAAAAAAAAACATTTAAAGAATTAAAAAATATAAGGTCAAATATATTAGGAAAAATATTTTATTTGCTTTAAAATGATGTATTAGACGACCTACCTTTACATAAAAAAATCCCCCTATGCCTGCCTAAAGCTAAAAATACCAAATATATATCAGAAGATAGTTTAAGTTGTCTTAAGTGTTCCAAATTTGAAGTTTATATCTAAATTTGTTTAAAAATTTATAAATTTATATTTTTTATTATAAAAATCATTGATTCAGGTGACTTAAACAAGTCTGAAGGAAGGAATAGCTGCTACTTCCTTGTAAATAACCATGCCAAAAAGATATACTATATATAAAGGTAACAATAAACTACTTCATTAGATATATAAGCTGTTTTATCATGTTGATAATAGGAAATAATACCAAATATTTTTGTTTCGGTTTGACTATTATAAATATGAATAAACACACTATTTTGAATTATTTTTCCTTAAAAATTATGGGGTGATATTTATAGAAGGCAACGCTTTCCTACAATTCTATCCGGCATAGATAGTGTTCGTTGTACATTGATAAAAATAATTTCTTCAAATGAGTAATACGAATCAAGGATGTCTGAATATTATTCATCATTAAGAAATTTTTACATTTTTGCAAACGACGGATTTTATTGAAACTAGAACTTATTTTTACCTACATGTGTACAAATTAAAATTTGTTTTATTAGCCTAAACATACATATTTTATTTTATATAGCTGGGTTGTGACATAACAGGCAGTACTCTATGTGAAAGTTTGTTGATTATATTTTAAGTATTCTCTATACATGTAAAACATTAACTGAAAAATATTGACAATATACTATTGGTCGGTTTACACTGTAAACAAATTAACTAGGAAACAGTACAAATTAACTAGGAAAATTAATTATCACTTCATAGCGCATGCTTAGTGGTAAGCATATTAAGGTTGATTTACCCAACATTAAACTAACTGGAACTAAGGTTAGTTTCTTACCAATGAAATAAAAAATCACGTGACATATAAGTTAACATTTCATTGGTCAAATTCTTAATGACAGCTTTGTTAGTTAAATTAGTACCTATTTCATAAATAGACCTTTAAATTTACACAATAACCTGCGCGTACACGGTTCGCAAAAAAGGTCAAATAAAATAAAAAATTGCCCAAGAACTTTGAAAATAAAATTTGATTCCTGGCCCTTTCCTTAAATAGGAAAAGCAAAAATTAAAAAATTTCAACGACAAAATTTTTTTTTGTCGCACTTTTTTGTTTTGAGTATTATAAAATAGATACACGCTGATTTATAATTTTACCAATTCGCCAATATTTGCTACAGTTTACTTTTTTCTGCTTAAACTTTTTACCTGTAACTCAAAAATTAAATTTTAAATAATATCTAACAAAAAGGACCCCCTTGGGGGGCCTTAAAGAGGACAAAAGCCTAAATTTTTAAATTTTCCTGGGTTTATCTTGTATGCTCTATTTATATACCAATATAAGCTATTCTAGTAGTATATTACAAAAAATATTATAATATTATAAATATTTTCTAGATATTGTAAAAGAGTGTTTAAAATTTCGGTTTGGGGGTTAATTATTATATAATATATAATATATATTATTATATATTATATTATATATTATTATTATTATATATTAATATAAAAAAGATATATAATAATATTATTATGTACGCGTACGTGCCAAATTTGGTTTATATTTATCCTGAAAGTTGTTAAAGAAGTCTCTTATAAGAGACTTACTATATCTAATAATTATACATACATAATTATGTACATAATTTTTCTATAATACATTATGCCTAAAATTTTAAAATCTCTACTTTCGGTTTAAAGAAAAGATATCAGACGATCGGTAGTAAAAGAAAAAACATTTTAAAACTTACTTTACAAATCAATTTTTTTTAAAGGTTTGAAGGGATTTTTTAATTCCAAAGGAAAGGCAATAAATTAAAAGCAAAGTAAAGTAATAAGTTGAAATTATATTTTGTATTAAACAAAATTGAAATATAAAAGTACAGAAAAAATAAAAGCAAAAATATTTTATTTTCTAAAGCTGGGTAAATAAACATAATAAAAATTTAACACAAACTATATGATAAACTATAACATTAAAAAAATAATAAATAATATTTAATAGTAATTATATATGAGAGTTGTTATAAAAAATTTAAAAATTCAATAATATTATGTACATAATTATGTATGTATAATTATTAGATATAGTAAGTCTCCTTAATAGTAAGACTTCTTTAACTTTCAGGAGAAATATAAACCAAATTTGGCACGTACGCGTACATAATAATATTATTATTATATATCTTTTTTATATTAATAATATATAATATAATATATAATAATATATATTATATAATAATTAACCCCCAAACCGATATTTTAAACACTCTTTTACAATATCTAGAAAATATTTATAATATTATAATATTTTTTGTACATTAAAATTCTAAAAAAAAATCTGAGACCCCCAAACCCCCCTATTTAAAAAAATATGTTTAATATACTACTAGAATAGCTTATATTGGTATATAAATAGAGCATACAAGATAAACCTAGGAAAATTTAAAAATTTAGGCTTTCGTCCTCTTTAAGGCCCCCCAAGGGGGTCCTATTTGTTAGATATTATTTAAAATTTAATTTTTGAGTTACAGGTAAAAAGTTTAAGCAGAAAAAAGTAAACTGTAGCAAATATTGGTGAATTAGGAAAATCATAAATCAGCATGTATCTATTTTATAATACCTACTCAAAACAAAAAAGTGCGACAAAAAAAAATTTTGTCGTTGAAGTTTTTTAATTTTTGCTTTTCCTATTTAAGAAAACGGCCAGGAATCAAATTTTATTTCCAAAGTTCTTGGGCAATTTTTTATTTTATTTGACCTTTTTTGCGAACCGTGCGTATATAATAACTAACTAAGTAATTTTCCTGGTTAGTTTCATAAAATCGGATCATACACGAACACATATTTTGTTATACATTTCGTGAGAACAGTCCGCCACTCTTAAAAGGTTGGAAATAAACTTTATTGACAAGCATACAGAAAAACGTTTTAAATGTGCATTATAAAAAGTTGCAAAACCTATCATTTTTGTCTGTTTCTTTAAAAGTTAAAAAAGCTTTTCTTTTTTAACCTAGGTTAGATATGAATTCGTATCTAACCTGTTTTTTAGCTTTTGGTTATACCTCATAGATGGCGAAACTACAGCCTTGTCTGTAAACAGTTGAAGTTTGCGAATAAAATATAATAAAATTTACAGTGACGTTACAAATCTGCAACATTTCTGTACAAGATCATTTGAAACCAGGTAATGAGTTATTTATTTATGCTTGTGAATAAATTTCTGTTCTAACCACATAAGAAAATGACATTTCCAACTCTCCAGATGCTAATTTGGCCTAGGCTACGCTACAAACGAGCCGCCAGGCGAGTGAGGAAACCCCACTAGTGTACGAAATACACTTTCCAACGAGTTATGTACACTATTTTTCCTTCGACCCCGAAAAAATATGAAGTTTCTTATTTTAAAATTTTCTAATTTTTATTAATTTTTAGGAAAAGCAAAGCACAAAATAATTATAAATTGCATCCAAATTTATATATGTAGGTATGTCAAACAGGAAATATGATTTTCATTTAGCTTTAGTTTTCTTGGTTTTATATTTAATACAATACGTAGCTGTTTAATGGGTTGCCTGTTCCTAAATAAATGCAAACTTGAGTTTGCTTATTAAGTGCCTATTCACAAGCTCGCATAAGAACACAAAACATAACAATGCGATGCCGTGATTGGCTTGATGGGCCGCCATGTATCTTGTAAGCCAATCACGGCATCGCATTCTTATGTTTTATGTTCTTAGGCAAGCTTCTGGATATGCTCTAAATTAGATTTCTGTGGTTATGCTGCCATATAAGACTAAGTAATGGTCAAAACAGTAACGTTATATAGTTTCTATTTCTGACATGAAAAACAGAAATATTTGGATTAAAACATCTACGAGGTAAATATCTAAATCAAATTAGGCAAACCTCCATACATAAATATCACACGAGTGTGATATAAAAATATCAAGCTAGTGCGATATGAGGCGTTTTCTAAATAACAAAAGAGTGTGCTAGATGTCATTTTCATAGAGGATCGTAGGAAAAATAGTTTTTGTTACTCATTTATTTGTATGTTTCATTTTACTCAACATTTGAGTGGCGGATTTTTGTCGGTTAGGTACTATAGGATAAACTTTGTACATTATCTTTTTGTTTGTAAATTTTACTTTCAAGATTTTTATGCTGTTACATAAAATACATTAGGGTCACTTCATCTAGCGATGGTGTTTAATTTACTAAACATTACAGTGACCCTATAAATATAACTTATTAAAATAAACTTAGCGAAAAATGTGCGAAAGTTGAAATATGTGAAAATGAAAAAAAAAATTGTGTGATAGTGTATGTTAGCGCTACCTCGAAATTTATTGTAAATAAAGGTGGTAGCATATTCCTATTAATAAATAACTGAACATTTTATATTGAGTTTTTTTATTTATATCTACCTATTTTCATTGACTAAGTAATCTTTAACTCTCTTTAACCAATGCTATTTAGAACCTTGCTTTTTACAAAAATTAAAAGCATTGTCCAAAAAAGCTTTCGCATTGGCAGCATTGCAGAGAGTTGTTTAAAATTGACCAGATGTCAAAGGAAAAATTACGTGATGTTAATAGGGTTTTATTAATCAAGAAACGGAACTTCTTTTCTTGATTGTCTATGATTAACTTATCTTGCAAGTTTTGATTTTCAAGACTCATGGCCTTCTGTAGGATTGGTTTTCCTTAGTTTCATGCGTCGAAACATCTCCACGAAAGGTGTTTTTAATATTCACATATGTTCTTATATTTTCATACCTTGTAGGAAACATACCAGAGTTTACTTAAAACTTTTAGGTGGTAGATGTATGAAAAGCAGGGCCGTAGCTTTGGGGAGGGTGGTGGGGGAGCCTCCTCTATCGAGGCAAGAAATCTCGGATTCTAGATGGTCGTATTATGATTTGGCAACGTATTTTAAAACGTATAATAATCATTTTTAACCTCTTGAGGGACATAGGCAGATATGTGTACAATTAAGCAAATTTACTAACGCTCAGTGACCATAGCTGTTGCCATTTGCTTTGTCTCCAATCACAAGCGACCTCCAATGGTCAAGATTTGTTCATCTTTAGTTGTTTACTTGTTTTTACAATAAAAAGCATTTTTGTTTTTGCTAATAAATTAATTGAAAAAATATATATCTGAGGTCAAAGAGAAATGAATCCTGTGAAAGCAAAAAAAAATGTTGTTAGCAACGGTTGCGTGTTTTAAGCCTCTTTTTAGTGTTGTAGGTTTTTTTTTTGTCAAACGAAGGTCCGTAAACTTTGACAATTATCAAATTCAATAAGATTATTTAATGAGATGCAATCACTTTATTTAAATAGCAAATTATAAAACAACTCATTTCAAATAACTGACATACAATAAACAATACAAGCAAAGTAGACAGTTATGTTTATAATCGAGATGTCTTGAAATAAACAATATTTGTCAAGGATTGAATATCAATTTATAACTCAATGTATTAGTAGTTAGCTTTTATTTTACGAGTATAAACAATCTTTAAAATGTATAGTTTTATTTTATGTTATACTCCGAACATCTCCGTAGCTAGAAGAGTAGGGTTCTATTTTTTAAAACGCGACCTTACATTTTTTTATTGTATTAATATTAAAAGCTGTCCATCTTTTTGCTTGTGGATCACGTTTCCTTGTGTTCAAAGATTTTTAAACTTTAATTTAGACGTCGCCTCGTATCACATGTGATACGATAAACAAAATAGATATTTAACTGAAGCTGCAAAAACCAAGTTTTAAGGAATTAAAAACTTGGTGTAAAAATCTAGTTTTAAAGAGCAAGAAACAAAAGCAAAGTTGCTAGGTGTACTGCAATACAGAAAAGTAAAAATCAGCAAGGAAAGAGATATTTCTTCTCAAGTTTTAAATTTTAATTTTTCAAAAAGAAAAATTTTAAAACTTGCAAAGGAATAAGTTTTAACAAATGGAAACTATTTTTTGAAATAATGTATAAGAAAATAAGAAATTGCAGGTAAGTACAGAAAAATCTATTTATAGTTCTATACTTTAAATAATAATAATAATAATAATAATCTTTATTGACCCAACAGATTAATCCATTTACAGGGCAAAAAATATATATAAACATATATATATACAATTATATACACAATCTTAACTAAAGTATACACTATGTAATCTACTTCATAGATTTTCTGTGTATAGAATTGAATTTAAAGAACAAATATTAATATCAGATGAGTTACTTAAATTATTATAATTGCTACACATGATATTTAAAGGTGATTTAAGTAGAAAGTTGGTTCGACTAAAGTTGCATATAAATGTTTCTTCATGACGTGATACTAATCTGGGAATTTTAAAGTTTATTTGACCAAGTAGGTCTGAACAGTCCACTTGATTGTGTAGAAGCTTGTAAAGAAAACTAAGAGAGAAGTTTACTCTTCGTGTGTAGAGAGAAAGCATATTAAATCTATTAAGTAACACAGAGTGATCATATCCTTGTTCGGGATAGGTACCCTCACGTTTATAAAATAAAATTTTTAAAAACTGACGATTAACAGCTTCTAAAGCATCAATGAGAACATTATAAATAGGGTACCAAACAAGAGAAGCATATTCCAGTCTGGACCTAACATAAGCAAAAAAAAGCGATTTCAGACATAGAGTATTATTAAAAGATTTAGAATTACGTATGATAAATCCCAACATTCTTGAGGCAGAAGAGCAAATATAGTAATTTTACAGCAAATAAAGTAGGTCATATGTTGCCAGCTAAGAAAGTGGTAAATTTAAATCAGTACTGTAAATTCACAGTTATCTGTAAAAATGTGAATTTTTACCTGTGATTTCACAGTAATTTCAGCATCGAATTTAATGTTTATTTCAAGCAGTATTACGGGCTCTTGTAATTTTCGGGAAAAAGTGCCGGCTTTTTGGACCATTTGCATGAATTTTAATGCAAAATTATTATACCGACAGGAAAAGAGATGAGATTTTACTAAACCCAGTAATATTGAGGTTAATTTAATAAATATTGTAAATTCACATTCTGACATTGTAAATTTGCCTTAATTATTACAGTTAAAACTACTGTAAGATTGACGGAAAAATTTAGAGTGTAAGGTGAAGCAACATATCCACTCTCTGCTAGTGCTAAGGATAACGTAAAAATTTTACAATAAAATCTAACAATAAAATCTAAAAAATCTTTTTTTTATTTATTATCTTTTTTTTTTTAAGTTTCTTTTTTCGAATAGTTTTTCCCTCTTTACCCCCTTACTCGTATTGTTACCAAAAAGAATTGCAGCCTAGAGCTTTGAATAATAAATATATATTTAAATATTTAGTTCAAAGAGTTCTCGAGTTATGGTGGTCAGAAAATTTCCCAGACCGAGCGGCATACTGCAGCAGACAGATCCGATTCGATTCGATTCGATACCAATTGTATGCGAAGTGTATACTATAGAATGTGAAGGTTTAAACCATCACAGCTCGTTTTATATCTCAATAAAGCCAATACCTTTCGAAGTAGTGATCTTTTTTGAAAGGACCATAAAACAAAAGTAGATCAACCATGAACCCTGTCGGAGTCCATAAAAAGTGTCAGGTAAATCAGTTTTTACATGGCTCCAGTCTAGACTTAGTGACATTTTCTTTAAGATATGTCTATGATATCTTGGTATCAAATTGTGCAAAACTGTAACAGGTTAGGTAACTCTTTTAAAGTAAAATCATGGGTAATAAATTAGCTTAACCCTGAAGTACTCGCGTACAATAGATTCTGAAAAATTATATTTAGATATAAATTCGATTTTTTCCGGTGTAACATCCAACATTGAATTGATTTCATGAAATCGATCGAAATTTTTTTTTTGCATTTTCTTGTTTAAAATTTTGAGACGTCAAGAAAATGTAAAAAAAATGAGTCTTAAAATATGTCTATCAGTCTCTCAGTTTGTAAACCTTATAACCTTTTAATGGAATGTCCAATTTAAAAGCTCCTTTAGCAAATATAGAAGACCTTTGTTATATGGGTCACATCAAATATGGTTAACACTGGCGTAGGGCAAGGGGGAAAAAACGGACAAAAACTATAATTTTTAGCAATATCTCACTTATTGTAATAATAATAATTTATTATAATTATTTAAAGTAGGACAAAAAAAATAAACAGTTAAAAATAACACAAGCCCACAAAAAAAAAAAATTTTGTGAGTCTAGAATTCCAATATGATATTCCTATGTATTTTTTTACGCTGAAACCGAATCCGTAACCCGTTTAACCCCTACACGTTAGGATTTTGACATAACCTCAAAAAACACCCGAAAAACTACTGAAACAGCTAAAATCATCTACTCCATACCACTTTCACCCCCTTCATCCAAATTCGTAATTTCGTAACCCCAAAATCCCCTCACCTCGAAAAACCATTACTCCATAACCTCAAAACCCCGTAACCTCATTAAGTAGAAAAATCTGGTTCGGGAAAACAGAACAATTACGTGAAATTTTCTTGTAGAATATAGTTATGAATAAGTGACTGTATAAACCCAAAATCCCATCACACCTCCTAACCCCTTCACTCTGTAACCCCATATATTATAACCTCGTAACCCCATGATCCTATTCTGTGGAAAAATCCGGTTCTCAAAATCATAAGAGTTTTGTGAGTGAAGTCATGAGTCAAGGTCTACTTCATTATTTTTTTAACCGGTCTTCTCCACAGAATAGGATAACGGGATTAAGGGGATATAGTATATGGGGTTACGAAGTGAAGGGATTTTGAGGTTATGGTGTTGGGGGATTTTGGGGTTATAGAGTTACTTACTTACTATGTTCCACAAAAAATACTGAAGAATGTTTTCTGTTTTCCCAAACTAGATTTATCGGGTGTTTTTTGAGGTTATGTCAAAATCCTGACGTGTAGGGGTTAAACGGGTTGCGGATTCAGTTTCAGCGGGAAAAAATACATAGGAATATCATATTGAAATCCAAGACTCAGAAAAAAAATTGTGGGCCTGTGTAATTTTCTACAAAAATATATGTAATCATTTTTATTTCTATTAGTTTCCGAGATATGTACATTTAAATATATATTAATATTTTTTACATTAAAATTTTAATCTTGATATACTTGTATAATTAGATGATGTGAAATTTCAATTTATGATCAAAATTTGCGTTGCGTAATATTTGAACGTTCCCTAAGGATGTACGAGAATATATGAAAATGTTCATTTTAAATTCTGAAATCTCAAACTAAACCTTTTTGTGTTACTTTATTTAGTAAAAGAGTGCAGGTACTTTAGGGTTAAATGCAATCATGGGTAATAATCTTAAAAAGAGTCCGTGGTGAAGAGATAATAAAGGTATCGTTGACTGAGACATCAAGTTGTATTGGAAAGGCGTAAAGTTAAGGAATTGGCACCTGACAAAATTTTAATCGATAAACATGAAAAAGGAACAATGTTTTAATTTTTTGGTGTCTTGACTGTCGTATTCGATACATTTCCTCGCTGCTACAGAGGTTTTATAGCATTAGATTGATTTGCTTTTCACGATAACATGATAAAACTACAAGTTTTTTGGTCGAAATTTTATCGTGGGGTCTTTCAAAAGGATGGATGGAGTGAAACATGTTTTGTTTTTTGAAAACCATGTAGTATTATATTCGAAAAAAAAAAGTTTTCTTTTATTTTCTGTAACATATTTAAATTATTTTTTTATATCGGAATAAGAGTATGATATACCATATCCAGAACACAGCTTTTCCACACAAATCTAAATAAAAAAATGGGGAGTTTTATTTAGCCTATCAAATCTCATTATCTCATTCAAAGGTTTAGTTAAAAACTACTGTAAAGACTCGATAATCCGAATCTTATAGTCAGAATTTCATCGTTCAAATTACAGCAACATTTGGATTATCGAAGATTCGGATTATCGAGTCCCTACTGTATAAAAATATATTTAGGTATATAAAAAATTATTATAATTATAATATAAAGATTTCCTTATACAGATCGGTCCAAAAGTCACCCACCCCCCTCTTAACTTTTGAACCAGTTGAGATATCGACTTCAAATTTGGAACTTTTAAATAAGACAACTTAAACTATCTTTTAGCATATATTTAATACTTTCAGCTCTTAAAATATGGGCAGGGGGGCATGGGGGCAGATTTTTTTAAATGGAAAGGGGGGTCGTGTAATACATCATTTTAAAGATTATAAAATTCTCCATATAACTCCATATTATAAATTAAAAAAAAAATTGGGTTTAAAATGGGGTTGAAAATGGGTATTAATGTCAAAATTCCTCTAAAAAAAACAAATAATTTTTTAAAAATGCCTAATTTCATCATAAAAAAATGTTAGTTATACTTTTAAACTAATTTTAGTTAACATAAATAAAAATTTATAAAAAAAAAACTTAAAAAATCGAATGTTTTAGTACAAAAAATTGAAAAATCAAAACTTTAAAAAACATTTTTAAAAAATTTAAAAATGTTAATTTAAATAGAGAATTTTATAAGCTTTAAAATGATGTATCACACGATCCCCCTTTCCATTTAAAAAAATGTCCCCCCATTTCCCCCTGCCCACATTTTAAGAGCTGAAAATATCAAATATATTTTAAAAGATAGTTTAAGTTGTCTTATTTAAGAGTTCTAAATTTGAAGTCGATATCTGAACTCGTTCAAAGGTTAAAAGGGGGGTTGACTTTTGGACCGCACTGTATAGTAAAGATTTAAAAATCTGAAACTTTTGAAACAAGCATTTTATAAATGGAAAATACCGGAAAATAATGCAATAGTATTAATACTAATAAAATAAGCTTCTTTTAACGTTTAGAAGATCTTTTGGCTTTAAATTTATATCCAGTTAGCTTAATCAGAATTACCTAAATTGATTATAATCAATTATTGGCTAGAAGATACAAAAAAATCTAATGCTTATTTTTTTGTCAAGAACTAAAAAGTCTTTAGACTAGATTATACCTAAACATAAAATTAAAGTAAAACATCAAAAATGTAAATTTAGTATACATATAGGTCCAGCAACAAGAAGGATAAGGTGTTAAAATTAGTACAGTTTGTTTAAGATTTACAAAAAATGGTATTTGGGGGTTTTGAGACTCGCTAAAAATGAATTTGATAATTAAAATATTTTATCCGTACCCCTTAATAGGGTAGAACCACCCATTTTTATATGTATGTAACCTGAAAAAAATTGGTACCTGAAATTTTTCGTCTCGCTGAAAACGAATTTAATATTTAAAAAATTCTGTCTCCCCTCTTAGAACCACCCCTACTTACCTACTTATATTTTTTCAATTAACGTGATAGAGCCACAAATATTTACATTTCTTCATTAACCTGATACGTTATCAATGTTATCAGTGATAACATTTAGTACATTGGGGTTTTGCAAGTTTTGCAAGACGAATTCAATATTTTACAAAATCTATGTGCCTCGCGCAATGAATTTCACGTAACGCAATTTCATCCTCGAATTTCTTGTACACTGTTGCCTGGACCTGTCTGTATTTAATTTAATAAGGGCATATCCACAGGCTCGCATAACAACATAAGAATGTGATGCCGTGATTGGCTTGAAGTGCCGCCATGTATCTTGTAAGCCAATCACGGTACCGCATTCTTATGTACTATGTTGTTATGCGAGCTTATGGATATGCATTAAGTAAACCCTTTTTTAACTATAAGCCATGTTTTATCTATCAAAAGCATCTCTGTTTTCTTGTCATACCTAAAGATGAATGAAGATCGATAATATGTCAGAATCAGTAATATTCAGTTTAATATGAAATATACACCGAGGTGAAGACATTTTGATGTGTACACTGCCGCATTTGTCTAAGCCGATTAACAAACCGTGAAGATGTGTAGTGCTTTACCTTCTGTAGTGTAGTCTTCGATGAAGACTCTTCGTATGAAATAACACGCATTGCCGAAAATTTAATATTATTGGTATAATTTAGCAAATACCGAATATCAATACCAGGATTTTAAAAGAAATTAAAAATTAAAATTTTACAGTATATTAGTCCAGTAAAAAAATAAATGTAAATTGAAAATAAATGTACACCGGCTAATATTCTAAAGGATAGTAGTGGATAGTAACAGTACATCTTATCTTATCTTACGATAAAAATGCATATAACCAAATGTTAAGGAGGTAATTTTCAACAATTTTTTAACATAGTAATAACAATCGAGTTAATTCAAAAATAGCAATGTTGGAGGTGAAATTGGTTTTTTTCTATTTTTTAGCCAAATTATTCATCGGGCGATAAAAGTTATAAGCAAACTTGTAGCTCTTGAAATTCTCTATAACTTTCATATATTATATATTTTCATAGGTACTTTGGTACGGTTACAGATGGCACAACTCGACTTTCAGCGTCCACTGTAACCGTAAAAAAAATACTTGTGAAAATACATAATATAAATAAATATAAATATAAAACTTATAGAGAATTTCAAGAGCTACAAGTTTGCTCATAACCAGTTTCATCCTCCGGTGAATATTTTGGCTCAAAAATCGAGAAAACCAATTTCACCCCCAACATGGCCATTTTTGAATATTTATAACTCCATTGTTATTAATATATTAAAAAAATGATCCAAACGAAAATTGTTGGAATTTTTTTCCTTAAAAAAATTGGTTGCATGTATTTTTATCGTAAGATGCATATTTAGCGAGATAACCGCACTCATCCCTAAAATTTAAGATAGCGGACACCCCTTACTTAAATCACCAGGTGGAAAACTAAGAGGAGTGTTCTGTTACTATCCACTACTACCCTTTAAAATATCAGCCCGTGAACATTTATTGCAATTTGAGTGTGTGGTTTGTGTCCTTGCTAATGTATGTAGCGGTTTATTTGTGGGATGTGGGACAGCGATTTGGGTTATCAAAACAATTTTTAGATTGCCGACGTTTCGGAAATATATATTTTTTCTTCTTCAGGGCTTTCTAAAGTTTTTTATTAAATTAGTTAAATTGAAATGCTTCATTTGGTATCTATTGGTTGGGTAAGGACCACTGCATTCTCCACTTAATTTAACTTAATTTAATTCAAAATTATATTGTGAGCTTAACTAAAAGAGTAAATTCCAAGTTTCAGTTAAATTTCCTATAAAACAGTTAAAATTACAGTTTAAAATATTTTATACAGTATTTCTATATACAGGGTTATTCAGAAATAAATTTAAAAGGTGTTTCTACATTAAAAAATATGAAAAAAAATTCCTATAAAGGTTGGTCCGGAAATGAGCTCTAAGGGAGTTGCGGCCCTTCAAAGATGGATATATTGAATGGGGAACAAAAAAAAAACAGCAATAAAATTTTAATACTGCAGGCGATTCTTCATTTAAAACTAAGCAAAAAAAGTATTCTTCACCAAAATACCTAAATTTAATATTAAAGGAGTAATAACCTTTTAAAAAGTAACATTTTTAGTGGCACAAAACTATACTTCCTCTTAATTGCATTGTTTTTAACGGTTCCTCCTACAGTGACACTATATGACATTTTTTATGTATTTTTACTCAAGGAATCTATATTTTTTACCAAAAATCCAAAAAAAAAAATATGCGTAAAAAAGATTGGGGCAAAAATGTGTTAACCCTCAAATATTTTGCACGCCTCTGAATAAATTCATACATGCAAAAGCTCGTCGCTCTAGCTTAAATGGTACAAAAGTTAATAATTTAAAACTTTATTTTTATTGCAATTTTAAAGAGGATTTTTTTTCATATTTTTTAACATAGAAAAAGTCCAAATCTTTTAAATTTCTCGAACTTATTTCTGAAAGACCCTATATATTTGAAAGGCATTAATATTTGGGAATAATTATCAAAATATATTAATTAGTTTTTAAGTATTTGGGCAATGAAATGTTGCATTTCGTTATTTTTTGTTAAATTTATTAAACTTAGTTTTAATTACTGGGTAAACCAACCTTAAAGAAGTATCTCAGTTAAAAAATCAAATAAGACTGTTTTCTCAAGAGTGTTTTATTAAATATTAGCTTTTTTTTACACAAAATTTCAATAACAGTAAAATTTAATTTAGCTTTTTCTGTATACCAACGCTGACGTCAAGGGATGACACTAAATAAAATTATTAGCCCATTTTAAGTTTACAAAATACATGCCTTGATTTTATCTCGAAAGACACTTATCCAATCTAACCTGTACAAAAAAACTTGTACAATCATCTTAAATTGAAGAAAGTGTCATGAACAGACTTAAACCTATTTTTGTCTAGACGATTTTTGTCTTTGACATCTGTTTTAAGGTAGATTTTAAATTTAGATAAAAGTTACATAAGAGTTTTGCAAGCATAAATACTCAAGATCGGCAAAACCGATTGTTTTAATTTTTTTAATAAAAATAGAAATATTTAATGTTGGGACTTTTAAAAGCATAACAGGAAAACAGGTTTAATATCCAGGAATTTGAAACTATTCCAGGTATACGTGCCATTATTTTTTTTTATTATTATTTTATAAGGAATCAAACAGTTTCATTTAATTTATCTTATTTTTAATTTATAATATAAATAAGAAATATAAATTATATATTTTTAAACCTAATAGCACCTTCAATAGGATATTAATAGCCTAAGAAAAAAAAAAGATATTCTGAAAACCAAACTTTTTACAATTTTTTATTTTTAAATATTGCTTATATGATTATTAAGATATTCTTTCACCGAAAATTCATTACCGCAGTAAATACTGAACGTTTTTGCCTATTTGGAACACCAGGCAACATTTACTATTACAGTAAAAAATAACGTTGTTCTGTTATGCTTTACTGTAACAACTTGTAATTAATAATAAATGTTGCCTGGGGTTCCAAATAGGCAAAAACGTTTAGTATATACTACGATAACGAATTTTCAGTATTGGTAAAATGGAGATACTATGATGTTATAATTTTTACTGTATTTACAATTTTAAACTATAGATTTGCAATCTATAGATTGTTATTATACTTGATAGAGTCCTTACGCTTTAAATTGAATTGGAATAGGAATAGGGAAAAGAAAACGAGAAATTTTAGACCTTAGTCTAAAGTCTTAAAAGGTTACATTTAGAAAAAAAATATTTTATGTTCGCATGTAGTTTTTTGGCCTTTCTCTTGTTTTCTGGCTTGCTATGCTTGTTAGTCTACCCTGTAAATTGTTCCAGAAAGGTATCATTACTTCCCGTCATAAAAGTTTTATTTACTTTTTCTACTTTTAAGCGACCTCTTAGAGTATGCATACTTTTTTCTCATGACCATATATGATCATGGCGAAAACAATCTTTTTTTTAGATTTTGATATATTTATCTGTCTATACATTTCAAATTGAGGATCAGGGGAGTTTTCTTGGTTTTTTCTACTCCCTTAAATAAAAGTAGTTTACAGACGAACAAAATTCGAAAAATTCGATATTCTCATAAAGATTTTGCTATTTTTTTTACGTTAATGTACAACCTACAAACAAACAGCATGTCAGTTCATGGCAGAGCATATTTTTTTGCAGTTTTTGCGAAAGCGCCTTTAAATTTACATTTGGGGTTACTTTTTCATAATCACTGAAAATAAATGAAGACGGGTATGAAAATAACAAGAAAATAATAATAATTCTAAGCTTTTTTTCGGTGGAAACGTAATAATTTCAGTTTATTTATTAACACATTAACAATATAATATTCTTAAAAACTAAAACTTTGCAATTTAATAATAGAAATCCTTTTGATGTACACTTCACTGATTATTCTATTATCATTTCAGTAAAATTATCAGTTTTACTAATCTAAACATCACCAACAAAACGGAGATATTTGTAATAGATAGAACTGTATCCTTGACTTAACCCTAACTAGCAACATATGCCTCCTGGTCTCAGTTGGCTTAATCTGGCTTACCTCATCAACCCCTCAGTAATCCCTAGGCAACCCTCGATGATGGGGTTCACGCTTGTCACTTGATCGAGTGTGACATGTCGATGTTAACTCGAACGCATTGACCGTATCCGATCGTTAGCGGTGCACATTGAACAATTTGAAGGGTCTGCTACATCGGAACTGATAAATATCAATAGGAAAATGAGAATAATGATTAAAAATTAAATTTAATAAATAATAATAAGCTTTTCTTTATTTGGTTTTAGCTGCTATAAATATCCAAGGAGTCATACTACTGATGTAGCATTTCGTAACACATTATTATTTTAATACAAATAAAAAAAAAATCCTACGACCCCCTTTGAAATTGACATTTAGCACACTCTTTTGTTCCTTAGAAAAAGCCTTATATCACACTAGTTTGATATTTTTATATCACCCTAGTTTGATATTTATGTATGTAGATTTGCCTAATTTTATATAGATATTTACGTTATAAATTCTACGAATTTTGCTCCCTCGTTCTATATATGCCATTTTCCACCTTTCATGACAGCCTTTTTTTGCTACCTTTTATATTTTCAATCCAAATATCTTTGTTTTTCATGTCAATAATAAAAACTATAAGTATAACCTTACTATTTTGACCAATATAAGTTAAGATGTTTTATCAATATCTAGATTTTATAAAAATTACTTAATTTGTGATTATATACCTTTATAAAAAACATCAAAATACACGGTCTTTTCCTTATGAAATGTAAAACAGTACAGTTTTATTGTCTTATATGGCAACATATCCACAGAAATCTAACTGAATTAGCAAACCACAGGACACAAACTGTCAAGTTTGCCTTGATTTGCTCTTGCAGGCAACCCATTAAACAGCTAATAATATAGAATCTATAAATCAGAAACAATCTACCCTTACTCTTTGATTGTAATAAATATAAAACCAAGAAAACTAAAGGTAAATAAAAATCATATTTCCTGTTTGACATACATAAGGTAGGTATGTTCGTTGGTTCCTGCACTTTTGCACTTTACAGTTGAACACATTCTTTGTCATAAAAATTAAGGAACAAATTCAGTACTTATTTGGTTGGATGAAAAGTGTGCGTCAGTGAATACATTTGCAAGAAAGTACAGTCCCAACGAACAAACCTATATATAAATTTGTATGCTATTTTGTGCTTTACTTTTCTTAAAAATTCTCGAAATAAATAATAAAAATTAGAAAATATTAAATTAAGAAACTTTATATTTTTTCGGGATAGTAGGAAAAATAGTGTACCATTTCATCCTTTTTGGGAATATTAACTATATTTACGTATATATATATATATCGGTATTTTTCAAAGAATAAAACGACATTCGATTTTTATCTTTTAAGAATACAAAAGTTTTTAATTTTTATTTGTCAATAACTTTTTTCCCACCTTACTCTTTTAAATGGAATGATTAAAAAAAATCCAGACAAAAAGAAATAAAAATGTAAATATTTAAAACCCCGCGTCAACGCTAGAGGACGCGGCGCCTATGCGAGTACTGGAAATTCACCGCCTACTGATGATAAAAAATATTTCCGGTATGGATAACCTACAATTTAACTAACGGCTATAGGAACCAGAATTATGAAAGAAATTGTAAAATTAAAATTATACAGTTGGTAAAATTGCCTTTTTGCTTTAACTTTGGGCTTTAAAATTGCAAATTTAGTCCAATTGCATACCGTAATTTTATAATATATTCTAAGTATATATTGTAATTTTAAAACTTTATTTTAGAATAAAACTTTAAGTTACATTTTTATCGTAAATTTAAGGGGTATACTTAAAAATTCAGTAAAATTTTTATAAAACAGTAAAAAGTCCGCTTTGAATTATATAAATTTTATATTTATCTTAATAAATATTATCGGGCACCCTGGCGTAATATAGAACTTTATTTGTACGCCTATTTTGTACAGTGTATTGCGCTTCATACAATGAAGATTTTCGTCAGTTATGTTTTTAACATTTTCAATTAAAGCAAGTCATTTCTACATTCACTACTAACTCCAACAACTTCAATTGCTGCATTTTTTATTAGTTACCAGCTGATTCGTCTTTTTATAACCATAAAATCGTTAACAGTGAAGAGCGGCGTGGAGAATCAGTATACTAGGGGCGGGAGACAGATAACATCTCTATAAAAACCAAATTGATTTATCCACCGGGTTGATTAAGGCAATTGATGACATTTTTTAGCCTTAAGTGCTAATAAATTTTAAAACTGTAAAGGGGTTAGGAAGCATTTAAAACCATAGGGTTACGCTTTAATTTGGAGAATTAATGATTATTGTTACGCTCAAATACAAAGCAGATGGTGGTTTTGGGTAATAATAGAACAATGTGCTCTAAATTAAAAATACGATAAATATTTTTCTTTAGAAATGGTGTTGATTATCTCAATTTATATACAGAAAATAATAGATGGCTTGTTTGGGTATTTTAACCATAATTGAGATATGAAAAAAACGTTATGGGACAATACACATTTAAGGTTTACAAGTATTTCATCAAAAGATTTTAACACAACTTAAAAAAGATTTGATTGAATCAACCAGAAAAATAGTTGGTCCATATTTGAGGCGTATAGTGCAAGAGTGGCCCATATGTGTTTATTTGAGATTTGCGTTTTTTTTTTATAAATGTAATAAGGACATCTATATCTTTCATTACATACTACACTCATAACAGAGGGTTTTCTTTTTGGCACGATACAAGCATTTAAAGCACTAGTGCATTATTAAAATTGTCGCTATTATTGGTGCAAGAGTGGCCCACATGTATAGGCTACCAGTCAAACATATTATTGGGGATGTTGAAAAAGCCAACTGCATCATTAAAAATGTCAATTTTATTCTTAAAAAAGCTAACAAGGCAAGTTTTACCAAGGGTTAATAAAGTTATTTTTAGAAAGATTCTTAAAAAAGCCAAAATTTGTTTTATCGAGAAAGTTATTTGTTCGCCCCAAAACAAATCATTTTCTGCACAAATGCAGGAGCGTTATGTTACCAATTTTATACATTTTGCTTTATTAATAAAAAATAATTACACCTTAAACTTTGAGATCATAGGAACTGAAATCCATTTAGGTACTTGAACAATGTTTAGGCATTAGTTATTCTTCATTTTTAAAGGTAAATACTCCAAGAACAGTAAAAAAACTATTCCAGAGCAAAGTTATTGGTATTTTGACTATTCTATTATTAAATAACGAACATTTCTTTCATGTAAAAATAATTAAGATTTCAAAGTAAAATGTGAGGTTAGATCAACTCAAAAAAAAAACGTGTTATCGAAGGTTTTGATCTCGTTCGTAATGCAATAGTGACCCAAAATGAACACAATGTATAGTACAATGCTGACCCACCAATTTTCTTCTCTAAGAAAGTAAAGAAAGTAAAATAAATTTGTTTGTCATATATAACCTTAATGTTGGTTGAGTCTAAAAACCCTAACAGTACAATTTTAAATAAAATAATGCGTCCTAGATCAAAGATTAAAAAATCGGAGAAATTGAAATAGCCATTATCTCGATATTTCCATAAAGTGAGATAGGCCACTCTTGCACTATACGCCTCATTTAGCTATTGATCTAGTTTCTCCAGCTAGTTCGTTCTTTATTAAAGGTATATTCATTAAAAAAACAAATATAGTTGTCCTAACTTGTAATAACTATTAATTTTTAGTTGATATATCCAGAAAATAAGTTGAAACGTACAGAAATTTGTTTAATATATTCAGAACTCTAGTTATACCAATCATTTATCTAACTGACTCATCCATAATTTATATAGTTTTTCCATATTTTACCATTTGATAGAGTTTAATCCATATCGTCGATAAAACCAGAAATCTGGTTAGTTAAATCAACAATCTGGTTGGTAAAACCGAAAATCTGGTTTCGACTGCTATAACATTAGTTCCACAGTCCATCCTAATAGTGTTTGTATGACTTTTGGATTGTATTACCTACCAGAAATTTGTAAAAACCAGATTTTTGGATGTACCAATCAGACCAGAGTTCTGGTAAACAGATTTCTGGTTATACCAATCATATTTCTGGATGTGCCAACTAAAAATTAATACCTAGTTGTAATTTTTGTTATTGGGACAACTATTTAAGTTTTTTTTAGTGCTGGAATGTATTTCTTATAATTTTTCAATTAAAAGAAAAGAGCAGTACCTAACAATATAAATAAATAAATTCTAAAACTGATACTCCCTTAAGGGAACGTTCAAGTATTACGTAACCCTCCTAGGGGGGGGGTCATTTTGGAGTGTTACGCCCATGTTAATGATATAGGAAAATATCGTTACAGGGGGGGGTCCAAAATGAACAAAATTTGAGTTACGTAATACTTGAACGTTTCCTAAGAAGACATGTCTATTTGAGCATTTTTATGGCTGCAGCTGGTTTGTCTATAATTGTAATTAAATTAGAAAACTGACCAATTAATTTTCAGATTTATTTGACATTCATTTATTATCAGTAATTTCATAAATGTTCATTTAATTCCTAATTAGTTAACTCGTTTACAATTATACATAAACCAGCCACAAGAACTTTATCAGATTTTAGCAAAGGTTTGGACGTTTTGGTTTACAAAACGGAAAATGGCTCAATAGGACACTCGGTATACAGGAAGAAAACCCACACTGACAGATACCTAAACGCATTTTCACATCACCATCCCTCTCAAAAACGCTCGGTAGTTAATTCACTTGTTCATAGGGCTTTCATGATTTCAGACAAGAATTCCCTAGACACAGAACTCCTTAAACTAACCAAAGCCTTGACCATGAACGGTTATACCAAAAAAGACATTAATAAGACCATATACAAAAACAGAAATCCCAGACCCAAACAACAGGACAATAGTGACAATGACAGACAGACACAAGTTATACTTCCCTATGTAAGCGGTATCACGGATAAAATAGGTAAACTTTTGAAGAAGTCAAATATTAAGCCTATATTTCGGTCCAACCAAAAATTAGGTCAATGTTTGACTTCAACAAAAGACAAAATACCCCTGAGTTCAGAAGGCGTATATAAAATACCCTGCTCCTGTGGTACGGTTTACATAGGTGAAACTAAGAGAAAAATTTCTACAAGACTTCAAGAGCATGAGCGCATTATAAGAAAGAAACTAATTTCCTTATCGGCAGTAGCCAAACATGTACATGAAACAGGTCATAAAATCAATTTGTCTGAAACAAAACAAATATTAACAGAAAACAGAAAAATGCCAAGGAAGATACGGGAATCGATAGAAATCATCAAGCATCCTAACAATATCAATCGGGACACTGGTTACCACTTACCTGCAATATGGAAGTCTTTGATAGGAAAAACCTCGTCACGGGTGAATAACCACAACTCGTCATAAATAGTGACACAAGTTGATTCGAAACTTAGTTTCAGATTAATCCCTGAAGATGTCTCTAGTAGTAAGAGACGAAACGTCGGAAAGTGAAAATCCATTAACACGATCTAAACCCGAAAGTGAAAGTTCTTTATATCTTAATGGCCGTGAAAGCTTAAAATCTAAAAAAGGTTTGTGGTTATTATATTATTCACAGCTCCTGCACTAGACTAACATTATACGGTAGTTTTGAATTTTCAAAAAAATTCAAAAATCGTCTTAGACAAAAAATTCTTGGATATAAATTTGTTTCATAAAAAATAGGCATTTTTTTAGTTTCCGTCTGTCCGTCTGTCTGTCTGGCTGTCTTTCTGTTGGTCTGTCTGTCCGTCTGATGTCACGATTTTTGTAAACACGATAACTCAAGAACGAATAATCCGATGGACATGAAATTTCAGGAAAAGTCAAGTTCTATGAGGGGAAGATCCCTATTGTTTTTTAAAGTAATCCCCCCAAAAACCTAAAAGTTATGGTGGGTTAAACTTAAAAAACTTAAAATAAAAAAATATCATTTTCAAAAAAAAATATTTTTTTTTTTCGTTTTTCGCAAAAAAAATTGAAAGTTTTTTCTTAATTTTTTGTTTTTCGCAAAAAGAAAATTAAAAAAAAATGAAAAATTAAAAAAATAAATAAACATTTTTTGTTTTACAGAAAAAAATCTTAAAAAAAAACATATTATTTTTATTTATTTTTTAAATATAGAGGAAAGGAAGCAAATATGGGCTACCCATTTTATTTTTTCTTGTAAAAAAATAAATAAAAGTTTAGTTCCAATACCAAACGTACCCAACGATAGCTATATTAATTAGTCACAACCTGTTATAAATTCATATTGATTAAAACAAATAATAAATTCATTATTTCGTAAATAGTGAGAAGGTGCACTTTTGTGTCGATTTGAAATTGGCCCTAAATATGGGCTGCCCCCAAAATTGTGTAATAAATATTAGATTTGAAGTGGCAATCAATCTTATTGGTAGCAATAAGTTAAGTATAAAAGTTATATCTAAAATGAAATAAAAAATCAAATAACTCCTAATATAGAACGTGGTATATTAAACATTTTTAAAGCTTTGAAGGTACCCATCTCGTACTGCCTCATCGCTATTATAGCGCGTTCCATATCGCCCTCGTTCCATTTTTTTCTATTCTTGTCTGTTGCTGATCTTTTCTTGGCCTCCTAGAAAAATTCTAGGCTTAAATACATAGTTCTTTATAGCCCATAATAGAAACACAGGGATGGCCCATATTGCAAAAATACTCGGTGTATACAACAAAAGAGGTTATGTCTAAAACTCAGTAATTAGAAGAAAACTAATAAGCACACATCAAAGCCCGATTATGTGGCTTAAATTTGTTGCAGAAACGGTTTTGAAAACGTTGTTATCTATCAGGTAACGGAATTTATAAACTTACCTAAAAAATTTCTGTGGCTTGCTGAAAAGGACGGAAAATAAAAATAAATTCTCAAACGTCAACGAATGTATGAATTAATTAATGAATCTTTACTGTGGAAGTTTAACTTCGCCATTTACGATTTGCGATAGTCGGATGCAGAGAACTGCATCGGATAGCTGAGAAACCCACCTAGCCCATATTACAAGACCTAGCCCACATTTGCTACCTTTCCTCTATTTTTTTTAAGTATTTGGCAATATACCATTTATAGATGCTAAACTGTATGTACACGGAAAAAAAAATTATAGCTAGGAGCGCTATAACACACATACCAAGCAAATTATAATCGCTTATTATATAAATACAAGGCTTTCTCTTACAATTATGGTAGTCAGTGTAAAAATTTATATGAAATACTTTAATTGTTTAGTGAATAATAAAATATAACAAATAGTATGGCATTTTTAGCTTAAATAGATTTAATTATTGTCCGTGCTAATAATTTTTATAATATAATAAAATTTCTGTAAATTTATAATAGTGCCTGTAATAAATATAATCGTGTCTGTAATATATATAATCGTTTCCAATTTATTTTTAACATTATTAGTTATTGTGTCCCTTATAATCTATAGCTTAAATCACTATAATTTGCCACTGTTACCAAATATCTTATAATGTATAGCGCAGAGCCCACTAATTTCTTTCCGTGTATAACTAAACAACAACAAAACTTACACTATATTGTTGCCTTTGTAACTTTTGTTAGAAATACAGTTGGGTCGTTTAAACTAAGAAAGGTAGTTACTATAGCAGATAGTAATTAAAGATTACTGTTTTATATTGTAATTAAGTACCCAACATTTCATATAATTTATAACATCTAAAAGCATGTATTAAACAGTATTAACTTTTTGATATATTATTGCTTAATATCTTTTTAATTCTAAAAAATGATTTTTTTTTATCTAAAGATTTATTACAATGGCTAATATGATATTGTGCTCAGTAATTTAATTTACTTTTAGTATACTTATTAATGTTTTTAATAGGCTTTTTACACTTTAACTTCATCAAGTCTCACGGTTAAGATAAACACTTTTAGTTCTCTGAATTTAATATCTGTTTCTTTTTTGACATAGAGAAGAACAAAATAAAACATTAAAACAGTTAAGATTTTCTCGTAATAATATAAATAAATAAATATCTTTATTTCATAGATTATATCAATCATACAATAAATATAGTACAACCAACATGAAAACGAAACTAGTCAAAATAAAAAGAATAAAAAGAATACACATTAGTTTGTGATAATATAATTTAAATATTCTGCCATTGAATATGGCTCTATATTAATTAAAATATCTAACATCTGCCTTTTAAAGGCTCTTAAATTTAAAATTGACTTTATATTGTCTGGTAGTTTATTAAACACAGATACACAGGAGAAGAGACAACCTTTTTCAAATTGTGCCAACCTATGTCGTGGTATATTAAAATTAAGGTTTCTACTGCTAGAGGGCCTTAGATGTTGAAATAAATGCCCATTCTTAAAGGAAAACATCAGAAGCTCATAGATATACAAACCAGTCAATGTCAGTAATCCATTACCTCTAAAATAACCTCGACAAGATCCATTGTAACCTAAATTTAAAATTGTGCGAAGTGTCCGCTTTTGAACCTTAAATACGTCATCTACGTTCGTACTCTGACCCCAAAAAACAATGCCATATTTTAAAATAGACTGAAAATTTGAAAAGTAAACTGTTTTTAATGTTCAAAGTTAACATATGGTTTAAGAACTCGCAAAGAGTATTGGACAGAGTTTAATTTTTTAATTAACTCTTCTAGGTGTAAATTCCAGCTTAAATGTTGGTCTAGATGTAGACCCAAAAATTTTGTAGTATTCTTCGTCTTTAGATATGAATTTTCAAATGGCAATATTTCTGGGGTTACAAAGTATACTGGATAGGCTACATTTTTTAAAAGAATGCTTAAAAAAAACTTTCTAACGGAAGTAAATCATTTTCCTACTCAAACCAAACTCTAATTATATAAGGTCAAAACTTAAAATATTTAAAGTTGTTTCCTAGTAAGTAAAAATATTGAATTTAATACTGCTTTAAAATTATTAATTTTTCTTCTTTGTTTATATAAAAAAACAAAAAACTAACTTTATTTTATTTGGGAAATATGTGAAGTTCGTAATATAAAATAAAAAATTACCAAGAAAACCTGTGTTTAAAAATTGTTTAAATCTTCCGACCGCTTTTTGGCTAAAGCGTTTGCTTTGCCTCTAGGTACCTAGAGCGAGGTATACATCCATCCTAAGAGAGTTACGGTCTCCTAAAAATGCACTTTTAAAGGGACATAGTAGTTTTAAAAGCAATTTTTGGATCTACTTGTATTGGATTTTTTTATTTTTTTTTTAGTTTTTTTGTAGAGTCGCACTAAATTATCAAAAATTTGGTTTTTAACATTATTGTTTAATTTTTGGTACTCAAATTGTAAAATTTTACTTTTAAATACATTTTTCTTAAAAACATCTTATTTTACGGTAAAAAGTAATATATTACAACCCGAGTAAAATTTTTACCTACCTGAGGCATATTCCAGCGGCGGACTGGTCCAGGCCGCTGGGCTGCAGTTGCGGGGGTTTCCTACGAGCCCCTCGCTGGTAACTTACTATTTATAATTATTTTTTATTAACCGTAAAATGTATTTTCTAGCTAAGTTACTTTATTAAAAAGAAATTGGAAGGGCGAGGATCCTGCCGGCCCAGGCCCTAACTATCCAGTCCGCCACTAGAATATTCTAATTATAAAGCTAGAAAAATATTACACAGAAAAAAGTGTTTGGCAAAAAGGGATAAGCGTTTAAAGACAAGCCTTATTGGTCCACATTAAGATGAACAAAATAAACATTTACACCAAGTTTCAGCAAAATCGGACTTTTTTGGCAAATTTTGAACCACCCTAATGCCTTATGCAAAAAAATGTGACTTTTTTTTCTGGGACTAATTTAGATGGTTTTTATTATGATTTTTCTTCCTTAAATATCAAAAATAAATTAAACAGTCCAAATCACCCTAATGGCCTTATGCAAAAAAAATATTTTTTTTTGGTACTAATTTAGATGTTTTTTATTAAGATTTTTTTTTTTAAATATTAAAAATAAATTATATGTTTTTATTCCTAAATCTGTAATTATTTTAGTCTAATTTTGTTTAATATATGAATAGAATAAAAAAATTTCACATATTTTGCCAATTTTTTTTTTTTTTTAAATAAATAAAAAAAAACGGTAAAAAATCATTAAAAAATAAATCGTCCATATTTATTCCCGCCATTTTGAATTTTAGGTTTTTGGGTATTTGTCCGCATTAAGATTGACAAAAAAGCCTTTATACCAAATTTCAGCTAAATCGGACATTTTAAAACATTTTGAACCCACGCGGATGCAATTTTTTTTCAGACTTTTCATTATTTTTTTCAGAGGTGCATAAAATGGCACCATGCAAAAAAGCAGAATTTTTTCACTATTTTTTCTGGGACCACTGTGCGTGGGTTTCTTAGAATGTATATTTTTTATAAAAGATAGCAACTATTATAAAAGGTACTGTTTTTCAAATGAAATACTCAATCTACTTATTCTAAAATAAACAAACGAACCCTGCGTACAATACTGTAATTTCTAACATACATGCAAAGTTAACCTGTCATCTTTTTATAAATGGTCGGTAATTCTTAAATAAACAAGATTAAACTTCACTCAGAATCGAAGCCAGCGTGACCCCTCTGTTTATTTTTAGGATTTATTTTTGAATCTATTCATCATGGACACTTGTATGTTTTATTTATTTGCGTTTAGGATTTTTACAAGGGATTTGACTAATTTTTAACACCATATTCTCATCGAGGTAGCAACAGCTTTACTGGTAGGTAGGTTAGGTTTGCAAAATAGTATATTGTTATACTAAGAGGAAAAGTAAATCTATTCTGTAGAATTTACTGACGAGCCGAAGCGGAGTCCAGAAACTACAGACGAGTAAAAAAAGCACGTTTTCTCTGAGTAAAACATACTATTTTTTCTTCAAGCATCCTATATATTTTTTTAAATATTAATTTTTGAATTTAGTTTATTTAGTAATAAAGTATGTTTTTCTTATTAAAATAGGCCAATAAAACCCTTTCGAAATAAACTTAAACCTTCCTTAGCTCATTTTAATTTTTTTTTTCGTAGGCTAAATCGTACACTTTTTTCGATTTCGATGGTAGCTGGTCTAATGTAGCATTTGCAATTTCGGAGAGATTTGTAGGTGTATAAACCATATATTCTTCTTCAATCATTTTTAATCAATTTCACACAAGGTTTTTGCACAGAATCTTGAGTCAACCACCTGTTTACATAAAAAACAAACAAGTTTGAAGCATGGATGTCATCAAACTCAAAGAGTGCTGCTGCCAGTGGTGGTTTTGCTAACTAACTTTTTTTTACGGCGTACAACAATGAACTAATTTTTTTTACTTTAAAAAAATAGATCACTTCTAACTAGTGTTTCCAGTTATAAAATATGAACATTTTAGTACGCTTAAAAAAATTAATTTTCTGATATGCATTAACTTGTATTAATGGAATTTTTTAACATAGGTTAGTTTATCAACATTTTTTGTAGACACCTTTCTGCAATTTAAGTACATAACTTAAATCCCTATAACGGAATTTAGCTATTTGCTCAGCTTTTGGCTGAGGATATTTAGGGGATAGAGAATCGCCATATTGATACCATTCCAATTTGCCAAGTGCAAACAGTTTCTGACAAAAATTGAAATCGCTCATGAAGCCGTTTTTAAACAAAGTAATTAAGTTAAATAAAAAAAACTCCAAACCATTCCAATTTGCCAGGTGCAAACAGTTTCTGACAAAAATTGAAATCGCTCATGAAGCCTTTTTTAAACAAAGTAATTCTTCTTCTTCTTCTTCTTCTTCTTCTTCTTCTTCTTCTTCTTCTTCTTCTTCTTCTTCTTCTTCTTCTTCTTCTTCTTCTTCTTCTTCTTCTTCTTCTTCTTCGTCTTCAAGTTTTTACTAACATCACAATACGGAGTTTTTTCTACGACACACCCTATACTACTACTTTCTTAATGTCCAAAATAAGACGACCGTAATTTTGGACATTAAAAAAGTAGGCTTGTGAATGGTCGTGATTATATTGAGTATCATGGGTATTACCTATGCTATAGGGTATTTCATAGAAAAAACTCCGTATTGTGATGTCAGAAAAAACTTGAAAAAGAAAAAGAATGACTTTATTAAAAACGACTTCGTGAGCGATTTTAATTTTTGCCAAAAACTGTTTGGAAATGTCCCAAAAACAACCTAAAATAAAAAAATGCGGGGTGGTTTGACTTTCCATTTAACTTTGTTTAAGGCTACCCGTGCCAGATAAAAAAAAATAAAAAATTGTTTTCCCGAGGTGCGTTTTTAGAAATTTGGTTACCTAAAAATACTAAAAATACTTTCTATTTTGTAAAAATTATTTTTTAATTTTATAGTGATAAATATCTTCCAGGATTTTTAATGGTTCACTTTACAAACAAGTTGTCCATGTATGTCGCTCTCATTTGCATAAGTATGCAGATGTGTATCAAACCTTAAAAATATATATGAAATGATTTTCTTGTATCCGAATAAAAAACCGACTCGCGTAATATATCTACAGAAAATTGGCATTTTTCACCTATAACGATGTTTTATCTGGCCTCAGAATTAATCTTTATTAATTTGCTATCGAGCAGCGCAGGCTTTAATAAAAACGCCGACCGAACAGTTAAAAACTCCTCCATCCATCTAATTCAATTAAAATTCGACGAAATTAAGGATCACGTATCTGAGTTAATTGCCTATAATTTGTTATGTTTGCAAATTTGACGTTTTGACTTTTGTGGGTATTGGTATCATCTTCCGTTAAATGTTTCTAAATGTAATGTCATGTCTTTTACTAGGAAAAAAACACCAGTTATCTTTAATTACAATATATCAGGAGATATACTTTCTAGACCTAGCCTTATTAAAGACTTAGGTATACATTTTGACTCTAAACTATCCTTCGTTGAACATGTTAATAAGACTACTTCAGCTGCCTTTAAAGTTCTTGGATTTATCTTTCGAAATTCTAGAGAAATTAAAAGTATACAAACATTAACACTTCTGCATAATGCATTTGTAAGATCCAAGCTTGAGTATGGTTCAGTAATTTGGAACCCTTGTCATAACATACATATAAATGCTGTAGAAAAGGTTCAAAAGCGTTTCTTAAAATATTTGTATCTTAAAACACATAATGTTTATCCTCCTTTTTATACATCTTATAAAACGCTTTTGCAAAGCTTTGGGTTCGTTGAGCTTTCTAAGCATAGATTCTATTATAACATCTCGTTTTTATATAAATTACTACATAACATTATTGATTGTCCAAGTCTGCTTAGTATGCTCAATTTTCATGTTCCTTTGCTCAGAACTCGTCGTAGAACTTTATTTTACTGAGAAACGCCAGGTACCAACATACTTAAAACCTCACCATTATACGTAATGTGCTCTAGTTTGGAGCAGATTGAGGGGCTAGTTGATATATTTAACGATAGCTTAAGTAGTATTAAATCAATATTTTAATTAATTTGGCCTTTTTTAATTTTTAATTTTGAAATTTAATTTTTATTTTTCTCTTTTCATTTTTTAATTTAACTTAGTTTTAATATAACTTTTATACTTTTTTTATATCTGTTATTGTTTTTGTAGTTAACTTTGTAATTGGGATTTTTCCTGTAAAGTTAAATAAATAAATAAATTAATAAATAAATAAATATAAAATTTGGTAGTATAAGTAATGAGAACTATCTCATTTGGAGGGTATCGTATTTTGGGCTAAATCGCCTGCAACGATAAGATTTTACATACTTATAGATACATAAAAAATAATTACTTAGCCACAACTTCAGCCCTTTTCACAGCCCGGAACATAGTTTAGTTAATTATTTTAATTATGAATTTTGACATATCGTGGTGTTACCTTAACTACCTCGTATCTCCAAATTCACAGGTTTTCAGGGGACACAAAAAACCGGTTAACTTTAAAATTATTATTTTTTATTGTAATATAGACAAATATAAGTGTAGTTATTTCTTGTGGACCCTTTAAGCATAAAAGATTGCAAAATTATTAGTTACATGAGTCAAAAATTATAATTATAGAGATACGAGTTAGTTACAGTAACTATTATTTCCAAGTCGTAACCCTGTACTGGAGATACGAGGTTGCTCAATTAAAAACTGTGAAATATGTAAGGCAATTAATTTTTAAATATTTACAATATTTTAGTAAAAAATAGTATATTGGTGTTTTTCAGGTTGCTTTAACAATCTGATGATAATTTTTTTTTTAACTTCTCCCGTGGGGGTGATTATTTTAAAATGTTTACAATATTTTTGTAAAAGTTGGTATAAAGGGGTTTTGGAGGTAGCTAAAACTAAATCTCATAATAAAAAAGTTCCAACTCCAAAAAAAAAGTACACCACGTAAGCCGGGGGTGGATTAACGTTTTTTTTTTATAAAATTTAGCTTAAGCGACCTTAGAAGCCGCTAGATATATTTTATAAACATTTTAAGAAAAAAAAACGATAAAAGGGATATTTTTCACCACTGGGGTGAGATGGAGGGGTGGTAGGTCTTTTTTTACTTCAGCAATATATTTTCCGCATCCAAATACATAAGTATGCAAAGTTTTATCTTCTTAGATATTTTCACCTACGGCAAATTCCTTATTTGCTAGGCCTAATATTGGAGATACGAGGTAGTTACAGTTATTTATTTTAAGTAGTAAAGGAGATACGAGGTAATTAGTTTCACATAACTTATAAACCAATTGGAATTTTAAATTAGGACTTTGTTTAGGTCATTACTAATCATGTACAGAATTGATTAGTGCAAAAAACCGAAAATCGAATTTTTGGAGATACGAGGTAGTTAATTTAACATGATGTAACTCAATGTTGAATTAGGCTAGACTTATGTGACTAGTTTCTTAAGTTTCAGTAAGATTATGGAGTTATTTTTGAGGTATTTCTACTATAAGAACATTGTAAGCAAACCAGCAGCTTCAACAATAACCCAAAGCATGCAGTTCTATAGGACAGTGTGGTCCCAGACAAGTTATTTAATATGGCTTTCAACGTGTTAAATAAGTTTATTTCCATGATTTAAAACAAGTTTATGAAAAAGTTACACGTAGAATTTTAACTTAAATAAATATATTGTACATATAATATTGTACAGTGTTTTTATTATACATTCTACCTAAATACCGATATCCTTCTTTATTGGAAAGTTTATTTTTTTTCTTTTTTTATTTTTTTTAGTATTTCGTTGGGTCTATTTTTCGATAAAAGTTTTTCTTTTTCCATTTTTTACCATTCAAAAGTTTTCTATTTCGACGGAATTAAAGAGCACATATCTGACTTAATTGTCAAAAATTTGTTATGTTTGCAAAGAAGAAAGTTTTGGATTGGTTTTACTACAAAATAAAATTTGGTATGAGTAATCTTAAAAAGAATTTTACTGGTTTTATTGTTTGACTGAATCAAAGAGCACGAATCTGATTTAATTGCCTATGATTTGTTTTTTGAAAATTTTTAAGTTTTGGATCTGTTATACGTGTGGATGCTCATTGACTTTTAAGTGTACTAGTATCAAAACATAAAATCTTGTTTGAGTAAGTAATCTTTAAAACATTATTATTTTTTTTACCATTTCTGTGGTTCTATTTTTCGGCGGAATTAAGAAGCACGTATCTTTTTTTAAATAATTTTTCCCCAAAAAGTTTTCTTACGTATCTAAATAAAATTTTACGCGGTAGACACTAAGTTTTCTCTTTTTTTTAAATGATTTTTCCCCAAAAAGTTTTCTTACGTATCTAAATAAAATTTTACACAGTATACACTAAGTTTTCTCAGTAACGAGAACTAAATAGTTTATAATATAAAATGATTGGGACTTCCAGTATGGGAGAAAAAAATATGTAACATATCCAAAACAGTAAGTACTGTACTATATTAAAAGTTCCAAAAATGAATACTACCACTGGGCAACGTTCCTGGATATTCTTGGGCCCTAGACCCCAAACCAAATGCGTTAAAAATATTAAACAAGAAACGATTAAAATTTGAACTAAAAATATATTTACTCAAATACGATAGAAAATTTATTGCTAATCAAATTGATATAAAAAACAGTTAATTGATATCCAAATACTTATTCCAAAATTGCACTTTCAATCTTTTTTTAATTTTTGTTTATAATTAGTTTTTATATTTATTTATTATTTGTTTTTATTACAATTATAATTATAATTATAATTTTAAAATTACCTCAGTTAGGTATATTAGTTATTAGTTATAGATATAGTTTTAAATTAACTGAATTTTATATGTATGTTCAGAAATTGTTAAAACTTTTTTATGTTTTTTATATATATATTTATTTTTTGTCTATCACGGTCAGTATTTATGCTTTAAATAAAGCTCTATTATTATTTGGAGGTAAATGAAAATAGTTATTTATAATACAAGGGCAAAAAGTTAAGTTTTTCGATTGAGTAGGTTTTTAGAAGCCGAGGGCCGGCCGATCGGGCCGGCCCGAGGTTAATAAACCTACGAAATCGAAATTTAAGTTTTTGCCCGTGTATTATACAATATTTTTTATTCGATTGTTACTAATTATAATAAGTTATTAAAATATACTTAATTTTAAATTGCAAAAAGTATTTCTTTTTAGTGTCTTATTACTTATCTAGTTATCCATGACAAATTGCTATCCAATCAAATCGCTAAAAAAACAATTGAATCATTTCTTTTGCGGTTTCATTTTCAGATTAAAAAAGCTGGTTGGTTTCTGTTAAAATGTGTATGTTATGAAAATAGTAATAATTCTGAACCGTTGTATGAATATTATAAATATTGAAATTGATTTTACAATTGAAATTTTGTGTTTTTAATTTATTTTAGTAGATGAATACAGATAAATCAGTTAAAATATATTTTGAGGTTATATTATAGAAGAAATTTTTATTTTGTATGAAATGATTATAATAACTGTATCTGGTCAAAAAGAACAGTTAGTTCAAGACCAAAAGTGACCTAAAGATCATATTTCTTTATAAATATTACAGTAAAGGTACATAATCTTCTTTTAAAAAGCTTAAAAATAACAAGTTTTAGTTATCAGGCGAAAAAAACTTTTTGGCCCTAGGGCCACAAAGTTAAACTTTTCGTTTGGATTTTGTTCAAAATGAATTACATTAAAAAATAGTCAGCACTTGTTAAAAAGAATATTTACGAAAATTATCGGTGTGTATGCTTCGCAATACGGGAAAGGTGGCAAATTTTTCTTAGGACGTGGTAGTTTTTTAGGAGCAGACTGGTTTCCATATAAGCAGAAGCCAGATCGTTGTGTTAATATGAAATGAACAATGGACGTACGCTTGACAATGCTGGCGTATCCGGTTTTGGACTTCTGTTTATTTATTGGTTCGTTTTCAGAAGAAATAAGAATTTATCAATAGCAAGTATAAGCGGATGGCCAAACTGTATATTCATCGATCTTTGATAGAATACCAAACAGCCTTTGCAGACTACCGCCCGAAATTATACGTACTGCAAATTTTATGAACGCTGTCAATTTGCTTCGACTATTTTATGTGATAAGTTGCTTTTTGGTTAGGGCATTTCAAAAAACACTTTTTTTTATCATGTGAAAAATACCATAATAAAATTCTATTACGAATTTTACCTAAAAAAAAAATAGGGTCCACTTCTTTTGAAAATTGTAAAAATTAAAAATTATATATACATACATATTTGCAATCTTTTGGCATTAAACAAAGAGGATGATTACATAACATAAAAAACATAGGAACATAGGTCCGAAAACTAACCCTAACAGAGTTACGAGCTTTTAAAATTATATTAATAATAAGGTTTAAATAATAACTCTGGTACCCTTTGAGCTACAGCTACGAGGTTTTGTATGTATACTAGTATTATTAATAAAGGCCAATTAGTTTATGTTAATTTATTTTTTTCAATCTTTGGATCTTGAGTTTAAGCATACTTTTTTGTTCAGTTTTAAATGAAGATACACTCTGCGGCATTTTATTGTGTTTATTTTTTCTCCATTTAATATGTCCATTTTAGAAGGGCAGTAGCTCTCTTAAGACTTATTTCTGGACATATATTCAGTTTTTGGTTTTTCATATTTTATGGCGTAGAACCATGCCCTTAATTTAATGACAAAAGACTACAGACACCATGTATATTTCTATTTTTTAATTAAATATATCTACTGTACCATCTCATGCAAAACGTGTATATACAAATCCGTGCCAAATTTCAACTAAAAAAAACTAAATTTAGCATTATTTGAAAATAAAAAAATTCAAAAATTAATTTTTTTTCTAGTTTAATAACAAGTTTGAAATTTGGCATACACCTACTTCATGCGTGGACCTACTTAATTTGGAAATAAAATAAAAAATAAATAAATTAATTAATTAATTAATAACTGTTATAATTTTTGTTTTAAATCGAAATAAGATTCTGTGCCAAACTTTAGCTAATAAAAAAATAAAATTAGCCTAATTTTATTTTTTTATGATTATTAATTAATTTATTTATTTATTTATTTTATTTCAAAATGAATTAGGTGCATGCATGAAGTAGGTGCATGCCAAATTTCAAACGTGTTATTTGAAATACCCTATTCTTGTTATAAAATTTGCAGGGGATCGTTAAAGAAAAAAAAATGGTGACCAATCGTTAAGCTGAAAAAACTTTATTGGTGCTTTTCAATAAGATCTTAAATGATTTCTTATTTAGAAGTTTTTTGGAACTCTTAATTCAAAATAAATAATTGTCAATAATTAAAATGACAATTATACTTCCCTGTTAAATTTATTTTACTTTAAGGCCTATCCAGAAGCTTGCATAAGAACATAAAACATAAGAATGCGATGCTGTGATTGGCTTACAAGATACATGGCGGCACATGTATTATGTTCTTATGCGAACCTGTGAATAGGCACTTAGTTACTGAATATTAATTTTAAAAACGAAGGATTTTTTTATAACGTCTGTATTTTTTTGGTTGGTGCATATCGTTATGTTCAGGAACGACTTGGCGCTTATGTACAGGAACGACTAGGCGCTTTCGCCAAAATTGTAAATTAAAAAAAAACACCTGATTAAAAAAAAAAACAAAAATCATTTATGAAATAAGCCCCTGGCGTACAAGGTGTATAAATTGTGGGGGGAAAGTTCAATGAAATGTGAAAAACTTGTAATTACCTTGGAGATAAACGGGGGTGGAGAACAATCGGGGCCCAGAGCACCTACCACGCCCCCACCTCACTCCACTAAATGCATCCCTAATTGCCAAAAATAACTACCCTCGTACTTTAACAATTTTACTTTTTCATTTAAATTATAACACAGGCCCACAAAAAAAAGTACCCTGAACTTTTGACTAGACAGGTCTATTCTTATGTATTTTTCATTGCTGAATCCAAATCCGAAGTTAGATTAAGGGGTTTCAAAGTGATTTTTCGAAAAAAATGCAAAAAACATGATTTTTTACATCGAACACCATATGGTGAAGCTGGAGCTAAAGTGGTCTAACTAACAAAATGTAAATATGGAGAAAATTAAGAAAACGCGTTTCGACTTTTTAATCTAATCACTTTAACCTTTAAAACTAAACTTTTTGGGCATATGTTAGCATAAAATTTAAAAAAAACTTATCTCATTAAAATAACTTTAGTTTTGGGTGCCTTCAATTACGCGACACTTTTTAGGAAAAAACTCATAGTCTCTTTTTACACAAAAGTTTAATTTTTTTTTGGGTTGGCACAGTAGGTGTAAAATAATACTTAAACCTAACTATATAATATAATTTTAATTATTTTAATGCCATTTTAAAGCTATTTCATACATAAATCTTAGAAATTTCTATTTTCACCAAAAGTAAAAAAGCTAAAGTGGTCTAACTAACATTGTTTTCAACACTCTTTATTTCCCAAACAAAACCAACTATTGCAACAGTTCTACATGAAATAGTGTAGTACTACCTTTAAACTATACTACAAAATTATTTTTGGGTGTGTCCAAGTATTACGTAACACTTTTTAGGGTATACTAAATGAGCCTGTTTATACAAAAAAAAAGGTCACAATATGAAAAATTTTAGCTAAAAATGCACAAAAAATGTTGTATAGAAGATAAAAGACCCACCAAATAAGATTTTAATTAGTTTTATGCAAGTTTTAAGCTATTTCACACATAAATTTTAGAAACTGCTATTTTGCCAAAAGTGAAATAGCTAAAGTGGTCTAACTAACAATGTTTTCAACACTCGTTATTTCCCAAACAAAACCAACTATTGCAACAACTTTGCGTTAAATGCTGTAGTACTACCTTTATACTATACTATAAAATTATTTTTGTGTGTTCAAGTATTACGTAACACTTTTTGGGGTATACCTAATAAGCCTATTTTTTACAAAAAAATGTTTTTTTTTGTAAAAACAGGCTCATTTAGTATACCCTAAAAAGTGTTACGTAATACTTGGACACACCCAAAAATAATTTTATAGTATGGTTTAAAGGTAGTACTACACTATTTCAAGCATAATTGTTGCAATAGTTGGTTTTGTTTGGGAAATAACGAGTGTTGAAAACATTGTTAGTTAGACCACTTTAGCTATTTCACTTTTGGGCAAAAATAGCAATTTCTAAAATTTATGTGTGAAATGGCTTTAAAATTATATTAAATTAATTATAATCTTATTTGGTGGGTCTTTTTATATATTATACTACATTTCTTGTGCTAAAATTATTCATATTGTGACCCTTTTTTTTTGTAAAAACAGGCTCATTTAGTATACCCCAAAAAGTGTTGCGTAATACTTGGATACACCCAAAAATAATTTTATTATATAAAGCTCGCTTATATATATATATATATTTTGCAAATATTATTTAGAAATAGAAAAATACATATTTAAAATACAATGAGTTAAACCGTTTTTAACAAATTTAAAAAATAAATTATTGTAGAGTTCCTAAATGTTATCGTTTAAATTAAGGGGTTTGGGCAGGTTTATAGACCTAAAATGCGTTTAAACTATAAATATACAATGTCTAGTATTGAAATATGGCCGTAACTCATTTTCGCCAAAAATGTTAGTTAGACCACTTTAGCTCCAGCTTCACCATATTTAGTTTTTTTTTTCACGAAATTTTGACATTTGCAGGGATTTGAAAACTGTAGCAGCACAAGGGCAATTTTGACGATTTTGAGGTGTTTTTTGAGGTTAGGTCCAAACCAAGAACCGTTGGGCCAAAATGCAATAAAAAAAGTCAAAATACAGGTACAGTTTTCAAAATTTTAACATTTCGTGAAAAAAAAAACTAAATATGGTTTTCGATGTATTTTGATCCGTAGAATTCAAACCATAAATCTGTGATCATTCATTTGACACTAATTTAATTAATTACTATCTTGATTTTTAAGTTACTCAATAAGTAGTTTAGTTTAGTTTATTGTTTAAACTCGTTCTGGGACCTTTTTATAAAGGTCTTTTATACCTTATTAGAGTGATAACATTTACAGTAAATTTGTATTAACATGGAATACATACAATTTATATTATTGCTTCTTTCTAATATATCTTGAATCTAAGTTCTTCTTCGAATTATCTATCCCTCTAACTAAAACTTGATCTTTTTAAGCTATTTATTTACCTTTACTGTAATATTTATAAAGAAATATGACCTTTTGGTCACTTTTGGTCTTAAACTATATGTTCTTTTTGACCAGATACAGTTATTATAATCATTTCATACAAAATATAAATTCTTCTATAAAATAACCTCAAAATATATGTTAACCGATTAAACTGTATTCATCCACTAAAATAAATTACAAACACAAAATTTCAATTGTAACATCAATTTCAGTATTTATAATAATAATAGAATATTTTCATAACAGACACATTTTAACAGAAATTAATCAAAACACCAACACAAGCTCATTTGAAATTGAAACCGCACTATATAATTGTTTTTATAGCGATTTGATTGGATAGCAATTTGTCATGGATAACTAGATAAGTAATAAGACAGTAAAAAGAAATAATTTTTGCAATTAATTATATTTTAATAATTTATTATAATTAGTAACAATCGAATAAAAAATATTGTATAATACTGGCAAAAAGTTAAATTTCGATTTCGCAGGTTCATTACCTCATCGGCCGGCCCTCGGCTTCTAAAAACCCACCCAATTGAGAAATTTAACTTTTCTCCCTTGTGTTATAAATAACTATTTTCACGCGTTCCAATTTGATTGTATGGGAGGTGAGAGTTTACTAAATCTCATTAATAATTGCCATTCTTAAAAGTTATCTCGACTATTCTACAATTCTATAATAAGCCAATGAAATCTATTTTTTGACTTTCAAGCAATCAGATTCGAATTACATTGATAATTTCACCTATGAAATTATCAAAACCACTGATATCTTGATCAATTTTAAAACATATCATTCAAAGCAAATGTAGAAAAAGCTTACCTTTAGCAAAGAGTTTGACAAAGTTTCAAACCATATTTTAACATTTTTATTAGCTAATGTAAATAATTAATAAGCTTGTTTTGTCACTTTTCACATTAAATATTAAATTTTAACTGTAATTTATATTAAATCAACCACAACACGCAACTTTTAATACTAGCTCTTTTATTATTTATGTCAAAACATGCAAAATTAAAATGATAAACATAGCAATGTTGTCAGATTTATTTCACAATTTGTTAAGTTGTTGTTGTTTTACTATTTAACGTCGTTTTTCGCTGCTATGGCCTAATTGACGGGACCGCCATCTTTACGTGCCCCCCGAAGCACGGACCTCAACTTATAGAAAATTATAATGTTTTGGGCAAAATTTTGCAACGTCGGAGCAACATATAAACGTTCAAACAATTGCTATAAACGCGCGCTTTTCAAAAATTTAAAAATTTTGCAATCAATGTCTTGGTGAGGAAAACTAAATAATTTAAAGTAAGCTCTAGTTAAACCTAATTATATGCAATAAAAATTTGAATAAAAAATACATTTTTTGCTACTTGGTTTGTAAAATAGTCAAGCTAAATATCACTCGAGGTGGTGCAATTTTCAGAAATTTTTATTATGGCCTCATAAAATAATTTTGCTATAAAGTAATTTTTTTCGTTTATTTCTCACTAAAAGCTCTCGAACTTCGGTCTCGATCTTTTAATAAAGAAAAATAATTAAAAAAATTACTGAGCAAAATTATTTTATATATATACTTGTGATATTACTGTCGATAACTTCCTTTGTTTTATAACCACTAATTAAATACCGTTATTCCTATTAAAAATTCCACTTTTATGGATTACTTGGCCATGACAAAGTCAAATAATTCTTATCACTTAACCAAAATTAATGTTGTGCATGAGGAATTTGGTAACATTTATTTTACATTAATGTTTTTAATTAATAAAGAAATACTGACCTCAGTGATCAGTTTTATGAGATTTTTGTCATTTTTCATTAATGAATAAAGGTATAATTAAATTGGTTAGTTTTTAAATAGTAATAAAAATAAAGTAAATAATGATTATAGTAAATATATATACGTAAAAGATTAAAAAAAATATATATTTACAGTTATTTAAATAATAACATTTTTGAACAAGAATATTTCTTAATTAAGAACAATTCATCTACAATAAACATTTTATTAATGTAACTGGCTCGACATATAGGTAGGCATTTAATGTTTACGGGTGGAAACACCCGTTATTAAGACAGAAAAATAAATGTTTCAAATGTGTTTGTCTGTCTGTCTGTCTGTATGTCTGTCTGTCCCCATCGGTCTGTATGTATACCTTATAACTTTTGAATGGAATTTCAGATTTGAAAATAGTTTTTAGGACCTTTTCTGTTTGCGTCACATCAAATATGGTTAACATTAGCGTAGGGCAAGGGGGGCAAAGTAGACAAAAACTATATTTTTAGCGATACATCACTTATTATTTATAGTAAGACAATTTTTTTTGCATAAATTTAAATAATGTTTTATTCCCTACAAAAATTTTTATCGTAGGACTATTAGTTTCAGAGATATATCTATATATAGACATTTTAATGAATATAATATTAATAATAAAGTTCTTTATTGGCTGACCAATAGGCTATTGACCGAAGTCCTTTCTTATAGAATTTTGTACATATTTTTAAACTTTAAATTAGATTAGATTTAATTAACTTTTCTTTTAATAAATTTCTGATAATGGTTCGGCCAGAAAAACAATCGGATAAAGCTACAAAGAAAAACATCTTTTATAAACTTCCTCATTTTTCCACCCGTCTAGAAAAGGTAGCCGTTTCACATTTTTTTATTGCGATCACTTAAAAAAAAAATTACAGAACTAATCAAAAGTCATTAAATGATAAGTTTTGCTGGCAAACTGCTAAACGGCTAATATCTGTCACTTGTAACACAACAATATACAACCTCCATTTGAGGTTATAAATACCCACACACGGAAAAAATCAAATCTATATTCAAGAATAATGGTATACTTAAAAGTTTACACTATATTATATTCAAATTATGCATAACAAAATATTTAAGGAAGAAACCTTTTATTAATATAAAGCTAAATAAAAAATATTGAATTGATAGGATTCATGGGAAATGCACATTAACTCATATGTCCAACATATGAGTCCTACATGTGTTTTTAGTAGAATTTCAGGTTTCTTGTAGCATAATTGACCCGTGGCTAATTCTATTTCTTTAACCCTCAAGTGCTGTCGTGATATTTTTGGTACATACATTACGTTGTGGGGTTTCAGCGGACCCCATTTTATTTTTACACAGAAGTTGGAATGGAAAGTCAATTAAAGCAATGTTAACATAAAAAAATATTTAGTTGTAGTATCTTAAGCTTAAAAACCACTTAAAATAAAAACTAAATAAATTTTAACAAAAAAAAAATAAAATATTCAAAGAGTTAACTAAAAACCCGAACTATTTACAGTGCTTTGGTATTTTAGTCAAATAAAAAAACTGAGTGAAGGAACTTAATTTTTTTTGTCACTTTTCTTAAGAGGAAGCATAAAACAAAAATAAAAATAAGATAAGCATTAAAATATAAAAAAGCTTTAGATTTTCACAACAAGTGATTTTAAAGAAATTTCAGTTTTCCAAACACTCTTTACAGACATTGCGACGGACTTCGTGTGGATATGTTGGTCGAAAATGGCACAAACTATACTATTTTTTATGTCTTTTGATCTGGTACACAAATAGCATCGTTTTCGACTAATATTTTCTACCCTGGGTTCTTGATGGGGAACAGGTTTCTTCAAAATCATTCCTATTATAAATTTTACTTGGTAACCCTTCATTTGCAAGTCTTTGTTCTAAGTATGGTCGGCAGTTGCTCAGCAAGTCCTTTTACAAAGTCAAAGTGTAATATTGAGAATTATCTCAAAAAGATGAATGCAAAATATATGACAAAATATTTAAAAGTTAAAAAAATGCCATGGGCTATCTACGCGTACGTCTGCTTGTGAAAAAGTTACATATTTTTTATCTAAATTGTCTAATCCAACTTTTGTAGTATTATAAAACATAATTATTTCTGTCTTATTTTTAATCTCATCTATGTCTTTTGTGTCACGTTCAATTTTTAATTCAATATTACCTATATCAGGATCTTCAGATTTGTTATCTTTTTTTCGTCTTTTTCTCGAAACCACTGTTATGCTGTGGTCTCAAAATCTAAATGTGTAGCTCTAACTCTCTTTTTAGAAGCTGAAACCATTTTTTAAAACCCTTAAAGTGACCAATAATATAAAATGTCAAAAATATATATACTCAGTAAACTTAGGTTAAATACGTTGTGGGGTATGAACAGACCCCAAGTGCTGTTCTCCAACGTAACTAACAGAGTGACCGCGATACACGTACCACTCAATGTTACTCTCATATTGACATGAAGGTACCGGGAGGCTTAACTCAGATCGGTCGCTTACCTAAGTGTGGTGGGAAAAATTAACTTCGTTGGGGTCCGCTTAGACCCCACAACAGCAGTTAAGGGTTAATAATTAATCGTTCACTGTCAGCCTAATGGAAAACATTTAGGTAATTAATGAGGTGTACGGTATTTTGTTCATCACAATATTTGGAAAAGATTTTAAGAATAAATACACTGATAGAAAAATCTAAAAATAGTACAACCAAACCTTGTTGTAACAAGTTTGAGGTATATAATACCATTTTTATGATTATTCTAAAACATTATATAGTTATTTTAAATTTACTATTAAAATTGTAGATTCATATTATTTAATAAGCCAACAACGTTGTTGTAGTTTTTTGAGGAAGGATGATTAATAAAGATGGCGACAATCAGCTGATTATAATAAATGTTTTACCAAAATACTCAAAGTAGGCAGTTTGGGCTAAACCTTTTATATAAGTATACCCAACGATAAGCATGTACATGTACATGTAGATGTATTAGTAATTACATGTGATGTACTTTCTATGTGCACATAAATGAATTTGAAATACATTACACCAAATTTTGAAACGCAGTAGAGAGATGACACACCCCAGGTTCAGCTAGGCAGCCGCACAGACGGGTCAGCTGAATTGCCTGCCTTTTGAAGCGAGGATTTTGACATAGTAAGAAGCGGCAATCTGACCCTGAGGATTTGCAAGCCCTGCCCAGCTCGCTCTCTGCGCGATAAAGAAAAACCTCATCGCTTAACAGTTCGTAGTTGTAAATCAAACAACTGCACTCATTTCTAAATACCGAACACGTTTACTTTTTTGTTGTTGTATTCTATGCAATATATAGTGGTTGGCGCATTTACAACTATTTATTGTTGTAAACTATAACCTAATTACGTTATTAATTTATAAAGGTTATACAATGCATTATCTGAACCCATAGAGCTAACTTCAGGAGTTCAACAAGGTGGCCATCTCTCCACGTTAATTTTTGATTTATTTATTGATGACATTGGTCCGTATTTAAAGACATCTAAATGCGAATACTTAATATTCGCGGATGATCTTAAGTTTTTTACTATTATTCAATCTGAAAATGATTGTGTCAGGGTTCAAAATGCATTGGACAAGGTTCACACTTGGTGCCTTGTCAACGGCATGAAATTAAATGTCAATAAATGTAAGTCGATCCAGTTTTATAGAAATCAGAGTCCCATTTTACACACTTACAATATTGACAATGTTAATTTAGAGAATGTTAATTCTATAAAGGATTTAGGGGTAGTTTACGATAGTAAAATGTGCTTTAATGAACATGTACTAAAACAAGTTAATAAATCTTTAAAAATGTTGGGGTTTTTAAAATGAAATTTAAGAGATTTTAAAAGTATTAGTTGCATTAAGCAATTATATTTTTCTATTGTGAGATCTAATCTTGAATTTAGTTCTGTAATTTGGTCTCCCAATTATAATTTTTATATTGATTTAGTTGAAAATGTGCAAAACCGTTTTTTGAGATTTTTAGCTTACAAGGCCAACATTCTGGTGTCGGAAAACTCCTCTGAATCCAAAAGAGTTTATTTTAAAATCGAGTCTCTTAAAAACAGACGTATCATTTTAGATCAAACCTTCCTTTTTAAAATAGTAAACGGGCTAGTAGACTGTCCTGAAGCCCTAGCATAACTAAATTTTTTGATACCCTCCAACAATAGGACCTCTCGTATTTTCTACAATACTCCACAGAGAACCAATTAATAATTCTCCTATTAGTAGGATATGCAGGCTTGCTAATATGTTAGACTTGGATTTTTTCACTAATTTGACTAATTTTAAAAAGCAACTTAGTTCTCGGGACCTGAATAGGTTAGTTTTAGATATCTATATGATTTATATTGTGATATGTATTGATATTTTTTATATTTATTATTGTTAAAATGGAATTTCCGTAAATAAACTACTACTACTACTACTACTACTACTACTACTACTACTACTATTAATTACGCTATTGTTCTATCAGTGTAGAGAACTCAAACGTATTTTTTTTTTTGTGAAAAATGTAAGTTTAATTATTGAGATATTACAATCAAATGAAAGATAGTTTATACATACAAGTATGAAATCATATCAGTTGCCAACCTCAGCTGGCGATCTCTGTGCTCGTCCTAAAAGCAGTATTTTTCGTATAGGTATAGTATTTTATTCAGTGGTATCTATAATATCTTACACACGGAGTACGCTGACTTTCAGTGCACGAAAGTGCTATTTTTTTACCAGGCGAAACACTCGAAGTGCACTGAAAATGGTTTGCGTCGAGGTGCTTATACTATTTTTCCTACAACCTAACACTTAAACAACGCAAAAATTGTCTTAAAATTAATTTTAATAATTTGAAGTTTGGTGTTTGACGTTCACCTGTTTTCTGACAGCAGATATTTAAAATCAGCTAACTGTCACTTTCCGGAAAAGGGTGGAAAATAAGTACTAACTACTAACTAGGTCGTAGGAAAATAACTATTTCAATGCGTTTTAATAAAATCTAAAGTTCCTATGTACCTTTTTTACATCGGCACTTAGTGCTACTAAGACTGCAGATGTATTGAAATCTTCGCCGAAAAGTCAAAATCTTTGACCACGTTTTTTTCACATTTCTCGACGTTTTAGACCATTCTGAGTCGAGACCAATAAAAAAAAATTTTGCTTCCGTCTGTATGTCTGTCTGTCTGGGTGTAAATTCCATTTCTACATGAGATATCGATGGTTTTTTGCATATTGTTTCTTATCGTATTCCGAGACTTTTAGATTAGATTTTGGGGGAAGGGGTAAAAATAGTGTAAAACTCCTATTTTTAGCGTTTTTTGTTTATAATTAAGGATATTATTATTGTATTTGGTTAATTTAGCACTTTTTATATATAAAAGATAATTCTAAATTGGTCAAAAAATTTTATAAACAACGTTTTCCTAAAACGCATTGTTTTCGAGATATTGGCATTCAAAGCAGTAAAAGGTTTTTTTAGCATATCTCACATATTTATAACCCGATTTCAAAAAATTATATTTTAAATAAAAGCTCTTTTTAAGCCCTAAAAAAAATGTTATATACAGTTTTTTACTAGAATATGATGTTTTAAAGATACAGAATTTAAAATCAAACAAAACACCTAGTTTGAAATTTGCAAACTAGATGGCTCTAGTGTACAATAGTGCCGATGTTTTGACAGGGTGCTTGAAACGTTTCATCTAGTTTTTTGCTTAAATGCTGTAATTGGCTTGAACAAAAATGTATCACCTTTTTATAATAGTATCGTAAAACTGTGCTTAATGCGTACCATATTGTCTGCAAGATCTAACTTTGCGCCACGGCTCATTTAACTTTTTTTTTAATATCTTTCATCTGAAACACATTATGAATAGATCTTTGACTTTTTTTCTAACAAACTAATAAAAAAAACTTGTAGTTTATTTAATTTACACAAACTTTGTCACATACATCTTTTTACACGTAAATATTTTAGAGAAGACTAGCAGCTATTGTTAGATTTAATTAAATCTTTTTATATCAGGTATCCCACCTAAGACGAAGTAGACATTTTTTGTTATAATTAGCGTTTTTTTTTTAATAAAACACACTATTTATTCTAATATAATAATAAAACTTTTTTCCTGATACACATTTTGCGAATTTTCTCACTGCTAAAGATGCCCTCACACTTGTCTTCATTCTGTATTGGCTAGTTTAAAATTACATTGCAAAATTGTACTACTTTCTATTGCAAATTTTTATTGCAAAATTGCAATTGCCAAATTATATTGCAAAATTGCAATTGCCAAATTATATTGCAAAATTGCTATTGCAAAATTGCAATTGCAAAAAAAAATATATATTTATATTGCAAAATTGCAATTGCAAAATTGCAATTGCAAAATTGCAATTGCAAAATTGCAATTGCAAAATTATATTTCAAAATTATATTTCAAAATATTTAATTGCAAATTTTTAATTTCAAAATTGTTATTGCAAAATTTTAGTTGCAAAATTTTAATTGAAAAATTGTTATTGCAAAATTGTTATTGCAAAATTTTAATTGCAAAATTGTTATTGCAAAATTTTAATTGCAAAATTGCATTGCAAAATTGCATAGCAAAATTGCATTGCAAAATTGCAATAACAGTATAACATTGTCTTAAAATTACATAAACTTAAGTGGCTTTTAGAATCAGTTTCTAATTTTGGAGGTATTTTATTAAACTAAAAGGCTAAAATTTTAAAGTAATGGTCCAAAATATTTATTGTTTCCATTTGAAAAGAACTAGTACGAAATTGAAGCTGTTACAAACAGAAACGGAGTTTCATAATGAAACTTTATAAACGAAGCAGAAACCGAAGCATGACCTACAGGAATCTCCAAAATATTCATTGTTTAACTAATATTGTTACTTTGTTTCAAAATTATTGGAGAAATTTTAATCTCTCTATGATATGTACTACTCGAGGTACTAAATAACTAAATTATCAAATAAGCTAATACTATTTTGTATTTCATCCAAACATCCAAATGGCTTCCTATTTTTATCAATCCGACTTTCAAAGTCATAACTTATTTACCTCGTTACGTTCTTATTGTTTCGTTCCAACATTTAACAAAATCGGCATCCGATGAAGGAAATCAAAGAAGGCGTGACACCGTGGTCTTATTGTCCGAATATGAATCGTGCGCAAGTAAATCTCAATCAGAAGGTAATTAATTTCTCACGGCCATGATGAAAGCGCACTGTTGAACAAGGGTCTTCTGATTGAGATGTCAAAGTTGCTATAAAACGGGTAATAAATTACCAGTAGGAATATCCTGACAATTGTGGTTATCAATCCAAACCAACCAAAAACCCCTAAAGCTAAGGGTGAAATATCACTACGGATATATTTCTTAATAAAATTACAAAGAAAATTTTTAGTGAATCTAACATCTGCTATTTAATAAAATAAATACCTACTAAAATTTATAAATTTAAAAATACACTTTATTTAAATAAGCACTAAAACTAAAAAACAGCACAATGAAAGTTTATTATTATTCACCGCGCCTGTGCTAGAATGGTATTATACCGTAGTTTCGAATTTCCCAAAATTTTCAAAAATCGTCCTAGACAAAAATTCTTGGATACAAAGGAGGGTATCGTATTTTGGACTAAATCGACTGCAACGATAAGACTTTAAATGCTTATACATAAAAAATCAATTCTTAACCAAAATTTCAGCCCTTTTTACATCCCGGAACATACTTTAATTAATTGTTTTAATTAAGAATTTTGACATATGTCAATGTACGATTTGGCAACATTGCACGAAACTTCAAGTGTCAAATGTCATCTCGTCAAAATAAAAATAACTTTGCACATTAACTACTACAGTGGGTCTGTGTTGTGTTCACTGCTCTTGACTATAATATTAAAATATTTGGTTGTGTTTTATTAGTTTTCACGGATTTAATATACTGTAATTCAATGTGTAATTAGGCTGGACTTATGTGACTAGTTTCTTGAGTTTCAGTACGATTATGGAGTTATTTTTGAGGTATTTATACTATAATAACATTGTAAGCAAATCATTAGCTTCAACGATAACCCAAAGCATCTAGTTCCATGGGACAGTGTTACCCAAGACAAGTAATTTAATGCGGCTTTCAACATGTTAAATTAGTTTATTTCCATGATATGATTTAAAATTAGATTATGAAAAAGTTACACATAGACCTTTAACTTATAATATTAATTAAATATATTTATTTAAAAATAAATATATTTAATTAATATTGAACAATGTTTTTATTATACATTATATCTAAACGTATTTATGTTTGTTTTTTTAAACAAAAAATATTGCTTTTTTCAGTATGATAGACACATTTAGCGCAAGAATAATGCGATGTTGTCGGGTTTACGATATCAAATAAATCCACAGTTTTTTATCATTTCTTTTCATCATTTTGCACTTTTTTAAACAAAAACATTTTTCTTATTTAGCCCAAAACTCCTATTTAAAACGATACTCTTCTTTGTTACATGAAAATATAAGGTACTTTTTTTTTGAAAATTTCCGTCCGTCCGTCCCATGTAACGTTTTTTGTAGACACGATAAATAAAGTTTTATGAGGGGAAGATTCCTATTGTTTTTTAAACTATTCCTCCTCAAAACAAATAAGTTATGGGTTGGTTAACTTTTTAAAAAATAAGAAAAACCTGAAAGAAAAATCTGATTAACGTAACTTTTTCAGGGAAAATTACTCTAATTATAAGGACCAATTCTACCAATTTAGAAAGTAATCCCCTTAAAAGAAAAAAATTAAAAAACTATCATTTTTAAAAATACTTTTTTATTTTTTTTTTCATTTTTTTTTGCAAAAAGAGAATTAAATAAAATTAAAAAATTAAAAAAAAACGTTTATAATTTTTTTTTTTTAATTGCTTTGGATACAATCATTTTTTTAAGGTTTTCTTTCTTGGTGCAGCTGCAAAAAGCTCAAAAGACGGACGGAATAGTTTTAGGATGATTCTGCATTACTGCAGTGCAACGCCTCCTTTGCAATATCAGAAAAGGATTGCCTTTGTAAATAAAAGTCCTTTTGAAAATTAACTACTTTAAACTACTGGTGGAATATTCTGATAAATCAATTAATTCTGTAAAAATAAGCCTTTGTATGCAACGGATAAATGCATTTATAAATTTTCTTCAGAATTCTTGAATAGCCATCTTATTATGCATTCAGATACATTTCTTGAATCATAATACTTATTTATAATACAAGGGCGAAAAGTTAAATTTTTCGATTGAGTAGATTTTTAAAAGCCGAGGGCCGGCCGGTAGGGCCGGCCCGAGGGTAATAAACCTACGAAATCGAAATTTAACTTTTTGCCCGTGTATTATACAATATTTTTTATTCGGTTGTTAATAATTATAATAAATTATTAAGATATACTTGCAAAAAATATTTCTCTTTTTACTGTCTTATTACTTATCTAGTTATCCATGATAAATTTCTGTCCAATCAAATCGCTACAAAAACAATTGAATCGTTTCTTTTGCTTGTGGTTTCATTCTCAAATTAAAAAAGCTATAGCTTGGTGATTAATTTCTGTTATAATATGTCTGTTGTGAAAATAATACTTGTGAAACCGTTCTATGAATATTATAAATATTGAAAGTGATTTTACAATTGAAATTTTGTGTTTTTAATTTATTTTAGTGGGTGAATACATCATAATCAGTTGATATATATTTTGAGGTTATGTTATGATTTTTTTTTTATTTTGTATGAAATGATTATAATAACTGTATCTGGTCAAAGAGAATGGTTAGTTCAAGACCAAAAGGTCATATTTCTTTATAAATATTACAGTAAAGATAAAGCATCTTCTTTTAAAAAGCTTAAAAATAACAAGTTTTAGTTAGCGGGCGAGAAAATCTTTTTGGCCCTAGGGCCACAAAGTTCAACTTTTCGCCCTTAAAACATAAAAAAAAGTGTCGCTTTTAGAATCAATCAAACAAAAATAATTTTTTCTATCTTGTGACTATTATAAGCTCAAAATCACAATCATTTTGTGTGTTCTTATATGCCCATAAGAGGTTAGTCCTTTGTTCTTTTGGGTTGGCAACAGGATCCTGTCAACAAATCAATGACGTCTTTCGTGCAAATGTCAACATCGCTTTTAAGTTTAGTTTTCTAAAAAATTGTGTTTTAAGTTAATTTTTACCATGTTAAAATTATGGCTTGGTTACTTGCAGTGAAAAAGAGAAGAGCTGACTATAAAAGATATCAAAATATCGTTTTTCTTTGAATTTTAAACATTCTGAAAATTGTAATGCCAACCCAAAACAAAAATTGCTATTTCGTTCATCAAGTTAAATGTAAGTTTTTTTTTAATTTTAGAGTAAAAAAGAAAAAAAAAATGTATAAAGCACTCGTTTCCTAACACGTTTTTTAGCCCACTTGTACTCGTGCACTAATAACGGGTGTTATGAAACTACTCCTTTAATATACTAGTATATAAAATATAGGTATATATTTAGGTATTCATGTACCTATATTCTTTTAGGTGTAGTTTTTATTCTAAGACATTATTAGAATATCAAAACTGAAGGATAATTTCATTGTTAAATAAGATGTGGAAATTCTCTCCAACTACAACTTACTACTTGTTTTCATGGAAACTATTACTGTTAAAGCAGAAATAAGGCTTAAATTCGGTAGTAACGATTCACTCACCGCAGTAATGAGAAGAATCCAGCGCATGCGCACTGATTTTCTTATTTTTGTTTTGATGTATGCTAAAAATTATTTTAAGGTTATGTAACATTCTTTTGCAGAATTTTTAAAAAATATCTACAATGCATATTGTTACACCAGGCAAGCATTTATTTTTTAATTAGCTAAAGCTAAATTATTTAGCCTAAATAGAACCCTATTTGATTCTTAAAATATATAGCCTTCTAAATTCTGAAATATCGTATCTGAAAAATGCACCCATTAAAAAAAACACCAAACCAGCAAACTACCAAATCAAACCATTATTAACGTAAACCAACGCCTCCCATTAAAAAAAAATAAACACCAAACCAGCAAACTACCAAACCAAACCATTGTTAACGTAAACCAATGCCTTCCATTAAAAAAAAACACCAAACCAGCAAACTACCAAACCAAACCATTGTTAACGTAAACTAACGCCCTCATTAAAAAAATCAAACAGAAATTCGTGAGTATTTTAACAATATTTTGCTATATATTCTAACAAAAAAACTAGTGTACTGGTAGTAGTAGTTTGGTAGTTTGCTGGTTTGGACTTTTTTTTTTAATGAGAGGAATTTTTCAGATAAGATATTTCAGAATTTAGAACGCGATATATTTTAAGAATCAAATAGGATTATATTTAGGCTAAATAATTTAGCTTTAGCTAATTAAAAAATAAATGCTGGCCTGGTGTAACAATATGCATAAGAAAAAAGTAGATATTTTTGTAAAATTCTGCAAAAGAATGTTACATAACCTTAAAATAATTGTTGGCATACGTCAAAACAAAAATAAGAAGATCAGTGCCCATGCGCTGAATTCGTCTCATTACTGCGGTGAGTGAATCGTCGATAGTACTGTGTAAATTTTTTTATGGGAAGTGAGAGGCCAAAAATAGCAAAAACGAGGTGACAAAAAAACTGTTAAACAGCTTTATTCCAACCAAAACATTTATTCACCTTACTAATTGTTTCTATAGAAAAGGTACTAATTACTCTGGAAATTATTATAGTTACAATAGTCTGAAACTAGCTAGTACTTGGGAATAAATTTTGTTAGGATCTGAAACAACCAATAGAGATTTTTTTCCATGACATATGAGATGTAGATTTGCTATTTAATGCTCTGATTTAAGAGATCATACTTTAAATAAGTAACACATTTTAAGTATGACCCTAAAGTATCAAAAACTTCATAAGTTTACCAGGGTATCTGTTCTGGTTTCGAGCGGATGTTTTCCGCCTGATATTTCAATAAAATCAATTCGTTAGAAAAACTACTATGAAGTTGGCTTTGACGCGTGAATAAAACTCGCCGAAATTAAAGTAGCCACCCAGATATTAAAAGTTAAACCTTCTGAAATCCATTTAATATATTTTATTACAAGGTACATAGATAATTTTAACTGTTGTACAGGTTAACCGCAGTATAAATAGGGTTAAACTAGATACTTAAACTAGTAAGCAATAAAATTTATGTCGCAATAAAAAGTTCTTCTAATCATAAAGTTTCATCTGAAAGAAACGAAGCAGCAAAAAATAGTCTCTTTCGAACATTAAATAGTCACAGGCGCCTCGGTAAACAAACAAGGATAAATAAAGCAAAACATTTGTGTACATACTGTAGAAAAGACCTTGTTTGAAATCATGAATTATATTGTTTGACACACGGTTTTAAAAGGGTCGTCCATAAAATACGTCACACATTTAGGGGGAGGGGTCCTACTCAAAAGACTTTCTTATATTCTGATAAGCAGAATTTTTTAGAATAGTTTAATCTATATATTCATATTTTGGCGGTAGGAGTGCTTCATGGTTTTACCATAAGAAGACAGCACTGACAAATTGTGAATTAGCAGTGTTGTATTTTGCAATAAAAAGTAAATATCAAAGACAGTCATGTCGGATTTCGGTTCTTTGTAGAATAAGCTCTATAAAGCTTATGGTAAAGCGCATCTTGGGAAATCAAAACAAACTTTGCAAATTGAATTTAATAAATTATGGCTTAACCTCAAGAAAGGGAAAACTGTTGTTGAAGATACGGAACAAGAAATCAAAAATTTGCAATAAGCCGCTACAAAAAACAAGACAACATTGTTTGATTATTTTACATCAAGAACATAGTCTACAAGGAAAATCACCTAAAAAAGTGTGACTTATTTTATGGACGACCCCAAAGCTATGGAAAGAATGCGGCAAAAAATGAGAAAGCAATATTCGCTTAATATTTTTTTTATCTATTTGATATGCTTAGGGGGCACAATGGAGATAGGGAGGCAAGGGGGATCATTTTTTTAAATAGAAAGGGGTTCATGTGATACATCATTTGGAAGCTTATAAAATTCTTTATTCGACTACATATTTTTTTATTTTTTTCCCAGCAATTTTTGGGGGTTTAAAATAGGGTAAATAATGGGAATTTACATCAAAATTTCTTTAAAAAAATCAAACAATTTTTGGAAAATGGCTTATTTCATGATGCAAAATGGTCATATATACTTTTAAACTAATTTTGTGTGAAATAAATAAAATTTTACAAACAAAAATCTTGAAAAATCGCCTTGAAAAATGACAACGTTAAAAAAAAGTTTAAAAAATAAAAAAATATATTATCATATAGAGATTTTTATTTCTTTCAAATGATGTATCATACGGCCCCCCTTCTATTAAAAAAAAGGTTCTCCCCTGTTATGTTATTTACGTGTTACAAATTTAAAGTTGATATCTTAAGCCGCTCAAAAGTTAAAGGGTGTGGGGCGCACTAATGACACGCTCTAGTCTTTTAGATTTTTATGTATTGACATTAAAACACTTATGTATTGACATTGAAACAATTGTAACTTTTAAATTGTGGGCAGAGGGCAAAGGGGGGATTTAAAAAAAAGGGTCGTATAATACATCGTTTTAAAGCTCATGAAATTCTCTATTTGACCATATGTTTTTTTTTAACATTTTTTTGAGAGTTTAACACGTACGCTGCCGATAACGCATACGTTGCTTTTGGGGGCACTATACAAATTACAACTGACAGCGAACGTGTTAAGGAAATAACATTTCCATATATTGTTTTAAAGCTTAAACATTCCTCTACAAAATAAAATTAAATTCAGTTTTCTATCTCTACTAATAAAGCTAGAAATTAATTTTGAACGCGTCTGCTAGATTCTATACCAACGTGCGTCGGGAGCGAACGTGTTAAAATGAAGTTAAAAATGGGCATTTTCGCAAAACTTCTTTGAAAAAATGAAACAATTTTTGATAAATGTTTAATTCCATGATGCAAAAATGTAAATTATACTCTTAAACCAATTTATATTAATATAAATAAAAATTCACAAAAAAAAACTTAAAAAATCGTATTTTTTGGCAAAAAAAACTGAAAAATTAAAACCTTTATAAAATGTTTAAAAAATAAAAAAATATATTATTAATTGCTTTAAATGACACCCCTCTCATTTTAAAAAATTCCCTTCATACCCCCTGCCATATTTTTAGAGCTTAAAATATCAAATATACGTAAAAAATTAGTTTGAGTTGTCTTATTTAAGAGTTCCAAATTTTAAGTCGGTATCTTAAGTCGTTCAAAAGATAAGGGGGGTAACTTTTGGACCGCACTGTACGAGACAAAATTTTTAAAATTTTAAAATTTATTTTTAATTTTTACATTTAAAAAAATACTTTTAGGTGGTCTTTGCCAAAACCGATAAAGGCCCTTTTCTACAATAAGTACACAATTGTCCATAAAAGTCAGCTCGTAAACTATAATATTTTCTATTTCCCAACAACACATCCTAACCGCAGCTTAACCAGAAACATATGATACCCTTCGGCATAAAACTTTTACACTTAATCATTCGGTCTCTTTTTGACACTGTGGATATGTACACGTGTAGGAAGGAGATACCGCCCTTTCCGATTTGCATTTTTAGAGAGAGGGCCATATGCATCATTTAAGGTCCTAACTTAGGACTCCTAACTAAGCCGAAGGCAGACGTTTTATGTATCTGACTATCAGTGGTGTTGCTTATTGAAATTTCAATTTGCAAATAACTAGTTATATCGGCAGAATTTTTAAACATTCTTCCAGTAGGGGTGACCGGGGCTAATTGTCGCACTTTTCATTCAAAATCAGTTTTTTCCTTTATTTTTGTATTTTTTTTAATTGACCTAATGGTAATTTTAGCTGCATGTTTCAGTAACATTATTTAAAGAAAAAACATGAAAAAATTTAGAGGGTATTAGAGTTATGTTTTTTTTTGTGAAGTCTTGAAAATTGCGACAACGTGCCCCATCACGGGGCACGTTGTCGAGGCACTTCGAGTATATTTTTTTGAAGAAATATAAAGGCATTTATAAAAATTAATAATAAATAATAAGACATGTGCCTCCCCACAAGCTGATTGTTATCTAACTTTTTACTTTTGTGCCAAAATTTCCAACTTTATAATTAAATAATATTTTTTTGATTTTTTTTTTAATTTAATATAATTTAATAAACGAATTTATTTGCTATTCGACAAAGTTTCACTTTTTTAGACAGTTTTGAATACAAAAATGCCAAAAAGGAAATGTTATACCATGAACATATCTCCAGATCATGCGACAACTAGCCCCAAACCAAATGCGACAACTAGCCCCAGTGACCAATTTTACGTTATGTATCAAGTACTTTCTAATTAACGAATAAACACTCCTATATGACAATATCAACAAACAATATACACCTTAAACTATTATTATACATAAAATTCTCTTATCTTAATGCTTTAAATCAGTAACAATGAGAAAAAATATTTACCACAAAAAAATTACTGGGCTCTTTAATTTTTACATTTTTTGGTTTATCTGGATGTTCTTTTAATTTATTGCATTTAAGTTTACAAATGATAAATGGCACTATTGTAACGCAGCGGTTAATCTTGGTTTGGCGCAGAAAAATATTTTACTTTTTAAGATATAAGCACTTACCCCTGCGACAACTAGCCCCGGTCACCCCTACTTAAAAATATGAATCAATTACAGGTATTTCCTAATAATCTGAATTGGTCTTAAGTAACTGCATTTACTTGTCAAGGTTGCATTCTCCTATTCTCTTTATTCTCTTTTAGGTGACGTTTTTCTACTAAATCTGTATGATGAATTTCCTTCTTAACATTCTGTTTTCGTTAGTTTTCTTTGACTTCTTTTTCATTTCTTTACCGTGGTTAGTAAAACCGTTGGACTAATTTTCCAGTGACTAAATGTCTTAGCGGCTTTATTTAAATATGTATAGGGTAAAACCCCCAATTATTGGCACTTTAAGAAATTTTCCACATATATTTCATTATAACTTATTAAATATTTCATGTCATCAAGAATAAAATATTTTACATCATTTAGTAGTTATTCTATTTTATATATTATATAAAATTTAAACTGAGATCTTTATAACATTAAAGAATTTTTTTAATTAATTACAAGAATACACAATTTCGAATTATTGGCACCTTTTTGCTAATAATTGGCATCCAGATTTTCCTATTATTGTCACCTAATTTTTGCTTTGAAGCAACAGAAAAAAATTACTGAGTACCTACTTTTTGTTGAATAATAAAAATTTTAGTATCAAAATAAAATATTTAAATTGGAATATTGCAGTTTTATACATATTAACTAAAGGCTGTAAACAAAAACTCAAATTTATTTTAGAATTACAAAATTTTAAATATCTCTATATTAAAATTAAAATATTAGTTACCTAATACTAATTTGTATCCATAAAATAATGCCTAGTTACCTAGGTACACTTATCTAAAAGAATTATTAGGTTTCAAGACTAATTTTGATGCGCAAGTTTTGCATACAATAAACCTGTGGCAATAATAGGAATTTAATATAATTTGGACGCCTATTATGGGCACCGTGATAAAAAATAAAATTCTAAAGAAAAATTAAGTTTATAGACAAAATTAAGTGTAAAATAATATATACGCACATATTTAATGAGGAAAAACTTTTTAGAACTGATTTATTTGAAATATTTTTTTGGCAAAAACTGTATCTTTTGTATAATAGCCCACCCGCTTTAAAATATGGATTTGGTTTTATCTTATATAAGATGTGGCAATACGTATGTATATTTAACCGTTCAAGTAATAAATCTATTCAATTTAATTTAATTTATTCTATTAATTTAGCATTTTAACTGGTTGCCAATAATTGGAATAGGATTTTTACTAAAGAAGCTAATTATTGGCACCTATGCCAATAATTAGAATTTAGTTTAATTTAGTATACCAGTTGTTGGCACCGTCGAAATTAAATAAAAATGTAAAGAAAAATAAAGTTTTAAAGGCTAATTAATAAGTAGAATGCATATAATTATCGAGAAAAAATAGTAAGTCCATCAATAAACGTCTTTTACTAACCTTCTATTTAAAGCACTTCCTTAGCACAAACCTTAAAAATTCACACTTACATAGTTTACACGAAACTGCACAGGGGGGAAAAATATGTTAATCGCATTTAAAGTATAATATTTAGCAATATTGCCACTTCGTAAAAAATATAGTTAGATTAAGGTACCAATGGAGATTTTTTTTATATAAACGAAAATATCACTCCAGTGCCAATAATTAGCGGAGTGCCAACGATTGGGGGTTTTACCCTATATAAATATAATATATACTGCCAAAATAAGTTGTAAAATGTAAAATAATAATTCGCAGGAGCCCTTAGGGAGGAGAAGCTAATACTATGCGTTACAGGGGCCCCTCTAGTTTAGAAAGTTTTTCGAAATGCTAGTGTACCTAGGGAGGGGGTCTCGTTATGAGGTGTCACATGGGAGGGGGTTACAATTGCCTAAACATTTCGTTGCGTAATACCCAAAATTTATGTATACAGTAGGTTGGGCTAAAGGCCCAGAGTATTTGTGACATGTCCTGTTATAATTCTTCTAAACTAGTTTAGATCCAATCCAACCCTGGCATTAGGTTTTTGACAGTATTAAATATTGAGCGTAAAACTTCGATTGAATTTAAACTTTTTTAGAAGAATTATAACAGGACATTTCACAATTACCCCGGGTGTCACATTTAGCCCAACCTACTGTAATTAAACTCTAAAGAAAAAATCAGCTACGGATATTCTGTCAATAAACCATTTAAAAAGTTTCAAAATGAAGTGTTTTATGCACGAGATCGTTAAACAATTAATTATTTCATACAGTATTTTTTCTACAAGCGCTTTAGAAAAACTTAAAAATATCTTATATCTTAAATATCTTAAGCAAAAACTTTAAAAATATATATTTTTAAAGTTTTTGCATTGACATTTTTTTTAAATATCGTGCATTATTTCAAAATATTTTATTATGCTGATGAAATAATGAGAATATAATGAGAAGTCTGCGTCACTCGTGTTCCCCGATTATGTGCTGTGTATTTGACCAATACTATAGTCTATTTTTTGTTCCATCTAAGTTTTATATTTCATAGATATTTATATTTATATATTACTTTTTGTTTATTAAAATAATTGACTGCAAATTTACTGCATTGCTCAAAAATTTGGGGTATGTGACGTGTCACCACTGTTCTTCTTCGACTAATTTAACATGCAAGAAAAGAAGCGAGACGGATCAACGCTCAAAGGAAATTTTAATTATGGTCCGGATGTTGCACAAGGTCGCTTCGCAGGCGCCACTTTGGCTGCAAAATGAATTAGATGCACCGGCTCTGGATTTTTGAATGTCCAACAGAAATTCGGTGAGCTCTGAATACATGTATTGTACGTAAACTAGCTTTAAACTTTTAAAGAAAAAAAAAAGAAGCCGAAGAAGAAGAAAAAAATAAGAAGAAGAAGAAAAAAAGAAGAAGAAGAAGAATAAGAAGAAGAAGAAGAAGAAGAAGAAGAAGAAGAAGAAGAAGAAGAAGAAGAAGAAGAAGAAGAAGAAGAAGAAGAAGAAGAAGAAGAAGAAGAAGAAGAAGAAGAAGAAGAAGAAGAAGAAGAAGAAGAAGAAGAAGAAGAAGAAGAAGAAGAAGAAGAAGAAGAAGAATAAGAAGAAGAAGAAGAAGAAGAAGAAGAAGAAGAAGAAGAAGAAGAAGCAGAAGAAGAAGAAGAAAAGAAGGATGAGGAGAAGGAGGAGGAGGAAGAGGAGGAGGAGGAGGAGGAGGAGGAGGAGGAGGAGGAAAAATCTTTATGGAACAAAAAGGGAAAAAGAAAGAAGAGCAGAAGTAGAGTAAGAATAGGAGAAGCGAGAAGAAGAAGAAGAAGAAGAAGAAGAAGAAGAAAATTTACTTAATCGAGAAAAACTTTGTCTGACAAAACGTAAGAACCTTTTCTGACGGACGTATACATTTTTTTCATATTTCTATGATATATAGCCAACAGACATGAACGCTCGTATTTCTTCCAGATTTAATTTCCCCGAAAATAATGAATACGATCTGAAACACAGGACGTTAAACAATATATTATTTATTGCGTTTCGATGCATAGATTTTCTTGTGTTTACATTTGTGTGTAGGCGAATGATTAATAGGATACTTTCAATAATTCATCTTGCCTATTATTGATTATTTTCAGTAAATTTTAATTATTTGTAAAATATGAACATTGTTTACTTTATTACAGTAGATATGTAGACTAAATAAAAGATGTAAGTAAGTAAGTAAGTAAGTAAGTAAGTAATATTTATTGTTCATCAGAATAAAGATTCTATAACAATTAACAAAGTATAACCTATTTAAAATAGTCTTAAAAATTAAATAAACCTTAAATCTAATTATTTAAACTAACTGAAATAAATTATTAAGATATAATACATATATAAGGCCATTACATATTATGTAATAACCTTACCCATATTATAGATAATAATAATAATAAATAAAAGATGAAAATACATATAGAGGTAATAAAAAGAAAAAAAAAATCATGCATATTTTTCTTAGCTAAAGGAGTTCCGGTAAAATTGCCCGTTTTTGGCATTTTGGATGAGCCTTAAGACTTGTATATTTTTTGAAATAGTAGGTGAACTCAACGCTGCCAAATTTAAACTTATTAAGAGAAGGAAACCATTTTTAAAATGGTGCTGAAAATTGGTTCTTTTATAAGATTTTTTTTGCTTACTTTTATATTATACAGAGCTGTCCAAAAGTCACCCCCCCCCTCTTAACTTTTGAACCAGTTGAGATATCGACTTCAAATTTGGAACTTTTAAATAAGACAACTTAAACTATCTTTTAGCATATATTTAATACTTTCAGCTCTTAAAATGTGGGTAGGGGGGCATGGGGGCACATTTTTTTAAATGGAAAGGGGGGTCGTGTAATACATCATTTTAAAGCTTATAAAATTCTCCATTTAACTCCATATTTTTAAATAAAAAAAAATGGGTTTAAAATGGGGTTGAAAATGGCTATTAATGTCAAAATTCCTCTAAAAAAAACAAATAATTTTTTAAAAATGCCTAATTTCATCATAAAAAAAATGTTAATTATACTTCTAAACTAATTTTAGTTGACATAAATAAAAATTTATAATAAAAAACTTAAAAAATCGAATGTTTTAGCACAAAAAATTGAAAAATCAAAACCTTAAAAAACATTTTTAAAAAATTTAAAAATGTCAGTTTCAATAGAGAATTTTATAAGCTCTAAAATGATGTATCACACGACCCCCCTTTCTATTTAAAAAAATGTCCCCCATGCCTCCCTGCCCACGTTTTAAGAGCTGAAAATATCAAAAATATTCTAAAAGATAGTTTAAGTTGTCTTATTTAAGAGTTCTAAATTTGAAGTTGATATCTCAACTCGTTCAAAAGTTAAAAGGGGGGGTGACTTTTGGACCGCACTGTATGTACTTGTGCAAAAATAGGTTAAATTGTTTTGTATCTTTTTTTTTATTTGAAAATTTATATAACTTATTTTTATGCTAAATTCCATAAAAAAACTACTATTTTAAGATTATTATTTGAGTTAAGGAGAAAAAATATGCAAAAAGAAATGGAATTATATTAAAATAAACTAAAAATATTTAATATTGTCAAGAGTTGGCTAGGTAGCCATACAGGCTTTACCTAAATTTCATAAAACTATTTTAGTTATTATTAATAAATTAGTACCTAGTATTACATACAGATGTTTTGCACACCAAGTATTCTAGTGTTATTGTAAACTAGCATTGAAATTAAATAAACTAGGTTTGTTTGTAAAACATCTTGGTATAAATACGATACTTAGATCAAATAATTAATTAGAATTAGAATTAGAATTAGAAAATTAGAGTATCAGATTGAATAGAGTAGAATCGATAGTTGGGTAGTCCCCAAAGTGGGCAGTGCCCATTGGGCAAAGTAACTCTGACATCTCTGTAACCTAAAGTGGTAAGAACGTATGTTATAAAGAAGTGTTTCAATTACACCAACCCCAAAAAAACCGAAATATGAAGAGGAAGCCCAATTATTCGGGATACGAAGAACCCATCATTCGTGACAATATAAAACGAAACAGCAAAGAAAATTTAGTTAAGCTCTTTTTACGTCAAATCCTTAAAATATATAGTAGGTCTAAAATCAGATTTGGACTCAGGAAATCATTTTTTTAAATATAAAATCTAAAAAGAATACAGAAAAATTAGGTAGCTAATTTTTGCACTAAAAACTACATAATAATTTATAATTCTGACCGCAGATTTGAATTCAGAAAAATTATTAAATAGGAAAACACATTTTGACCGTAAAAACGTAGCTTTTAAGTTGTGTTTTCTTTTTTAACTACTCAGCTGTTTTTTTAATAATGGCCTTTTTTCAGTCATTACCTTTACAGCAGGGCATCTTGCCTTCCTAGCCTTCTTTCGGAGGAAAACGATTTCGCATTTTTTAGATTTTGAGTAAGTTTCCTATTTTATCCCTAGCGCTGACTTTGAATAAGATCTTTTTCTTAAATCAAATAACACTGTTTTACATAAGTTATTAATAGTGGTAATGATTGCTATATATTTTACTAACTATTGCATTACATTTTAACTAGTATTGCTAATTTAAATCACATTAAATCATTTATTATCAGTGAACGGACTTTGGATTTTTTAACAGGTTCGTCTTAAGGAAAATAAAGAATAATTTCACAAAAAAATAAAAGTAACAAAAATACATTATTATTGTTATGTAATTCTTGTTTTGTTTTAATTTTGTTCTTTTGTATGTTTGCATTATTTTAAATATTCCCGTGAAATCAAACTAAGTTAAATACATACAGTCAAATAAAATAAAAAGTAAAAAAAAAAATTCTACACATAAATATGCTTTTTTTCTTTTTTTAGGATAAGCGAACAAATTCCATTATTCTGTGTTGTTACTAGGTTGTTAAATATAAAATAGAAATTAAGACACTTATTACAATGTTATAAATTTACCTTTTTAAGTGTAACTAAGTTTTAACTAAAGCAACTGTTTGTTTTTTTCAATATTACTTCCATGCGTTAGTAAATAAAAAATAAATTGCTTTTTACCGTTTTATACAGAAACAAAAAAATTCCGTAAGAAAAATCTGTCTATCTCTCTGAATGGGAAATTTGTGACTAAAATAACTTAATTAAGTTCTTAGGAACACTAAGGACTTAAAATTTCGACCATAGGTTCCTTATCCAAAGTTTTAGATTAAGATTTTTTTTGATAAAAACGGGGTAAAACTATTTTTTTTTTCAATTTTTTTTTTTAATTTTTTGAATAAATAAATGCTTAAAAAAAAAAATATGAAAAAACAATATTTTTTGTTATAATGAACCTATAAAACATGTAGTGAGTAATACCTAAAGCGCCCCCCGCATAACTAGCGTAAAACATTACAGTGAAGTAATTGGCTTGATGTGCCGTCATATGTCTTGTACGCATAACTTTTAAAATTATGAGGCTTGCATAGTTTGTGGATGGAGCCTTCATTTTAATTTATTTATAAAATTGTTTTGCATCCACATTATTTTAAATTTATTCACTATTCACCAGCTAATAATATTCATTGGTTATAATTGCATACTCAACGTTGGGAGTAAATTGAAAATTGAAAGCAGACACTCAAAGTCAATGAAATGATTACAATTTAACGTAATTTGAACCGGATAAGCAATAAATCAAGAGGCTGTAAAATTATCCGCTACAACCCCAATGATTAGCTCAAATTCACCCTTATGCATGTGACAATAACACGATATATTACATAACCCTCTTGCTATCATTTTGTCAACCCACTAAATGTCATTGTAGTCGACGATGGAATTTAACGTTCAATAAGCTGGAAACAACTCGTGTTTATTAAATTAATATTTAACGTCATAACCGAGTCATGACAGAAAACATATTTTTGCTTTTATTTATTTAAATTCTTTAGCATAACACCTAGTTCATAAAGTATGTCACGCGTTTTTTGCAATTTTTTATCCCTCCTCCCTGCCTCAAAGTGCCACACAGGCACTGACCCTTTGCCTCGCGTTAAATCTATATAAAAAAATAATTTTTTGCCTTACATATTTTTATTGCAGTTTAAATAGAAAAAAAAAATAAACAAAAAGCTCAAAATTAAAAAGGCTAAATTAATATTAGTACTTAATTTTTTTGTGTGTGGTTTCTAGGGGGGCCAACCAAGAAAAGAACCAGCTTACTTCTAGGCATGTCCAGAAGTCAACTGAGAGCAATAACGGGTATAATAACTAGGCACTGCTTACTGAATAAGCACCGACACCAAATGGGACAGACTACGAGCCCCGTGTGCAGGAGATGTGGGGAAGGGGACGAAGAGCCCTACCACCTCATATGTGAATGTCCATCCCTAATAGGGCTAAGATGGAGGTACTTTGGGAACGACTCGCTGGAACCAAACTAGATCATGAACACTCCCCTGAAACCGTACCTGGACTTTATAAAAGAAACAGGGATATTATGAGGAGATCTGTGCGGTTAACACAAAGGTCCCTAGGGACCAGGTGTTGAGGGCAGTGAACCCCGCACTGAACAAACTAAACTAACTAACTAACTAACTAATTTTTTTGTGATAGCATATTGCTCTAGACTGTCACAGAGGGTCACAAACTCCTGCACGGTAAAAATAAATTGCATTAAATAAAATAGTCCGGTAATATGTTGCCATAGACCGGAATGGTAAAAATTACATAGCCCGTAATGGTAATGTTTTGCATAGACCGGAACAGTAAAAATTACATAGTCCATAATGGTAATATTTTGCATATACCGGAACGGTAAAAATTACATAGTCCAGAATGGTAATATTTTGCATAGACAGAAAATATAAATTTTCCATAGCAGAGTTTGTAAAAATTACATTATATGAAGACTATACGGGAAAAACGCGAATTAGGTCGACTTGCACATAAAGGCGCACGGTAGAAGCAACCTAATTCGCTTTGTGCATTTTACCGTGTAGTCTTGATAATATGATGATATTATCATGTTATTTTTATAAATTCCGCTATGGAAAATTTTACATTTTCGGTTTATGCAAAATATTACCATTATGGACTATGTAATTTGTAGTTGTAGTTTACATATGTAATTTTATAAAATACTTTAAAATTATGTAAATTTATAAAACTATATATAGATAAAATTATTTAAATGCATGTAAAACTGAAAAATTTGTAAAAATATTATGTTATATATATATATATATATATATATATATATATATATATATATATATATATATATATATAAAAAGTCCAAACCAAACGATTTGCACCCTTAATACAAGTATAAACTGCTTTCATCTTTCTTTAAAGATCTATTGGTTAATAAAGATCGTAATTTATAATGAATGTAAATTTTACGCCACAAATAAAGCATTTAAATATCGTACATAAATAATATTTACCTTTTTTTACACTTTTAATACTTTAACCTAGCAGCATGCGTCGCTATCTCTCTAACAATAACAATATTAAACGGTCTCAGGATGCGGTCTCATGATGCGCCGCCTTCTTGGTTATTGTCCAAATCGCACCCGCGTCTTAAAATAACATAGCCCGACATTGTAAAATCATGTAAAAATATTTAAATCAATGTAAATATATTTTTTTACATTATTTTACATTCTTTTACATTATTTTACATTATTTTACATTATTTTACATTATTTTACATTATTTTACATTATTTTACATTATTTTACATTATTTTATATTATTTTACATTCTTTTACATAAATTCATGAATTATGCATAGTCCAGAATAGTAAATTTACTATTCCGTACTATGTAAATTCATGTATTTTTACATTATTTTACATGCAGTTTTTACAGTGTGGACGTTAAATACTTATTTAAAGGTTGATTTGCTTAATCATTAGAATAAATCTAACTAAAAATTTAACCAATGAAATAAAATGAGTAAGTATTTGTTATTTCTGTCACCATATAGTTGTCTCTGGTTCACTACTAGGATCTAGAGTAAAGCTGATTCATAGCAAACGATTATCAGGAACAGAATATAAAAAAAGTATAAAAAGACTTACTTTTTCAATACTAGATGCTTATGCTTGCTATTAGTTATGCGAGTTAAAGTCAGCACAGATCAAGGACCCTTACAGTAGTAGTAAGTGATTACAAAATAATCCTAACTACCCATTTTTATTAAAATAATGTAAAATAATCAGGCACCAAGCGCCAACCTGATTTAAATATTGACACAAAATTAATTATGTATTTTTTTTTACTTTTCTATTGTTGATGTTTTTTGGGAAGAGGGTTAAATTGATACTCAACTATTTTTTTTAAACTCTTTAAAGTTTTTTTTTTTTACTTTTATTTTCACAGTTATAAAAGTTATTTAGCTGAAAATATTCTAAATATCGCAAGCGGTGTTAAATGATTGTGATTATAAAATTTTATTAAAGATCATTAAAAAAAATCAAGATAGAAAATTGAAAAATTACCTCTTCCAGATATAATATAGTGCTTTCTTTTTAGAACAGCATCTTGCATCATCGCCCTTAACATTTGAGTTAAGTAATAGAATCTAAATCTTCAAAAACATGAAATGAAACGATTCGTTATTTTTTCCCCAATTTTGCGAAATTTGGCAAAGTCTCCAGATTAGAAGAAGTATGAGTAGTTGTCTATATCTAGCAATAGATGGCGCACAAGTATGCATCAATCTGATGACTTTACTACTTTTGCGAGTAAGGTCAGGGACTGTTTTCTTAATCAGCGTAAAGAGATTACTCTTGGTACTGAAGAGGTTCAGCAGCCCGAAACTGTCAGTCTACCAATATCACTCTGTACGATGATTAGAAAATAGATTGATGAAATAATAATATTTTTAAAATTTTGTTTAAAATTAAAAAAATATGTTCTAGTAATTTAACTGTGATATGCATTTCGTCGTGTTACCTTAACTACCTCGTATCTCCAAATTCACAGGTTTTCAGGGGACACAAAAAACCGGTTAACTTTAAAATTCTTAGTTTTTTTTTATTGTAATATAGACAAATATAAGGGTAGTTATTTCTTGTGGACTCTTCGAGCATAAAAGATTGCAAAATTATTAGTTACGTGAGTCAAAAATTAGAATTATGGAGATACGAGTTAGTTACAGTAACTATTATTTCCAAGTCGTAACCCTGTACTGGAGATACGAGGTTGCTCAATTAAAAACTGTGAAATATTTAAGGCATGTAATTTTTAAATATTTACAATAGTTTAGTAAAAAATAGTATATTGGGGTTTTTCAGGTTGCTTTAACTGAATCTGATGATAATTTTTTTTCTAACTTCTCCAGTGGGGGTGATTATTTTAAAATGTTTACAGTATTTTTGTAAAAGTTGGTATATAGTGGTTTTTGAGGTAGCTTAAACTAAATCTCATAATAAAAAAGTTCCAACTCCACTGGGGGCGGGAGTAATTTTCGTGAATAAAGGGGTTATTGATGTTGCTAAATTTACAAGAAAATATTGTAAATATTTAAAAAAAAAGTACACCCCGTAAGCCGGGGGTGGATTAACGTTTTTTGTATAAAATTGAGCTTAAGCGACTTTAGAAGCCCCTAGATATAAATTTAATAAACATTTTAAGAAAAAAAAAACGATAAAAGGGATATTTTTCACCACGGGGGGTGAGATGGAGGGGTGGTAGGTCTTTTTTTACTTCACCAATATATTTTCCGCATCCAAATACATAAGTATGCAAAGTTTTATCTTCTTAGATATTTTCACCTACGGGAAATTCCTTATTTGCTAGGCCTAATATTATACGAGGTAGTTACAGTTATTTATTTTAAGTAGTAAAGGAGATACGATGTAATTAGTTCCACATAACTTATAAACCAATTGGAATTTTAAATCATGACTTTGTTTAGGTCATTACTAATCGTGTAAAGAATTGATTAGTGCAAATAACCAAAAATCGAATTTTTGGAGATACGAGGTAGTTAAGGTAACACGACGTTTTGTTTCATTTTGTATCAACAAATCTAAATCTAAAGTATCTTAGACGTCGAGATCTGCATTAAAATTTTATTCAAAGTACTAAAAAAAAATAACGATGGAGATTCACATACAAATACACTAGTCCCACGCGTTGCCACGTTCTTGCTTCCAAAAAAAAAATAATAACTTGCAACATAATTTGGTAACAAAACTACTATTTTATGTATTTTAACATAAAATTCTGAATAAAAAAGCAATAACCAAGGTAGTATATTTTATGTTCTCACTCCCACAAATCTAAAAAATAGTTCGATATCCTGGGAAAGAGGGAGCTGAATATTTTATTGTTTTTTGTTCTATCTGAGATAAACTTAACCCTCTATACAGCGTTATTCACGGAAGTGGCCTATTAAAAGTTTATAAAGAACCGATAATTTAAAAAATCTGATATTTTTCACTTTAGGGTTTTTGAATATGGCTAATCAATTAATAGTCTATTATTCAATGTGTATAATATTTGCTATTAATCAATGAGGGTGAATATTGGGACACGAGCCGATAGGCGAGTGGCCTAATCACCCGAATTAATAGCTATTATACACGAGTAGAATACTATACTTTATCCACGGCTGTTTTGAAGTTTAAACGGTTTATTTTTACAGACCCGTGATTAATAGGCCTATTAATCACGGCCATGGATAAAAATATTTTCATGCTTGTGCCACTTCCGGTTGTACCGGAAGTGGTACTCAACTTTGATTTTTTAAGTAGAATACCCCATATATTTTTTAATTTTAAAAATCTTTATTAAATTTTCTTTATTTTGATATGTAACACTTTATGTCTATCTCTCTTAGTTTTCGAGTTATTCAAGTTTTTAGCGAAAAATAAACGAATTCAAGCACCCCTAAAAAAATTAATTTCTCCTTGATTTTTTAAATTGGATAAAAGTTGGGTTTACTTAATCATACTTAACCGAATTATTCTAAGCCGAAATAGAACTCAAAATTTATACAGGGTGCCCCAGAAAGCAGGTCAAATCTAACAAATTTAAAGGATGAGTACGTGGCACTAAGCTTGTCCTATTATGCACCCTTCTCCTCACCTCCCACCCCTACTTGTTGTGTGACAGGATCAATTTTTTTTAAATATTTTTTTCCCTATTATCCCTACAGTAGGGACCCTACTTATTCTACCTACGAATTTAAAGTTTCCATATTCTAAGTTAAGCATAATATCCAAATTTGTCCTAGGAATATTTTTATCTTCCATGATTTTAAAACAAAAGGGCTAAAATAATCTGAGGTACACGGAAAAAAAAATTATAGCTAGGAGCGCTATAACACACATACCAAGCAAATTATAATCGCTTATTATATAAATACAAGGTTTTCTCTTACAATTATGGCAGTCAGTGTAAAAATTTATATGAAATACTTTAATTGTTTAGTGAATAATAAAATATAACAAATAGTATGGCATTTATAGCTTAAATAGATTTAATTATTGTCCGTGCTAATAATTTTTATAATATAATAAAATTTCTGTAAATTTATAATAGTGCCTGTAATAAATATAATCGTGTCTGTAATATATATAATCGTTTCCAATTTATTTTTAACATTATTAGTTATTGTGTCCCTTATAATCTATAGCTTAAATCACTATAATTTGCCACTGTTACCAAATATCTTATAATGTATAGCGCAGAGCCCACTAATTTCTTTCCGTGTAGTAGAAGCATTCTCAGTGATCCAAAGTTAGTCAAAAAACATATGACTGCAATCAGGGCGAGAAACCGTGTTGCCAGGTGTAATTTGTACTAGTACAGTTTTCACCCTGTTAATTTTTTTATGAATATATGAAAATATTTTTATTCGATTGATTACAAAAGCGTTACTTTTTGTTCATGTTTTGCTGGCAAAAAGTTGGATTTTGTCCAGGGCCCTTAAGTTTTTTCGACCCGCTGACTAAAACTTCTTATTTTTAAGCTTTTTTTAAATAAGATGCTTTACCTTAAACATGATATTTTGGTCACTTTTGCTCTTTAGCTATATGTTCTTTTTGACCAGATACAAGTATAATCATTTTATATAACTAAAAATTTCTTATATAACATAACCTCAAAACATATGGTTAACCGTTTAATCCATAAAATAAATCATAAACACAAAATTTCAATTGTAAAGTCAACTTCAATATTTATAATATTAATAGAACGGTTTCAGAAGTATTAATATTTTCATAACAAATACATTTTAGCAAAAATTAATCAAAACACTAAGCTAATTTGAAAATGAAACCGCACGCAAAAGAAACTATTCAATTGTTTTTTTGTTTTTAGCGATTTGATTGGATAGCAATTTGTCATGGGTAACTACACTGATAAAACTGTTTATTTGCGTCAACTAAATATTTGGTTGGATATGGCCAATTAAATGTTTGGTTGGGACAAATAAAATTTATTTAAGTTAAATAAATTTTATTTCTGCCAAATAAATTATTTTGTTCCCAATAAATCATTTTGCAATTAAAATATTTGTTTACATGAACTAAATATTTATTTGGCTCAAATAAAATTTATTTGTCCCAACCAAATAATTTAATTGAACATATCCAACCAAATATTTAGTTGACGCAAATAAACTCTTTTATCAGTGTAAATAGGTTATAAGACAGTAAAAGAAAATATTTTTTACAATTTAAAATTAAATATACTTTAATAATTTATTATAATAATTATACTAATTAGGGAACGTTTAAGTGTTACGTAACGCAAAATGTAGCAAAAATTCATACACTTTATACCTCGGTTCTCGAGTTATTCAAGGCTGTAGAGATAGCATATTTTGGCTAGCCCCCCTAACACACCCTCTATTAGGGGGGGTAGCCAAAATATGAAATCTCTATAATCTATAATAACGCGAGAACCGGGGTATGAAGTGTATGAATTTTCGTACAATTTGCGTTACGTAATACTTGAACGTTCCCTTATTAGTAACAATCTTAAAAAAAAATATTGTATAATACACGGGCGAAAAGTTAAATTTTGATTTCGTAGGTTTATTACCCTCAAGCCGGAGGCCCTCGTCTTCTAAAAACCTACTCAATCAAAAAATTTAACTTTTCGCCCTATTATAAATAACTATTTCGTGCAACTTGAGTTATAACACTATTTTTTTATGGACCCTTATTATTTGTATGTTCCCTGTCACATGTAGATTTCACTCAAATCACTTTTTATTAAATCTTAATTTAGATTTAACAACCACTTCTAAAAGTAATCAACAATATATTTTCAAAACCGTAAATCCAATTTACATTATAGAGAATTTTCTTCTCACCAGTCGGAACTGAATATCCTGGGAAACGGAGAAAAAATGTTCAATTGTTTTGTTCGATCTGAAATAAAGGAATGGCAGTAATAATCGAAGGAAACCCTCCGCAGGAAAACCATTAGAGAGCAGTGGTCCATACTCTGATGTGACGTACACCATGAGTATACTATTGAACGCCACTTGTAAAGAAGGTATTATTTTTGATCCTGCATGTTTTTTTGTACGTGCACCGGTGGCCTATGTGCATGTGCTTGACACGCGTATAATGTAAACCCATTCATTAGTCCAACCACACCGAAAATCTGAGCGCCGAGGCTCGCCCGTCACCCTCCCCCATAAGGGGGCACCACGCTCTGGTCGAGGGGTTGTTAGGCCTTTTTTAATGCTACTGCGTTTTGCACCGAAATTGGATTCGTTATGAGTTGATAGACGTTTACCCCGTCGAGCATAGATGGTTTGTCGTATTTGTATATTTGTTTACTTTTAGGATAACAGTGAGGAATATAGGCATACCTACAGTTGGTTTCAACAAAACTGGAAAAGTGGGGTTATAAAAAAAAATACATTGTGAACTATTTTATATTTGACAAATATTTGTTTACTTGTTAATAAATTTAGTGTCAATATTGTTATTGCCACATCAATGTCAAAGTCAAAAAATGTTGGTGTATTTTTTTAAAATTGGGAGAGATAAAGCAGAAAAACAAGAACACTCGAAGAATACTGGTGTAAAACCCATAATTATAATTTTTAAATTAAGGAACTATGAGGAATACCTAGTTGTAGGAGACCAATATACTAGTAGTGTTTTTTAAAAATAGAGGTATTTAAAACAAGTTTATTAGATACAAAATATATTGATAAGGGGATTTAATAATAGACATTTTAGAATAGGGATATTTTAGAGCAGAAATACAGTAATTAACAATAGAGATACGCTTCAAAATCCAAATAGTATTTACTAAACACAAATGCATAGAATAACATATGATTTTTGACATGGTTAAACTAACCTTATTTTTCAAACAGGCATAACCCCATTTAAATAATCCACATTCACACAACTAAATTTTATGGAAAACATGAAATTTTACTTAACCCCACTTTTCCAGTTTTGTTGAAACCAACTGTACGTAAAACGGTCAAACATAGATGTCTTTAGAAATCAAATCCTTTTTACTTTCTCAAAAGAAAAAAATAATTTTTGTATGTATTTTTTACTGGAATGTCGAGAAAAATCAAAATGCTACCAAAAAAATTGTCTGCCTATCGGTCTGTTGGTTTGACGGTCTGTTTATCTGTATATATCCAAACAACCACACGATAACTTAAAAAGATTGAAGTCCGAGACTTAAAATTTGGTATGCAGGTGTATTTTTACATTATCTTGGACAAGTTCGTATTTGAGCAAAATCGGTTAAGATGGAGGGTGGTAAAAGAGGGTTAAAAGGGGGGTTAAATTTTTATTTTGGCCTTAACTTTTTATTATTTACAATAGGACAAAATTTTAAAAACCACCTAAAAGGTCAATAAAAATTAGACAAAAAAATATTACCGTGTCCCTCAAAATGTAAAAAATTGTTTCTGGGCATAATTTTATTAAATAATGCGTTTTGTGTATTTCAGTATAAAATTACATAGGTAGCTGAAAGTCGGCTCGGCTATTAATAAATTTTATACCGAAATACACAAAACGTCTTCTTTAATTTCTACAAAAGGTATACATTGTCAACCCCAACATTTTATAATTTTATTATTCACAAAGTTTAAAAACCACCTAAAGGTAAAAAAAAATTAACAAGAAAATTATTATAATTTTGTCCATGACGGGATGGGGGAGATAGGCCCAAAATAAAATCACAAACATTATTATTCAACGATTTATATAATTTTTTTATTAGAAAAAAGTACTTGAAACTGATTTTTTTTTATTTTGTGACTATTGAATAAATAATTTAAGAATGTGAAAAATCTAAATTACAAACCTTTTGCCTAAACCAAAAATAAATAAATCCCGCTTTTAAAATAACAAAAAATTCGTAATTTTTTTAAGAATCGTGATGGCCGCTGTATTATTATTTATTTTATTTTAGTTTTTCGATTCTATTGTCTTAATAATATGTTTAAATATAGATACTTAATAACAGTAGTAGTAATAATAGTAATAATAGGTAGTTATTACTATAAAAACGTTAATTAAACTATTCCTGGGTGGCATTTTTTAATGGCATATATTGTATAATTACTTACATACTTGCATATAAAAGACAATATATCTTAAAAATTATAAAATAGGCGTAATACAAACAAATATGCATTTAATATATCGTCGGTAATACTGCAATACATTCAATTAAAAAAAATTGAGATTTGCTGTTTGCTATTTGAGAAATGGGATGGAATTGTAGTAACCGCTTGTTTAGTTATGACAAAGATATCAGAATAATTTTAGTTATAATAATTCTTATAATATTATAATAATATACATACTATAAAATACAGACATTTTAAAAAATATTTAAAGTTTTAATTTTGTTTTAAGCTAGCCAAGTTACTACTGTATATTATAAACAGCAAAGTGTAAAGGACATATGAACACGTGACATGCTTGGTTGCTTGCAAGACGTATACAACAAATTTTCTGATCATGAAAGTTTACGTATTAACGATAATGCGATATGACCCGTCAGTATTACAGCGCTCATTATATTTGTGAGAAAAAAATAGGGGTACGTTAAATGATGCTATTTATTTTAATTCGGTTTTGATATTACTTGTTATCCGAGAATAATAATGCCTATTTGCACATGAAATATAATACAAGCCAAGAAATATTATATTAAAGTGTATAAAATAAATACACAAAATTTTAATAAAGAATACATTCTTTGATGGTATTTTCCTGGAAAATAGGTTTCCAGACAGAAATGATAAGAAACATAGAAAAAAAAAATATATTTATTTTATATCAATAATTTAACCATATGGTATAGTAAATCTAACATTTGATGCTTGATTTAACTATATAATGTTTAATTTAACCCTGCGTTAGTGTTCCTGGGTACGACATACCCAGCTATATGTATTAACGTCAATATTTAATAGGGTTTGCATTTAAGTGATTTCTAGCGCTTAGTAGCTTTAGTTTGTAGATACGTCAAGATCGTCGATCGTTACGTTAGTTCAAGTTATGCAAAGCTGTAGCTAGAACGAAATGCCAGAGATTCTCCAGGATTTCAGGGAGGGCAAAACTTTTATTTTTTAGATACATCCCTCGATACAGCCTTTATGGGTATAGGTATTATAGATATAGGTTTTATATGTACATAGGCGCCGACTTTTCAAAATTCCAGGGGGCGCCCAAAATTTTTTGAAGAAAATAGTTACATAAAAGTATTTTGAAAATAAGAAAAAAAAATATAGTTAAAAATTATAAAGCTTTTATAATATTAAAAAGTATAGACAATATTTCAATGGGGGCCCGGCCCACTTTTTTATGAGCCTAGGGGGGAGCATGGCCCGGGGCCCTCCCGGAGTCAGCGCATATGTATATGTTTATTAGAATTCTCCAGGCTGTAGATTTTCATACCATGATATAGGACACCCCCCTGACAACAGGTCCGTGGCCCACGGACCGTGCTTATTACAAAACATTAAACGAGCATATCAAACCATAACCTAAGTCTAAATTATCTTATGGTTATTATTATGTGGTGACTTAGAATTATATTTTGCGGTTACAAAGTTATAATTTTATTTAAATAGATACCACAATCTTCAAACAAAGCTTAAGATATGCTTTAAATGTATTTAGGAAACCTCATAATGTCTGCCCATAAAGGGTAATAAATAATAAATATAAAATAAACATATGATTAAAATTTAAATTAAATTGTTTGGTATTCTTTTCGTCGCACACAGGTAAAAATACAAAAAAAAGCGGAAAAAAATCATGAAGCGTCGAAAGTTGAATATTTATAAACCTTATAGTGTCCTCTAAATGATGTATATAATTTTTTTTGAAAATGTTTGCGATCTAGCTTAAAAAATTAAATTTAAGTCGCACACTGCATACCGGGTGGGCCATTTAAAGCGGGAGAGGGGGTAACTTAAAATTTTTAAATGGAATGAGGGTGTTTTTTATTCAGATTCAAATTCAGTATAAAAATTTACGTAATTGACCGAAAAAGTTTTTTTTTGAACCTCAAATTAGGCTATTAAAATAAAAAAAAACGCCATTTAAAAAAATTGAAAAATTTGAACATTTTAGTAGTTTTCTATTGTTTAGGTTAATTAATTGTCTTAAACCTAAAAATATACAAAAGAAATCAAATATGAATTTTTTCCAAAAATTTAATTTTTTTTACCTGACGAGTCCGGACGCGACATGACGCTTCCGGACATGGAGATAATACCTTTCTATGATTTAATACCCCATATTTGTACTATATTTTAAAATTTAAAAAATACAGCCCTTTAAATTTAATTTTTTAAGCAAGACCGCAAACATTTTCGAAAAAATGTATATACATCATTTAGAGGACACTATAAGGTTTGTAAATATTTAATATTCGATGCTTCATGATTTTTTTCCGTTTTTTTTTTTTGATTTTTTTACCTGTGTGCGTCGGGTCTATTCATTTTGTTTTAATAGAATATTTACTTTTGTAATTAAAACTGGGATAATTTATTTCCTTTTAAGGAAATAAATTATCCCAGTTTTAATTATTATTAAATTATATTATTATATTATTAAAATATGTAAAATACCTAAGAATATATAATATATATAATATATATATTAGGCCCTTTGCTTTTCATCATATTCATTAACGATATATGTTTCGATTCTCACACAGATACTTTGGTTACATTATTTGCTGATGACACCTCGGAAGTTGTTTCTGCTGAATCTGTATCCACTCTTAGTGCAAAACTAAATGATTGCGTACTAAGAATGTCTCGGTGGTGCTTTTCAAATGGTCTAATCTTGAATGCTGAAAAAACTAACCTGGTTATGTTCTACCCGAATAGAACCAGGCAGGATTTCAGCATATTGGTAAGATCGGGGGGAAGCACTATTGAGCAGAATGAGGTATGCAAGTTTCTTGGTGTTCATTTAGACTCAACTTTAACATGGGAAAGCCATATCGATGGACTCTTAAAATCTTTAGCTTCAAAGAGTTTCTGTATACTACAGTTGAGAAATACTGTTAGTACAGAAACACTTTTGAATTTTTACTATGGTTGTGTAAATTCAATTCTTTCATACGGTCTATTATGCTGGGGAAATAGTTCCAATGTGGAAAGGGTTTTTATTTTACAAAAAAGAATTGTTCGTTATATGTTCAGGATACCCTTTATACAGTCGTGTAAACCGATTTTTGCCGAGAAACGCATAATGACAATATACAACATGTATATATTTCAGTGTGTTTTGCACGAAAAAAAAGAATTTTGGCAGTTTTCGCACTTTTGGTGATGTAAATGGTTACTCAACAAGAAATGAAAATACTTTATATGTTCCTTCTTTTAAATATGTACAGGTAAAAAATGGTCCTACCCATACTTCCATTAGACTATATAACGGTCTCCCATTAAATTTGTCTAGCATAGACAGTCTCACACTTTTTAAATCTTCTGCAAAGAATTTTTTTAAACAAAATTGTTTTTATTCAATCCAGGAATTTCTTGATAAAAAATATAAATAACTAGTCTCTATATAGTGTTTAATGTATATTGTTTTCAAATATTTATTTTTACAATGTCTGTGTATATATTTATTTTTTTGTTAACTGTATATTTAAATCACAATTTTACTTGACATTATCCAATATGTAAATCCTATGGAAATAAACTTATTATTATTATTATTATTATTATTATTATATATTATTATTAATTAATGTGAGGATGTTATGGAAAAAAATATTTTTGAGAGATCCTAAACCCATGTCTATCCATTAAATTTTATATGACATATAAAATATCTAAAATAAGACCGTGCTAATTTATTTTTAATAGATGTTAATTTGAAACCAAAAATAAAAAAAAATCGGTCAGTTAATTTTTGTGAAAAGTGCAAATTAGTGCAAAAGTGCAGAAAATACGAGGTATTTTAAGAAAATAAGAGGTCTTTTAACATTATAACTTAAATAATATATTTTATGTGTCTATATGATAAAAAAGTCTCAATAAACTTTTTTGCTAAATTCCTTTCTAAGGGAGCTTGGCCCCTTTTAAGGGTTCAATTTTAAAATATTTCTTGCTTCATAAGTTAGGAACGGTTTAACTTATTATTATTAACTTATTGGCATTAAATGTTTAGTGTACTATAGAACCAACAAATTTCTGAACATTTATGTAAACATTTAACGTTTTTATAATATTTACTTTTTTACCTCGAGCGTAGTAATTGGATATCTTAAAATATATATATTTTTTTGGTTTTAAATTGATAGATTTCTCATAAACAAAAAGTTTATGAAAAAAAATGACTTGGCAAGAAGTTCAACTAAAAGATTGTTCCGTCCCATCGTGTGTCTGAAAAATGTAATATTATATCCTATAATATCCTATAATAGGAAGCTAGCTTTCTGTGATAAATAAGTTACGCTGCTTACCTCAAACTTGAGGGGAGACGCAGAGCCTATAGGATATTTAGATTTCTACATATTCATATATTCAGATCGTTCTAAGGAACCGACTAACAGTTCCAAAATTAAACATATAAATAACAATCAATTAGAAATCGAGCGACGTGTAGCCTCCCAGGCTGACTTGGCGGGGTCCCGTGTTTCGGGGCACCCGGCAAAGTTCCTCAAAGACACCCCCCACCGTTTTATCAGACCCAGAATGGTAATTACACGATAACACTTGGAATATAGTATGAACCTCATAGGTTATGTGATATAAACTCAAAGTGACGACAATAAGACAAATTATTTAGGACAGAGCTGGATATAAGATCCTCGAGTATATTTGTTGCATGTGACACAAACTTTATTCAATTTTTACTATTTAGAATTATTTTATCAAGATAATTTTTTGTACGTAACCTTAAAACAAGCCGTGAGGATATGTAATGCTACGCATTCCATTATATATTATTCACAGTAAATGTTGCATTTTCTCAGATACTTAAAAAAATAAACCATAGAAAAAAACTTATCTCTTCAAAATATAAATTTATTGTCTATTAAACAAACATTACAGCGAAAATTGTTTCGACTTTTTTAACATTAAGTCATTTACAAGTTTTTAAATATATAAACAAATTAACTTAAGTACACATTATTAGAAATGTCATACTGTCATAGTACTTAATACATTTAATGTACTTTCCGTACAAGTATATGGACAACATAGCGATTTCGAAAGTTTTAAATGTTAATGTTTTATTTACTAAATTTTTATAATTTCATAATGAAAAGGGCATGGTCGTAGGAAAAATAGAGTACAAAACACTTCGCTTACCTTTTTCAATGTACTCGATTGCTTTATTTACTCGACTGTTGCCTCGTAAAAAATATGCACTCTCGTTTACTATTTCCTACGACCTAGATAGTGCCTATTTCCCACCCGTTGCCTATGACAACGGTTTCAAAGTGGCAATCTGCTGTCAGAAAATTAGTAAACGTCAGACGCATAACCTCAAAATGACAAACTAATTTTAAGATAATTTTTACGTTTTTTATGTTTATGTGTTAAGTCGTAGGAAAAATAGTATATGCACCTCGACGCCAAACATTTCAGTGCACATCGAGTGCTTTTTTTAGGAGGCGCAGCCGTGTGCACTTAAAACTAGGTTCGCGTACTCGGTGGGTAATACCTATACTATTAACCTTGTTTAGGACAAAAAAATTATTTATCCAATACATACAGATAATAAGACAATTACCAGCTTTATATTAAATAGATAAACTCAATAATAACCCCCGCGTGACTTTTACTTTATTGAGTGGATAATTATTTATTTTACCCACTCAACTGTCACTTGTCAAATTATTTTCTTGTAAATGTCATTAAAATTTTTAATAAAAATATAAATTTCTAAGCTATTTATTGGATAAAACTTTGTATGGCACTCATGGGTAAACCGATATTGTCCTCTCTTGGCTGACGCCTCGCAGGTTAATTTTCTCATGGACAATATCTTACTTTACCCTCTAGTACCATAAATAACTATTATTGTCGGCACTTTTGACTTAAGGTACTTTAGTGTATATAGTCTGTGGTTGCAGATTTATGATGGGAATTGGGCATTCGAAGTGGACCGCAAGCCGAATGAAAATTAAAAACGGCCTTTCATTTGTTTAGGAGAGAAATTGGGCTAGTATGGGGTCTCCTATGTGATTTATACAGACATTTGCCGCGCTTTAAAATCCATATACCACTGCAACGTATGTTACGTAATACTTTTGTTTATTAAACCATTTTTAAAACGTCAGTTTAAAAAATTATTTCGGCTAAAATCATATTTCATTTTCCAATGAAATTTATAGAAGGTTTTTTAAACGATTCTCACTTTTAGCTTGTTGTAAAATCATGAAATGTATTTTTTGCTCATCTTTAATTAATTACAAAATTTGCTGCGTTTTGTAACTACTTTTTAAAACCTTTTTTATGTCTTATAAAAATCGATAGGGGCTTAGCAGAAGCAAAAATCCTATTTGGGACTATCCATGACTCTGTACCTATTTAAACTAAGATAAATTAATAAAGAAATAAATTGAAATGTTATTTTAAATAACAACACAAATTGGTGATTTAACACTAACTAACTCATTAAGAATTTGATCTATTGAATTATTTGGACTTTTCATTTCATTTTTTAAATTCTTATTCAATTTAATGTTAACTATTTGTTGACTTTACTTTCAGATGAATAAGTATAATATAATGACTCTAAAACTTCTACGTCTACGTCTAAAAGAAGTTTCCATTAAATTTTAAGCGAAAATAAATGGGTAGTTTTTTCTTGCATGAAAAAATAAATTAAATTCTTTTTAATTTTTATTTCGGGACTAAGCTTACAAAAACCTTTTTCGAAATCCGATTATAAAACAAAAACGTATTTGTTTTTTATACAAATCCGAACCCTCAACATCTTGTTCACGTGTCTATCGGAAAAACCGCTCATCATTTTAGCCAGGCATTGAGATCAACAAGCGTGCAAGTGCAATGTGACACATGCCTACGTCATTATTTTCGCAGGAAAATTCAGTGCACTAATTGGGGAAGGGTCCTGCTATGCCCTTTCATGGTTTAATATACTCTTTGCAGTTCTATATCTAGAAGAGTTGTTCATGATTATTAGTATATTAGCCCCTTGCGGCGATTATTTAATCTAATATTATTTATTTTTATTTCTCTAAATGAATGCTAACCTACTTAAATTACATTAAGCTTTTAAGCTAAAATGTCGTTTTGTCGAAAAAGTTATTAATGTTAATATTTATATTTTTAAAATTGTTAATAATTATTAAAAGTTACTTTTTTATTTTCGTGTTTCGTGTAGCTAACTTCACCAGTGTATAAATTTCAAGATGGTGTCAGTTTTTAAGTGAAACGTAAAATATACAATTGTGAAAAAGAAGGGTATAAAAAAAATTTCATTGGTGCTTCGAGAATTAGCAAACCTCGAAGCACGCTCCTCGGTTTGTTAACCTTCTCTCAGGAAATGAAACATTTTCCACCTTAGTATGTAATATACTATTTTTTAAGGTTATGTCTTCTTCTTCTTCTTCTTCTTCTTCTTCTTCTTCTTCTTCTTCTTCTTCTTCTTCTTCTTCTTCTTCTTCTTCTTCCTCTCCTTTTTCTTCAAAATGTCCTTTTGGACACTAAATTAAAGTGACCCAAAAGGACAATGGTATTGAACTCTCGTTCTTTTTGACCAGGTACAAGTATTAGAGACTTGAAGCGAGTCTCTCTAATCGTTTCAACTAAATATAATTTCTTATTAACATAACCTCAAAAAAAAGTGTTTAACCCACAAAAGTACATCAAAAACATCAAATAATCAATTTAAATCAATTCAAATATGTATAACGGTTTCGCAGGATAGATATTTTCTTAACAATCACATTTTAACATAAAATAGTCTGGCTGTGACTAAAAACCGTTAAATGAATTACCAATCGCGCCGTAGACTTGTTGCCGGTTCCGCGTACGGAACGCAACTCTCTAAGGTTATGTCAAGTTATTGAGATTTAACAATAAATATTTGTACTTCATAAAAAACTTCTTTGCTGGATGAATGAAAATAATGTACTAAAGTTAAGAACTAAAATAATATCTAATAGCTTTTGGTGTTTTATTATAATTATTACCATCGATGAACCGAAAATGAGTTTGCAGGATGAATATTTATTTACAAGAAAACTATATGAGATTTTGAGAAGAGTTTACTAAGAAAAGCGAAGAAATTCATATTTCTACAGTTTATTCTTCCATTCGGCCGGTGCCCGTGAAAGCGATCCCTCGGGATATCATTATTGTAAATCAGAAACCATATGGTAATAAGTCATAAGGTTGTTGAAATGGATCCCTACATTTTCGAGGTTTTATAGCGGGTGAAATGAAAATCATTTCGACGTAAGATATTTCTTAAATATTTCTTTATCCTTTGCTTTAGACAGATAGATAACGCTGTTTATTGTACATTTTTTTACATTTTATTAAACCTATAGTTTTAAACAAATTAAAAAAAAAATAAAATATACAATTGGTCATCGGCCTTGGGCCCTTCTGCTTTATTTGCATATTTTTTTTATATTTATTGAACTAAGGCATAATAATAAATATAAACTAAGACATGATAATGAATAGTATTTATAGTCTAATTCGTTTATACATGATGGTGACTCATGCTTAAGGCGCCCACCCAGTTTGCGTTTCTTTCACTTGATCTACCCTCTGTACGTTTCGTCCATACTTTCTATATGTCACTATCACGTATAAACGGATCATAGTATAGCTAATTTTACTTAGACACGTAATAATATTCCGAGAGCTGGTGATCATTTTTATTTCATTATTTTCTCCCCGCCATATTTTATATATGTCTTAAAGTACATTTAGATTAAGCTATTTTCAAATTGCTAGACTCCGGATTCGGTTTCTTTGGGTGCTAAAGGCTCCAAAAGCTATAGCAATGAGCTACCAAAAAATCTATTATTAACTTGCCGAGTCATACACATTTCATTTAATACATTCAGATTAAGCTATTTTAATAGTTATACACAATAATTCTGGGCCAAGGGGTGAGAACAGTCTTTAAAAAGTGCCTTTAAAATATGTGATACCTAATTTTTTAAAGAAATGAGAAATTATAAAATGACATTTTGATTAAATGAAAATTAAAGAGAGTTTTTAGTGTTGACATATGCCAGGTAAAGTTTTTAAAGTCTCTTTTTAAGTCATAGCCTAGTTAATAATTGTTTAAACTGTAAAAATAGACTAATCTAAATGTTTGACTCGGTAAGTTAGAAAAATATTTTTCGGGGTCCTTTTTCGAGGCTTCTAGCATGCAAGGGAACCCGATCCAGGACCTGGCGAATTGCAAGTAGCTTAATTCGAATGTACTTTAAGACATATAAAATACAGGTGAGAGCAAATAATGAAATAAAAATGGTTAGTTCTATATATAACACGAATACCAATGTTTTCCAACCTTTTTAAAAGTAATCTGTGATCAACTGTATCAAAAACCTTGACTAAATCTAAAAATATAGATAGGCATTTTTTGTTTCTGTCCATACCATTTAAGACTATTTTTACTAGCTGGGAAACTACATACGGCGCTAAACTTGATTACCAATGATGTGATATTACAATTTTAATTAATAGATTTATAAGATTAATTACCTTTTAAATTTTGAGGTGTCGGGGAAAAAAAACAAGATTTCTAAAAATTTTTGCCTGCGGCTCTAAACAAAATAACTTATAATTTAAGGTTTTCTCTACTCATTTACAATTTTATAAAATAGTTTGCTTTTTCAATTCTTGGGAATTGCTTATTCTGTAAAACTTTAAAAAAATTGCCTGCTTCGCTAAACTTGTTAAGCAAAATGTTATATTAATATTGTAATTACAATTTTAATTAATATATTTTATAAAATTATTTACATATCTGCAAGTTCTGATGTGTCTGGGAAATGCAAAAATTTAGGATTTTCTTATTTCCTCTGTCTATTAGAAGTTTTTTTTTAATAAATTGTTTTTCAATTTTCTACGTAAAAGTGCATACCGTTAAAATAAACTATCGCCAACATCTCGGTTTGTTTGAAAACAAATAGCAGGTATATTCAGGCCTGAACAATAACAATTACCAGTAACTGGTATTGTTGTCTCTGTTAGAACAAAGATTTGCGAATAAAACAGACGAATGTTTATGTTGCCGACGTTTTTGTCAGTTTTAACGAATGAAATGCCTATTCTAGAGAGAAGAGTTATTAGTTCGTTGGTTAAAAAGCTAAATAGGCCATAATAGGCCATAAATAAACCATAAAAAAATACTGTGGCCTTCCCTGGGTCAACCCACCCCCCCCCCCAAGAAAAATCATGGGTGCGCCACTGAGTGTAGATATTATAGTATTAAAAGAAGTGTGTTTTAAATATTATTATCAGAATGGTAAAACAAGTTGATCACTTTACATGTTAAACATTTTTATCATAATTAAATAACAAAAAATTATCTCTCCGTCTGTAAAATTAAAATACAGGTACAATACAGTTTCCATTTCAATTATTCGTATCTTTTGAAAACAAATAAATCCACCCAATGAATATAAAATATTGTTAACTTTCAAAAGGGCAGATAATTCTAGGATTATATTTTTGACCCCTGTTCATTACTGAACCGTTTTGATGTCACAGGTGCACCTAAAACATGATATAATACAAAGGGATCGCCCTATTTTATTTTATACGATAAGTATAACTTCATAAAGCTTTATGGGTATAATAAATGTGTTTAAAATTGGGCATTACAAGCGAATCATAAAACATAAACGATACTTATGTACTATTATATTTTTTTAACTTTTAAGAGTTTTTTATAATTTAGGTACTGTTTTTTATGTATCAGTTTTATAAATTTATTGCCCACTTTTAAATTTTAAAACATCTAAAGTCATTATATAATATATCACACGATTAGTATCATTATAGAAAAATCATAATAATATTATATACTCTAGGGTGCCCAGAGTTCTGATTTTTTTTAACTTTAAAGTTCTTACCCCCAAAAGTTGTTTATTAGGTAGTAGATTACCCCCCCTATTTTTTCAGAATAAAAAAATGAGAGTCGACGCAGATCCAGTTTTTGTAAAAGAATCGTTTTTTCATATATCATTTTTTTACGGCCTGTTAGAAATAAATTAACCCGGGTCAAAAGTTTTTTTTTTGTGTTCTGATTTAAAAGAATTAAGTGTTTATATATGGCTTTTAAGACATGTTTTACCAAAAAAATTTTGACCCGGGTAAAAAAATTGAAAGTGTTATTTCTGGTACCCTAAACTTAGTATACCTAAAAAGGATTTATTTGGATATGGTCAATTAAATTATTTTAATAAAATTTGTTTGTCACAACCAAATAATGCAATTGGCCATATCCAACCAAATATTTTGCTGACACAAATAAACTGTTTTATCAGTGTACATAAAAATTTTGACTTTTCAAGGTTTCAACAAGGCCCTTTGTTAATGAAATTTTTTGAAAGAAATTGGGGTCCTTTCTTATTTATTCTAGCTTAAAATCCTATTCAAAACCCATTTCATTTATATCTGTCAAATAAAAAAAATAAATAAATCTGGAAAAACAATTCGTTTTACACAAAATGGCTGTTAATTTTTTTTTAATTCTGAAAAAATAGTGTGGTAGTCTACTTATACCAATGAACACGTCTGATGGATAAAACTTTAAAATTAAGAAAAAAGTCGTAACTCTAGGCACCCTAATATACTCTGAGAAAACTGAGAAAACCAAATGGTGCTAAGAATGGAATATTAACATAACCAACCAAAAACAACAAAAACAAACTATTGTTTCCAACAGAGTGGTCCTATAACATTTGAGACGCCGAATATGAGTGCAGAATTTCTCCAGCTTATTCAGTTTTCGAGAAAAAAATTCATTTTTTTGTGATTTTCTCTACCAGACCAAATAGCTCCATTTTGCTACCAGATTCGGATTCAGCGTATCTAAGTATCTAAGAATCAGGTTAAATATTAGTTTTTTTTGAACCATAAAAGTCAAGCATCCTTCCGTGCTTTTGGGGCTTTTAAAGGGTTTTATAAAAAATGGGAATTATTTTTTTTTAACATTAATATGTTTAAGACGGGGGAGTTGAGGGCTTGAAACCGTTACCAAAAAAAAAACCGTTACGAAAAAAACTGTTAGGCAAAAAATCATAACGAAAAAAACCGTTACGAAAAAGTGTCCCAACATATGTGACGCTCGCATTGAGTTCTCGGCTGGGATCATTGAGTTCTCGGCTGGGATCATTAGGTTCTCGGCTGGGATCATTGAGCTCACGGCTGGTATCATTGAGTTCTCTATCCGATGTCACGATTTTTGTACACGATAACTCAATAACAAATAATCTGATCGATTTAAAATATTAAGAAAAAATCAAGTTATGAGCGGAAGATCCCTATTGTTTTTGAAAGTGATCCCCCCTAAACCAAAAACGTTATGGGGGGTTAAAAAAAATAACTGAAAAAAGCTAAAAGAAAATTCCGATTAACGTAACTATTTTAAGAAAAATTACTTTTATTATAAGGGTGAATTTTACCAATTTTGAAAGTAATTCCCACAAAAACAAAAAAGTTATGAGGGGGGGATTAAACTTTTAAAAAAATTAAAAAAAGCTGCAGAAACTTCCTGTTAACTTAACTTTTTTAGAAAAAAATAGTTTTATTAAAGATCAGTTTTACCAATTTTGATAGTAATCTACAACAAAAAAAAGTTATGGGCGTTAAACTTTTTTTAAAAATGAAAAAACTGCCATTAAAAATAAAACATCAAAAACTTTTTCTTTTTCGCAAAGACAAAACAGGTTTTTTAATTATAAAGAAAATAAAAAAAAATGAAAATTTTTGGAGTAAAAGTTTTTTTTGATTTTTTTTTTATTATTTGGGTAAATCCAATATACGATTTACTGTGAATAGTATATAATGGAATTACATATCTTCACTGCTTGTTTTACTTTTAGCTTATCTTATAAGATCGATAGCATAACAAAATTTTACTCAATAAAAGCACTTTGTTTATTTAATATCTATTATTTTCTACTTAAAATACCAGTGGTAGATTGCAGTTTACATACTTATCTGTGGTTCTTTTTGGTTATTTAACAAAACGCAACACTAGTCTATCATTAAAACCTAGTAACACACGTGCATAAATCAGGTAACCACTAAAGTATATATCATAGCTAAACGCTTCTACGGTTCCTTTAAAAATCATTTAGTCGGAAAATTAATGTGATTTTTGTAATGCGTTTAATATTACTTGCATCCTGGTTGGCAACGACCAAGTTTAATGGATGGTGAATATTCAAATAAAGATTTTCAAGCAAAAACAGTACAGATTTAAATTATCATAAAACCAAAAAACACACGACACATTTAAAAAAAAAATAGTGGAAGAAAATTGTTTTAGTGCTCATTAACGAATTTTGAGATTATTACTAAAATATTAGCTGTTTGAAGGCAAAAACTCTTTGATATTTTTTTCCCAGACATATAGAAATAATAAAATGTATAATATATGTATAAAATATGAAATGAAACATATAGAAAAAATTAAATATAAAATATACATAATATACTATTGCTATACACTTTTTATTATTATCAAAGTATAGATACCGAGATATTGCTAAATATCAAAAAATTAGTAGTTAGATTTTTTTATTTATTTTTTATTTATTTATTTATACACACATACATTATTTTAATTACAGTGACGTTATACAGTATTCTATCCTACCTAATATGCCTAATATAATACTACCAGAACAACAAAAGTATTTTTTGTTAAATAGGTGAGATATGGTGTGTTAAAAAAGTATATCTCTTAGAAAATTAAATGTAAGTTTTTATATGTATATCACGGAAGCTATAAATAGCTTGTGTGTGATATACCCGTTTTTTATAACGAATTGTTTTCTTATTTAATTTTTATTAGAGTGGCAAGAAAATGAAACAGAAAAAATAATATTAGAAAACAGAAAAGGAACCAATTTTTTTTTCTATTTTTTTTCTCTCCAAAATAATTTAAATTTAAGTGTGAAAAAAAAATGTGAAAAAATATGAAAAAATAAAAAAAATGTGAAAAAATATATACTTTCAATTTTAGAATTCTAAAATATAGAAGTAAAAGTCAAAACATCGAAAAAAATCAGCAAAACAAAAATATATATTTTACAGCCCTTTTTAAGATCAAAAAGGGATACAAATCTTCCCATAGATTTTTTCTAATCAAATATACTAACTAATGCTAACTGGTTCTCTACAATCCAAATTTTTATTCTTTTTGTAAAAGATTTATATGAATAATTACCGGTTTTTAACTCAATCGGTAACATATTGAATATTTTTTGTACATGATATGTAAAATTATTTATTCCAACTGCTTTCTTTACTTTATTTAGATTTGACTGAAGATTTGATGAAGAAATACAGTTTCTATTTCAATAACAAAATTATATCGTATTATGTTCCTATTTGGGAAAATAACTTCTAAGTACCATCTATAAAGTAATAGTACTATTGCTATTACTTAATAAATAACGAGCACTTTAAAGTTACGTTTCCAAAAAGAATTAGGGTTAATTTACACCATGAGGAGTACACTTTAAGGGGTCGTTCATAAAATACGTCACACTTTTTCAGCCATCAATCTATTTTAGATGTCTTGAATCAATGACATCCCCTCAACTTTGTCTAACATTTCAAAGTCAGGAATGCAATCGGAATCCACTTCTTCGTTTTCCAACCATATTGCACCCGCATCAGCTAATTTTTTTATATTATACAGAGTAATTCTGTTGCACTTGTGCAGCGATTCATTTCTAGTAGGTGAATAATTCTAATCTGTCATAAAATTAGATTTTTAAAAGAGTTTTTCTCCGAAACTGGTCATTTAATTTGGCTGAAATTTTCCTAATTTAATGTTTACCCCCGAAATTACAAAATATCAAAATTTGAGGCAGTTTAACTGAGGCCCAGGAACCCCCCCTATATGTGTGCCAGGTTGCCAGGTTCTTTAGTAATTTTTGCTAAACGTAAAATTAAATCACTTTTATTTCTTGTTTTTTTCAGGGAAAATCAAATTTTATAATTATAATTAAACTTGTGACAAAAAAACACTTCGTCTGATTTTTTAAGCTTTGGTTTTGAACTGCCATCCTATCACAAGATAAATTTTCTCACTACCTATTCATATTAAATCTAAATTTAATAGTATGAACGTCTTAATATTACCGCTGACATGCGGTAGCTTTTAATAAAAGGAGGCTGCCTTTAAATTATAAAGTAGTTTGGAAAATGGGTTTTAGATTGTACGTTAATTGCTGGTTTGGAGAATGAAAAAACAACTTTGATTTTATGTCTTTAAACTTTAATTTTATAGTCAATTTATATCTAAAGGAGATAGGTGATGATGTGTACATTTTTAATTTTGTTCTTTATTATTCCTGGTGAAATAAAAAAAAAACTATAACTATTATCTCAACTACTATTTAAACACCAAGGAGACGAGATCTTAATTAGTTCAATCAACTATGGAATTTTATCAAAACTTTTCGGCTGGGTTAGTGGCAAAGAACTGCGAGGTCAAGCTTATATGCCATTTGACAAACTAGTTATTTTTCCAAACCAATTCTACGACCAAGAGTTTTTGAGATAAAGTGTTCTTAAAACTAAACATATTTTTTCTTGATCATAGTTATTTCTTTTTCTACATAAAATGAAAAATAGATCTTAACATGCACGAATTTTTGCATATTTATAAATATTTTATACAGGGTTATTCACGGAAGTGGCCTATTAAACGTTTATGGAGAACCAATAACTTTGAAAGTCTGCTAATTTGCACTTTGGGGTTTTTGAATATGGGCAATCGATTAAAAATGTTTTCATGCTTGTGCCACTTCCGGTTGTACCGGAAGTGGCACTCAACTTTAATTTTTTAAATGGAACACCCCATATATTTTTTAATTTTTTAAATTTGCATAAAATTTGCTTTATTTTAATGTATAACACGTTATGTCCATCTCCAGTAGTTTTTGAGTTATTCAAGTTTTTAGCGAAAAATAAGCAAATTCAAGCACCCCTAAAAACAATAATTTCTCCTTGATTTTTTAAATTGAAGAAAAGTTGTTTTGTATTTTGCTCAATGATGGTTAAGCGAATCATTCTAAGCTAAAATGGAATCCAAAATTTATACAGGGTGTCTGAAAAAGCAGGTCAAACTTAACAAAATTAAAATAGCCATAACTCTTTTTTTTTAAATGACACCCTACATTTTTTTGTATTTGTTTAAATAGAGAATTCAATTTTCTTTAAAATAAGTATTGGATACCCTATACCTAACTTTAACCGTTTTCGACCTATTTGCAAATTAATGTGAAAAAGAAGTATTTTGCAGTATTTCTGCAATTACGTAAATTTTTAAAATTGTATTGTGTTTTTATTTCTTTTAACCTAAATGTTATCGTTCTTATCGTGATAAATTAGTGTAAAATAATGGCAGAGGCTTATTCTTACCCTGTTATTTTGGATTTATTTGCTATTTTTGGTGAAAATGATAAAATAATTAGTAGAACCTGCAGAAACTTTAATACAAAATATCCTGATTTACCAAGAATGTCATGTTAAAAATTTAGAAGAATACACAAAAATTTTTCGCAATTTGGAAAAGAAAATGCAGTGAAATCTCTTACGAAACCAATTACAAACAACGAAAATAACGAAGTCAATGTTTTGGGTTACTTTTATGCATATCCACATGCCTCAATTCCTGCAGCTAGTTACGACTTGGGAATTTCCTATTCAAGCATCCAAAGAATTTTAAAAAACCACAAGATGCACGATTACAAAAAGCAAAAAATACAGGCCTTAAAACCTAATGATTTTCAAAATAGAGTGGACTTTTGTGAAAATCTTTTGATAAATATTCAAGAAAAACCAAACTTTTTAAAAAGAATAATTTGGACGGACGAGGCTAAATTTTCTCAACAGGGTATTTTTAACAGAAGAAATGTACACTACTGGGCGCATGAAAATCCAGTTTTAAGGTAAATATAATGATCTTTGAGGTAAATAAATAAAAATCGATTAATTTTTCTGGCCTATTTTATAAAATATAACAAATTTTAACAGAAATACGGCTGTTTCACAATAATTTGCAAATAGCTCAAAAACGGTTAAAGTTAGGTATAGGGTATCCTATACTTATTTTAAAGCAAATTGAATTCTCTATTTAACCAAATAAAAAAAAATGTAGGGTGCCATTTAAAAAAAATGAGTTATGGCTATATTAAATTTGTTAGATTTGACCTGCTTTTTCAGACACCCTGTATAATTTTTGGGTTCCATTTTAGCATAGGATAATTTGTTTAAGCATCATTGAGCAAAACACAAAACATCTTTTCTCCAATTGAAAAAATCAAGGAGAAATTATTGTTTTTAGGGGTGCTTGAATTTACTTATTTTTCGCTAAAAACTTGAATAACACAAAAACTACTGAAGATAGACATGAAGTATTACACATCAAAATAAAGCAAATTTAATGCAAATTTTAAAAATTAAAAAATATATGAGGTGTTCCATTTAAAAACTCAAAGTTAAGTGCCACTTCCGGTACAACCGGAAGTGGCACAAGCATGAAAATATTTTTAATCGATAGGCCATATTCGAAAACCCCAAAGTGCAAATTAGCAGACTTTTAAAGTTATTGGTTCTCCATAAACGTTTAAGAGGCCACTTCCGTGAATAACCCTGTATAGAGAAGAATCTATATAAAATATAAATATGGAAAAATTCGTGCATTCTTGCAAGACTTTAAAATTAAATAAATTATTCTACATATTCGATGTATATATTAGATAACCAAAATAGGAATAATAAAGGCAGGTTTTGAAATTAAGTCAATAATCGTTTCCAGCCTGCAAAATTTAAGATTAAAAATATGAATCGTTTATTTGAAAAAGTAATTTAGTAAAATAATAGTTATTTATAATACAAGGGCGAAAAGTTAAATTTTTCTATTGAGTAGGTTTTTAGAAGCCGAGGGCCGGCCGACATGGCCGGCCCCAGGGTAATAAACCTAAGAAATCGAAATTTAACTTTTTGCCCGTGTATTATACAATATTTTTTATTCGATTATTACTAATTATAATAAATTATTAAAATATACTTAATTTTAAAGTGCAAAAAATATTTCTTTTTACTGTCTTATAACTTATCTAATTAGCCATGACAAATTGCCGTCCAATCAAATCGCTACAAAAACAATTGAATCGTTTCTTTTGCTTGCGATTTCATTTTCAAAGTAGCTTTGATCAATTTGTTTTAAAATGTGTCTGTTATGAAAATATTAATAATCCGAAACCTTTCTATGAATATTATAAATATTGAAATTGATTTCACAATTGCAATTTTGTGTTTGTAATTTATTTTAGTGGATGAATACAGATTAATCAGTTAACATATATTTTGAGGTTATGTTATAGAAGACATTTTTATTTTGTATGAAATGATTATGATAACTGTTCCTGGCCAAAAATAACAGTTAGTTCAAGACCAAAAGTGACCAAAAGGTCATATTTCTTTATTAATATTACAGTAAAGCATCTCCTTCTAAAAAGCTTAAAAATAACAAGTTTTATTTAGCGGGCGAAAAAAACTTTTTGGCCCTAGGGCCACAAAGATCAACTTTTCGCCCATAAAACATAAACAAAAGTGTCGCTTTTAGAATCAGTTAATCAATAAAGGTACAAATGAATTAACAGTATTAGTACATTACCCACAATTTTGTCACGAATTGGAGAATTCAGTAAATCTTTCGATGCGTTTTGACGATTACGGGCGTTACCTACAGCAGAAAAGTAAAGCCAAAACTTAACCACCTGAAAAATTCAGCTAATTATATAAATGTTGTTTTATTGTTCTATATATTTGCGAGGAACATTAAACAAAGTCACAAAATGTGTATTTTAAATCCGTAAAAATTAACAACAAAACAACAAAATATTTTAATTTTATAGTCAACACATCACAATACACCCTTGGCCCCACAGAAGAAGTTATTTTTATTTCGACATGACATGACACTTGACATAAACCATATTTAGGTGAAATGTTACCAAATCGTGAATTGTTATATGTCAATATTCTTAATTAAAATAATTAATTAAAGTATGTTCCGGGATGTAAAAAGGGCTGAAATGTTGGCTAAGTATTTATTTTTTATGTAACTATAAGCATGTAAAGTCTTATCGTTGCAGGCCCAAAATACGATACCCTCCTTTGAAATTTGTATCTTATCCGATTCGAAAGTTATAAGGGGTGTACCATTTAAAAGAAGAACCCCGTAAATTTACGTTATCTTAAAAATTGGAATATTGCTTACATATCTCATTTAGTTTAAAATAAACGTGTTAACGAATTTTTTTTGATTTTTCTAAAAAAAATCCATGGGACATAATGGGTAAAATCCTTTCATAAATAAACGATTCAAATATGAATCGCGGTTGGTCGTGTTTATCAACTGTTCAATTCATTTGCCTCGCTAAACGGTTGTCTATCAAGGGAGCCGTCGGAGATGATATCTATAATGGAAGCATAACTAAATATTGTAATGCGATCAAATAGACTCGCCCCACTGATATGCGCCCAGGTTGATCACCATGATCGATAAGGTACAGTAATACCCTCATTGTTTTAATATCTTGTACAGCAGTGCTTCACAGTGTGATGCCCAAACACCGGTAACTGAATGACTTTTCTTTTGTTAAAAATTGAAAAATTATCTGGAACAACTATTGTTATGTTTAGAATATTACATGTTATTATAACGAATATTGTATTGCTCGTGTAGTTGTATTTATTATTTTTTAGTTATAATAAGAACACTAGTATTATTAACAAAAATTTTAAGAAATATATTATGGAAATTATTATTACCATGTTTTGATTCAATTTTTAACCGACTTCCAAAAAGGGGTTATCAATTTGAAGTGTGACTCTTTTTTATGTTTTTTCCCTCATAACTTTGGATCGAATGAACGGAATTTGATGAAACTTTTTGAGGGCATTTATGAGGTGGTTCCGTTTTAATTTGACGCTTGGATAAGGCCGGTAAAGCCGGATAATTAAGATAAATCTAATCATTTTAACGCAATTTCACTTAAAAACGGCTTAATTTGGTTCTAATACCAACCAAATTTTTAGAGAAATTTCGGATAACTCGGATAACTTGATTAAGGGGCCTCTCAAATATTACGGTAAACTAAAAATCTTTTAAATGCCTCTAAACTTGATTTCCTAGACTTGTAATATTAAAATACCAAGAGAAAATGATAAAATTTGTGATTTTACCACAAGGCGTTATTTGATTATTACTTAATTCTTAAAGTTTAATAAAGATTTTCTTTAGTATTTAGTTTAAAATAAGGTTGGTGGACTCTTAGGCGCTAAAATAAAAATATTACTCTTATTTTTTAGAAATTTATCTTTAAGATAATGACGTCACAACCCAGTTCGGTGTCTCTAAAAAGTAAAGAAAAATGAACAGACTTCTAGTCTCTAAAAAGTAAAAAATAAAAAAAGTCTGTGCCAATTTCACAGCAAACAATAATAAAATAATAAAAAAAAATAATTGTTAGTAATTAATTTAGGAAATGGTAAAATTGGCACCGACTTAAGTATTTTTTATTTTTTACTTTTTAGAGACTAGAAGTCGTTTCATTTTTTTTTTGCGAAAAGTTTTTTTTAATAAAAATTAAAATATAGTATATCGTCAGGTTAGAGTTACAAACTTGAATGCGTCATTTTTGTAATTTTTTAATAGTTGTGGTATATACGAATAATTACATAGTGACAACTATGTAGTTGAAATTAATTTACTTTGGAGTTACAAAGTTGTATATTATTTAGTTACTTTTAGGTACTCTAAACGCTAGGGCTTTCGAAAGGATATCTTTTAGAGGAAAACGTGTGAAATAGGAAAGCAGATTTGCTCTCGCCGAAATAGCCGTTTCTTCTTATGAATCGGGGTACCCCGTGGTTGTTGTAGTTCTACTTGGTACTTTGAATCATGAATGATTGGATTGTGTTCACTTATTTTAATTTAACTATATTTATATCTAAATTGCTAGCCTTTCCAAGCATGTGTGGAGGTTCGCTTATCACTCCCGATTCTGACCGTACTCATAATGCGGCGTTGCCAATAGTATTTTATTGGTACAAAATGGGCATATAGCAGTAACGGGTAATATTAAATATATTCAATTTATAATTAACCATATTAGCACCTAGATGCTCCTACTTAACGGTATTATTTTCTCACAGAATTACAAGGTTGTATGTGCTTATCAAAAAATATAGGATATGATATCCCTAATATCTTTAAATTTAAATAATAGATAATTAAATTAAAATTTTCAGGTTTTCTAAATGAGGATCAATTTGCAATTTGCAGTTATGATAAAATTTTTAAAACGGGATAATGAGTTATTATCAGATCCTGAAACTAAAATCGCAGACCAAAATCTAAAATATAGTGATTGCTTTTTAACCTGAATATTTTTTTCTTTTATATCTTTAATGTGTTTCGAAACCGTTTAAAACCATCTGAGCCACTTCTTATATGTCTTAAATTTTCTCTGAATTAAATATTTCATGATATATATTGTGAGATAACATAAAGTTCTTATTCCACGAATAAACACCAGACATTTCATAAATTATATTCAGGAATAAATCGCGTAAGATGAATCAATATTTTTCATTTTTTATCTAACAATTTCAAATATACGTTGTCAAGCTACCGTTCGGAACGGTGACAAGATTAATAGCTATTTCACAAACAAACTATCTTCTACCGAGTATTAAACAATAAAATCTTGATAAATTCTAAATCATTTGTTTTAAAGAGTTATAGAAATATTCGTATATTTGACAGAACATGGCACTCTTTGTTAAAAATCTAATCGACATTCGAAAAAGGAAATCAAGAAGAAAGTAAATCAAATATATATATTATGTTTTGAGGTGGGTGAAAGTGGATGTGGATTGATAACCCGTATAAAAGATTGACTCGTATATTTTAATATCACAGATAACATATAAACATATAAACACAGCACATTGTGCACCTAGCTAGGTCGGGGATCCAAGCGATCTTTTCAGTCATGTGTATGACTGTATATCGATTCGCGCATGCGCGCGTAGCCGGATAGCACACCCTTACACTAAGTTTTTAAGCTCTGCTTAATTTATGTAATTTATACTTTATCTTTTTATTAATAAAGTATAGGCTTAAACTTTCATTTTGTATGAGTGCTTTTATTGAACAGTAACTAGCCTTTAGATTTTATTTAGAGTTATTTATTTAGTTTATTTTTTTGTAAACTTTAGTTTAATTTAACCTAGTTAATGTTCAAAAGCTATCCTATTTTAATACTAGTGTACATATGCTTTTGCTTTTCTTAATAAACATTTTTAGACAAAACTTTGCATTTTTATTTTTTTTATTTAATTATAATTTGTATTATAATATTTTAATTAAAGTTTAAAAGCTTATCCTTAAAAGAACTAAACATTTGCAAAGCTTTCTCCTACTTCCCCCATCCTAAGCTTCTAACTTTATTTAAGGTATTTAAACTTTACTCTATAAGCTTTCAGGAAAAAAAATATTAACTTACAGGTAAGTATTTAAAAAAAAATTATTTTTTTTTTTTTTTTTTTTTTTTTTTTTTTTTTAGAACTTAAGACTTTGTAATACCTTGTGTATTTTATTCTGTTTGTTAAGAATTCTGTTTGCAGATTTTAATCAGGAAAATTAAATATTAATTATTTTCTTTTTCTAATCAAAATCTAGCACATAATTTTTTAATCTAGATGGTAGTTTATAGTCTCTTTTAGGTCTCTTATTATCTAGCACTTTTTCACTCCCGGAATTACTGTTAATTTTCAAATTTTCGGACACTATACAAGACTTAACATTACTTACACAATTACTTACACAATTACTTACACAATTGCCTTCCTTATGTAAAATCACATTATCATTGTTTACATCAAAATGATGGTAATCTGATTTTTCATTCGTATTTTGATTTCGAGATTTTGCGCACTCGCCAAAATTAGAAGAATTTTGGTCTCGCAAAGTTTCGAGATCAGTTTTCTTTTGCAAAATTACCTTTTCTTTATTTTTATTTAAATTTTTCTTATGTAATATTGCAGAAGTTTTTCCTTTAGTACTATTTTCGTTTTTAGTTTTGTCAGGATTGCAATTTAATCTAAATTTGTCATTTTTATTTACATTTACAACATTTTTACATAAAATTTCGTCATTCTTAGATACAATATCATCATTCTTACATAAAATGTCATCATTTTTACATAAAATATCATCATTTTCTCTTAAATTTGAATTTTCACACCCAGAACTACCACTTTTGTCAAAATCGCCCTGATTTTCTAAATAATTTGAAGCATTCTGAGTGTCATTTGCGTCAATTTGCTGCTGTGAAATGTCATTTTGATTGTCGTTTTGACTTGAATTGTCATTTTGGACATTTTCACGCGTATTGGTGCAACTGACACTAGGAAATTGCAAAAAATCAGAAATATTATTCCTGATACTCACCGATCTGCCTGAAAATTCTACCTGTTTTGGTTGTGTTGCCTGTCTCCGCAAAATCTGTCTTTTTCCTTGTTCCAGTCTAGCAATTATTTGATTACAACTTCTTTTCCATAGTAAATTTTCATCAGTTCTGCAGAGATACAAGGATCTCCCCATTTTTCTTTCAATTACAGCTGGTACCCATTTTTCCTCGTTTCTTGTCCTATAATCCTTCACCATTACCGTCTCCTTGATCTTGAAACTTTTCCTTTTTGCCTCTTCTTCCTCGTAGTCGCCTTCGCCATTTTTCTGCTCGAACTCAGAAATTTGTGTTAATCTGGTCCTGACTTTTCTGCCAAACATTTTCACATCCGGTGCTTCTGAAGTCGTGCAATGGGGCATCGTACGGTAAGATAGTAGAGCTCTGGAAATTAATATGCTAATGCTCATACCTTTATATTTAGGATCGTCCAGCATGCATTTCAGTCGTTTTTTTAGATTCTTGACGGAATTTTCACAACTGCCATTTGACATCGGGTGATACATTGGACTTGTCAGGTGCTTTATGCCATTACTTTTCAGAAATTTTTCCATTTCCTCGCCAACGAAAGCGGAAAAGTTGTCAGACACCAAACAGGAGGGTATCCCGAAACGTGCGAAGCAATCGTATAACTTTTCGATCGTCTGCGCTGCTGAAGTGTTTTTCACAGGATAGCATTCAAGCCATTTTGAATAAACATCGGTTATCACCAAAAAATATTGATCTTTAAGCTGCATATGGTCAATATGTACACGTTCAAATACGCTCTTTGGTGACGGCCATGGAGTAATTGTTTTTGGTGGATTATCCTTGTGTTTTAAGCAAATTTCACAGGATTTTGACATTTCAGCTATGTCACGGTCTATGTTTGGCCAGTACATGAGTCCTCTGCTTACTGCCTTGGATTTCACTACTCCATAATGCGCAGTATGAAGCTCCTCTAAGAGACTACTCCGTAATACTCTAGGTATTACTACTCTTTGACCAAACATGACTATGCCTTTTTCTATTCTCATCTCATTTTTCCTGAAAATATAGGCTTTTAGGTCATTTTTTACCTTTTTGGCTTCTGGCCATGTTTCTTTTTCTATCCACTCTATAACCTTTTTCAATTCTCCATCTTTTCTGGTCTCAATTTGGACTCTTTTGTTATCTATGGGCCAATCAGGACATACCTCCGTGAAATTTATGTATGTTCCCGTTTCTTCTTCTTCTTCTTGCGCCCTTAAGGCTTTTTGCTCATCCCTTATTGATCTGCTCAGGTAATCAGCCATGATATTCGTACATCCCCGAATATATTGAATGTCGAAGTTGAATCCTGATAGATATATGGACCATCTGACTAATCTATTTGCATGGAGAGTCGGTATCCCCTTTTTGTTACCGAATAGGGCTAACAATGGTTGATGGTCTACTCTCAGATTGAAATAATTCCCCAGTAACATGCCTTCCAATTTTCTTACTGCAAAATATACTGCTAAAGCTTCCTTATGGATGACAGAATACTTTTTTTCGCTCACCGACAATGACCTGCTGACACAAGCTATGACCTTTTCCACTCCATTCTCCATTTTATGCATTAATACCCCTCCAACGGAATCCATGGAAGCATCTGTTGAAAGAATTATTGGAAGTTTATTGTCGAAATGAGTTAAACTAATATCTTCTACAATAAGTTGTTTTATTTTAATAAAAGCTACATTACATGCATTTGACCATATAAATTTGGTGTTATTTTTCAATAAATCATACATTGGCCTTAAAATCTCTGCTAATTTTGGAATAAAACGTGCATAATAAGTAACCATGCCAATAAAACTTTTTAGTTCACTTACATTCGATGGTTCTTTTGCATCTGCTATGGCCTTGACTTTGTCCTCGGTTTTGGACAGTCCGTCCCTGGAAATATAGTGACCTAGGAACTTTACTCGTGGCTGGAAAAAGCTTGTTTTTTCTTTGTTGACAACCAGGCCTGCGTCCTGCAGTTTTCCTAGCACTGACCTCAAATTTTTCAGGTGCTCTTCTCTGTCACGTCCCGTGACACATATGTCATCAACAAATACTGCAACGCCTTCCATGCCTTTAAAAAGCATATCTAGATTTTTCTGAAATATTCCTGCTGCTGGCTTTATTCCATACATCATCCTAGTCACTTTGTACAGCCCCCGATGAGAATTCCAGACTAACAGCTTCTGAGACTCTTCATCTAAACAAAATTGCATATAGGCTCTTGATAAATCGATTTTGCTAAACTCTTCTCCCCCTGCAAGTTTGGGAAAGAGGTCTTGAATGAGAGGTAACTGGTAGTTAAAATCCTCCAGATTCTCATTTAATGCTTTATAATCTCCACAAATCCTAATGGTATTATTCGCTTTTGGGACAATAACTAAAGCTGAGGCATTTTTACTGAAGTTTATAGGTACAATAACTCCTTCGGCTTCCAAACGATCTAACTCATCGTCCACCATTTTAACGTAGGCTAATGGAACTTGACGTGATTTTGCAAAGACAGGTTTCACATTTGGTTTCCTATCCAAACAGATCGTTGAGTACCTAAAACAACCAAGTTTTGTGCTAAATACCTCACTAAATTCTTCAAATAATTTACTAATTTGGGTTGAATCTGCTTCAATTTGATTAAGCATAGTGAATTTTATTTTAAAATTGTTCAACCAATCCTGGCCAACAATGTCGGTCACAGAATTTTCAACTATATAAAATTTTTGCGATTTAGTAACCCCGTTATAAGTTAAATTAATTACGATAAAACCTAAACTAGTTGATTTTGCATTATTAAAACTCTTAAAAATAAGATTTTCTCTAGTTAATTTAAAATTACTAAAATATTTATCATATGTTTTACTAGAGATTACGGATACTTTGGCTCCTGAGTCCGCAAGAAATTGAACTTTAATGCCTTCTATTTGCAAATTTACCTTAAATTCGCTATTAATAGCTTCAAAACTACATATATTTACCTCAGAATCTATGTCAACTGCATTGACATGTTTGTGTTTACACATTCGTTCTAAGTGGTTATTTTGACAAAAGCGGCACTTCCAGTTGTAAAACTTGCACTTTACTTGTCCGTGGTTATATCCACATATCCTGCAACTCGCATTTTCCCGATTTTCCTTTGGTTTCCTTGAATTTTTCGTAAATTTATGTCGCACGCCCATGTTGTTTCTCGAGCTGTCAAAATTTCTAAACGAAGTCGATGCCTTCTGCGCCGATGCGGGTCGACTTCCGTGTGTCACTTTGAATATTTCGCGGGCATTTTCACATTTTACGTTTTCTGCATTTTCCCTCGCCCTTGCAACTTCCAGTAGCTCCAAAATAGTCGCGGATTTCTTGAATTCACACAATCTATCTAAAATTGGGCCAGGTTTCATTGCGCACATAAATTTATCGCGAATTATGTCGTCTAATTTTTCGTCGAATTCGCAATTCGCCGCAAAGGACTTTACCCTCGCGTACCACTGCACAGTGGTCTCGTTTTCCTGCGAAATGCTATAGAATTTTCGACGTTCTCGCCAAATACATGTTTTTGCACTAAATTGCCTCTGCATGGCTGACATAATTTCTTCGAAAGTGGCTTCATTGGGCTTTTTGGGAAATAACAAACTTTTTAAAAGTTTATAAGTGTCCGGTTTAACCGAACTTAAAATTACGGCTCGCTTAATATTGTCTTCTTTTATCGAATTTGACACAAAAAATTGCTCTAGCTGCTCATAATAAACCAAATACTCGTCTTGACTGGGGTCGAATTCCTTGAACCTGACGCCCGACGCCATGATGGATTCACAATACACGGGAAATTTTTTTTCGAAAATTAAGGAAATAAAGTACTCACTTTTTGTTTATCCAATCGTCGCCATTATTATGTTTTGAGGTGGGTGAAAGTGGATGTGGATTGATAACCCGTATAAAAGATTGACTCGTATATTTTAATATCACAGATAACATATAAACATATAAACACAGCACATTGTGCACCTAGCTAGGTCGGGGATCCAAGCGATCTTTTCAGTCATGTGTATGACTGTATATCGATTCGCGCATGCGCGCGTAGCCGGATAGCACAATATACTTGAATTATTTACTACTATATATCATTAATCATTGATATAACATTATGTTGACCTCATGAAAGTAGTACTTTATCTGTTACAGTGTTTTAAGAATTCTTTTGAAATATTCTAACAATGTCTCGATAGATCTAGATAGTTTTTTATATAGAGGAAAGTCGCCTAATTTCGGATACCATTTACAATGTATTCAATATTTAATACTCGGTATTACTTTTTGATATTTTTTTTATATAACCAGATACAACTTATTATAGCGAACCATGATTTATTATAAAAGCAATTTTATTACAGTTTATTTTTTCCAAAAAAAAACGGTTAAAAAAAATCAGCGCATTTTTGTGCATTTGAAAAAGGGCTCCTAATTTCGGACATATCCGAAAAAAATTTTTCAAGAGTAGATCTGGATCCCATTGCTTATGTTTCTTGTTATTCCTTCACATTTAAGACGTAATTTAATCATTAAGCGATTTTCTACGAAATACTATAGAAACTATAATTTTAGACTCCCAATTTCGAATATCTTAGTATCTTAGGTAATTTTCGTTTCTTCAAAATTGTTTATCTTAGTTTTTTGTATCATTATAAAAAAAATAATTAATGGTTGGTTATCCTGAATAATAATTACCTTGCGGATATCCGAAATTGTTAATCAAATGCACAAAAATGGTCTATCCGAAATTAGGCAACTTTCTGCTTTTTAGATTAGAAATTTGTAGAATGTTTACGTTTTCAAATTGCTTAATTATGAATAGTGGATCAACTTAACTTACATCATACCTTACCCAAGACAGAATCACGAACTTTTATAACGATTATTTATAAAATAAACAAGCATAATAATGCAACTGAGCACAAAACTGCCATTTGCAATATAAACGATTTGTGCTGTCATTTAAAGGGGAGAAGCTCTACCGTTATCATATTACAGGACGGATTTAGTTTGACTTTTGGCTTCACATAAAAGTAGGTTTCTGTTTACCTTTGCAGACAGTATCTTAAATACACTACTATCCGAAATTTGGAAACCATCCGAAATTAGGCGCATTTCCTCTATATTTTTTTCATTTTCGTTTTGTTATTCTATAGAAAGCTAAATTTTTGTTTCAGTTGAAAATGTTTAAACCAATCTAAACCATCTTAAAACGATATAAAAACATTTCTATTTTTCGAATTTGATTAAATTGCACTCTTTAATAACACATTTAAAGAATTTTAATTTTGTTTACGGTTATTTTTTTAATCATTTATGGCAAGAACTCCTAATAGATGACTCACATTGGGCACAAACTGCTGCTAATATCACGGCAATACATTTTTTTAAATTAAAATATCAATCATTTTAACCAAATCATTCAAAATGTTTGCAGTAAATTATCAAGTCAAAAACCAAAAAACCTATAAATTAAAAAAACTTTAAAAATTAGAATGTTTTTAAAACATTTCTATTTTTCGAATTTGATTAAATTGCACTCTTTAATAACACATTTAAAGAATTTTAATTTTGTTAACTACGGTTACTTTTTTAATCATTTATGGCAAGAACTCCTAATAGATGACCCACATTGGGCACAAACTGCTGCTAACATCACGGCAATACATTTTTTTAAATTAAAATATCGATCATTTTAACCAAATCATTCAAAATGTTTGCAGTAAATTATCAAGTCAAGAACAAAAAAAAAGTTTTAAAATCAGTTCTAGGACAAAATACCAAAAAACCTAAAACTTGAAAACAGTTTAAATATTAGGATATTTTACAACATTGTAAAACATTGTTTTACTTATCTGTTAAAATAATATCTCTGCATCTCCTAAATTTACGAGATGTTCATAAAAACTTATTAGTTATCATTTAATAGTATATTAAAGTACTAGTTTCATAACATACGTTTTCAGCGCACGAATACAAGTTTAGAAAACGAGCCGTTTGCGGTGAGTATATAAAAAAAAATATTATTTTAATATATTTTATAGTCGTTTCTTCTCTTTTCCACTGCAAGTAACCAAGCTACAATTTTAACACGGTAAAACATAACCTAAACACAAAATTTTGTAGAGAATTAAACTTTAAACCGACGTTCACAATTGCACCGCAAACTTTAAGAGATAGACTTTTGTCTGGTGCCAACCCAAAAGAAAAAAAGTAGAGACCTCTTATGGGCCTAGAAGAACACGCAAAATGCGTGTGATTATGAGCTTATAAGACTCGCAAAATAGAAAAAATAAATAACTCCTGCATGGCGTCATATAAGTAGGATAAAACCGTGGTAAATTTTTAATATTCCCAAGATTATTTGAAAAGTATTCCAATGATTAAGCATAAAAGTACTAATTGTTTTTAATGTGTGCTACAATTATTTTAAAAGACCATAATTATAACCTATAGTAGAGCTTGAAAAAATCTGGTTGCTAAAAAATACCACAGTACCTTATGGGTGTGAATGGAATTTATTAAATATAACTTTTTAATGGAATGACAAACACATTGTCAGAAGGAGGGAGGATAGAGTTAATTTTTTGACCTATTCCCACGTCTACCTGACTCGCGAGTTTTTTGATAAATTATAGTGTAAACCTCTGTCATACATCCGAATTCCTATTCTTAAGATCGCCTTATTGACGGGAGCTCGAAATATAGTCAACTCACCTACTCGTCACATTTTTTAAAGATGAATGATCATAGTTGCTACTATATTTCTCAGTGATATTTAGTTCTTGACTCATGCTTGGTATTGTGCTTATGTTATCTGATAAAAGCTGGTAATTTATTATATTTTTTAGAATACCCCATTCATATTTTTATTTTCTTGTTTTCCTTATCTTTCAGTGAATATGTAGATATAGATCATAAAAAACAGTCACAGTCAACAACAAAATTTATTGTAAAAATCCCTTTTGTATTAAGAAGTTAACCTACATGTGACCCTGCACAAAGAAACCCGTATTTACGTATTACTTTTTTTTCGGATTCTAATGTAAAAAACTCTTTTTTCTATTTTTGACTCTTAAAAGCTCATAATCACACTCATTTTGCGTGTTCTTATAGGCCTATAAAAGGTCTCTACTTTTTTTTGTTTTGGGTTGGCAAGTGACAAAAGCCTATCGCTTGACGTTTTCAGTGTAAATGTTAATGCTTTCCCATTTTGAAAATTTTGAAAATTTTGGAAAGCCTTGTATTCGTGCAAAAATTTAGAAATTTTTTTTTTGGTTATTTTTGCGTTTTATGACGTTTTGTGACGATATAAATCAATTTCAAGCAAAAAAAAATTGTCGCTCGGTCTATCGGTCGATCGGTCTGTCCGGGAAATCTTGTGGGCACGATAACTTAAGAACACTTTAAATTAGAGACTTTGGCATACAGGTATGTTACCAAAAGTTCTTGCTCAGGATTGTTTTTGGTGAACATTGGGGTGCGGCAAGGGGGTCAAATGGGCAAAAATACATTTTTTTAGAAAAATTTGAAAATTGCTATATAGGGGTTTTTGAGGTTACTGAAATTGAATCTGATAATAAATTTTTTTTAACTCCACCCCAAGGGGGTGAGGGGGTAAATATTTTAAAATATATTCAATATTTTCCTCAAAATTGGTATATAGGGGCTTTTGGGGTTGACGAATTTAAATCTGATAATAACTTTTTTCTAATTTCACCCCCTAAGGGGTAGGGGTTAGTTTTTGTGAAAACTGGTATATTGGAGTTTTTGAGGTTTCTGAAAGTGAATCTGATAATAAAAAAATTTTAAATCCACCCCCTGAGGGGTGGGGGGTAGTTTTCGTGAAAACTGGTGTATTGGGGTTTTTGAGGTTGCTGAAAGTGAATCTGATAATAAAAATATTCTAAATCCAGCCACTGAGGGTTGAGGGGTAGTTTTCGTGAAAATTGGTATATTGGGGTTTTTGAGGTAGTTGAAAGAGAATCTGATTAAAACAAAATTCTAACTTCACCCCTAAAGGGGCAGAGGGTGGTTTTCGTGAAAATTGGTATAGTAAGGTTTTTATGGTTGCTGAAAGTGAATCTGATAATAAAAAAATCCATTTTACTCGAGGAGGTGAAAAATGGGAAAGCTCTTTTACTGGGCAGTGTATTTTTACCGTGTTAAAATTGTGGCTTGGTTACTTGCAGTGACAAAGAGAAGACATGACTATAAAATATATCAAAATAATATTTGTTCTTAGAATTTTAGACATGGGGAAATCCGTAATGCCAACCAGAAACAAAAATCCCTAAATCAGTCATCAATGTAAATTTAAGTTTTTTTAAATTTTAGTGTAAAACAGAAAAAATTGTGTAAAGCGCTCGTTTCATAACAAGTTTTTAGCGCACAAGTGCGCAAGCGGCTCGTTTTCTAAACTTGTACTTGTGCGCTAAAAACCGTTGTTATGAAACTAGTACTTTAATATACTATTATATAAGAATCCGAAAAAAAAGTTATACGTAAATTTTCACACTAACTGGGTTTCTTTGTGCCGGGTCACATATGGGACCTATACACCCATATTATGGATGTATTCAAATGCTGACGAATGTACAATATATCTGCTAACTTTGGGAATGAACCTTTTAATAATAATAACCTCTTTGGAGGTTTAGAACCCCTTTCCAGTTAAAATAGTTTCTGTGTTTTTCTTCAATTTATAAAATTTTAAAAACTTATCCCCAAAATGAACTTGGTAAAATATTAAAAAAAAAAATACTAATATAGTCTACCAAGTATTAACGTATATTTACCTGATACTGCAATATAAAATAGGTAGCCAGAATAGGGGTGTTTATTTTAAGCTTTACTTACAATGTGGTTAGGTAGTACTCAAAAAACAATTCTGCATTGATGACAACGATTTTATACTACTGTAAAGTCATATAACTATAGGCATTAAAACCTTTTGAATATATTAACCATGTGCTTTGCATTTACATTTCTACAAAAGTTTCCCTTATTGAAAATATTTTACTCAAATTTAACCATAAAGCTTTGATCTAGCATATGTTTTCTTTTTGTTCCTTTCTGTACTGGCACGCGTACCAGCTTTGGTCAACCACAGAAAGGTTTTACCTATTCTATTTCTAATCCCAAATCAATAACTATTGAATATAAATAAGTATGTTCATCAAAAAGGATCTATATGAGTAATGTCCAAAAGTAAATCTACTATAATATGTATGTTAATATTCGTTAAACTAGAATTAGTGAAAAAGAAAGGAATTGAACTCGGAAATGTCCAAAAGGAGGGTATCGCATTTTGGGCTAAATCGCCTGCAATGATAAGACTTTACATGCTTATAGATACATAAAAAATAAATACTTAGCCAAAATTTCAGCCCTTTTTACATCCCGGAACATACTTTAATTAATTATTTTAATTAAGAATTTTGACATATGTCAATTTAGGATTTGGCAACATTGCACGAAACTTCAAGTGTCAAATGTTACGGATTTAATATGCTGTAATTAAATCTGTGATTAGCCTGAACTTATTTGACTAGTTTCTTAAGTTTTAGTACGATTATGGAGTTATTTTTAAGGTATTTATACTATAATAACATTGTAAGCAAACCAGCAGCTTCAACGATAACCCAAAGCATGTAGGTGCATGGGACAGTGTTACCCAAGAAAAATAATTTAATGTGGCTTTCAACATGTTAAATTAGTTTATTTCCATGATATGATTTAAAACTAGATTGTGAAAAAGTTATACATAGACTTTTAACTTTTAATATTAATTAAATATATTTATTTAAAAATAAATATATTTAATTAATATTGTACAGTGTTTTTATTATACATTCTACCTAAACGTATTTATGTTGGTTTTGTAAATGTCCAAAAGGAGGGTATCGCATTTTGGGCTAAATCGCCTGCAATGATAAGACTTTACATGCTTATAGATACATAAAAAATAAATACTTAGCCAAAATTTCAGCCCTTTTTATATCCCGGAACATACTTTAATTAATTATTTTAATTAAGAATTTTGACATGTCAATTTAGGATTTGGCAACATTGCACGAAACTTCAAGTGTCAAATGTTACGGATTTAATATGCTGTAATTCAATCTGTGATTAGCCTGGACTTATGTGACTAGTTTCTTAAGTTTTAGTACGATTATGGAGTTATTTTTAAGGTATTTATACTATAATAACATTGTAAGCAAACCAGCAGCTTCAACGATAACCCAAAGCATGTGGGTGCATGGGACAGTGTTACCCAAGAAAAATAATTTAATGTGGCTTTCAACATGCTAAATTAGTTTATTTCCATGATATGATTTAAAACTAGATTGTGAAAAAGTTATACATAGACTTTTAACTTTTAATATTAATTAAATATATTTATTTAAAAATAAATATATTTAATTAATATTGTACAGTGTTTTTATTATACATTCTACCTAAACGTGTTTATGTTGGTTTTGTAAATAAAAAAAATATTGCTTTTTTTCAGTATGATAGTCACATTTAGCGCAAGAATAATGCGATGTTGTCAGGTTTACGATAACAAATAACTCCTGAGTTTTTATTTTTTTTTTCATTTTGTTCTTTATCAACAAATAACACAGTTTTTTATCATTTCTTTTCATAATTTTGCACTTTTTTAAAACAAAAACATATTTTTCTTATTTAGCCCAAAACTCCTATTAAAACAATACCCTTCTTTAACCAAATAATAAATAATGTTCTCGAATCAGTCGAGGCGTGTTCTTTGTAAGAGATGGATGTGGCCGCTTAGGCGGATTTACTCCTGCGTCAGCCTGCTCGTAGATATGCACAGGACTTGATTTATTTTGTTTTATGTTGTTTCGTGAAAATATTACTTTAATAGTAAAGTTTTAAGTGAATCTTGAATATTTGTGTTTTTTTATTGTGATGTTAAATTTTAACGTGGAACTGTTGAACATAGTAAGTCAATTTTTTTATAAATTTTAAAGATAATTTTTTTATAAGTTGATGTCCCCCCCTCTTAACTTTTGAACGAGTTGAGGTATCTACTTGAAATTTAGAACTCTTAAAGAAGATAACTTAAACTACCTTTCAGCATATATTTGATACTTTTAACTCTTAAAATTTGGGCAGGGGACATGGGGGGACTTTTTCTTATATAGAAAGGGGGTCGTGTGATATATCATTTTAAAGCAAATAAAATCCTCTATTGGACTGTATATTTTTAATTTCTTAAAAAAACTTTTTAATGTTTTGATTTTTCAATTTTTTGTGCTAAAAAATGGGATTTTTTTTAAATTCGATTTTTTAAGTATTTTTTTGTAAATTTTTATTTATGTCAATTAAAATTAGTTTAAAAGTATAATTTACGTTTTTTCATCACGAAATTAGTCATTTTTAAAAAATTGTTTGATTTTTTTAGAGAAATGTTGACAAAAATACCAATTTTCAACCCTATTTTAAACCCAAAAAAAAATATTTAAAAAAATTAAAAAATATATAATTAAATGGAGAATTTCATAAGCTTTAAAATGATTTATCACAAGATCCCCAAGATTTAAAAATACCACCATCCAACCCTGCCCAAATTTTAAGAGCTGAAAGTATCAAATATATGCTAAAAGATAGTTTAAGTTGTCTTAATTAAGAGTACTAAATTTGAAGTCGATATCTTAACTCGTTCAAAAGTTAAGAGGGGGGTGTTTGCAGTCTTTTGGCAAAAAATTAAGCGGATGGTTCTACATCACAAAACATAAAAAAACAGCTTAGGAACATAAGTCCAGAAACAAACCATAAGGAAGTTACGGCCCTTTAAAATTGTACTAAAAATAGGGCTTTTAATTAATAACTGTGGTACCCTTTGAGCTAGAGCGACGAGGTTTTGCATGTATACTAGATTATTAAGGAAAGTTAGTTTATGTTAATTTATTGTTTTCAATCTATCCCGATTGCGTGCCTAGACGGACAATTTTTTTTTGTGTTTTTTTTTATTTTTTATGAAAAATATGGATTCCTTGAGTAAAAATACATAAAAATGTGATAAAGTACTGTTAAAAAAAATGCAATTTAAGGGAAAGTAATATTTTGCTCCTTTAGTAGGTATTAAACTTAGGTATTTCGGTAGAAAATACTGCAGCATTAATATTATTGGTGCTTTTATCGCTCCCCATTAAAAATGTTCATCTTCAAAGTGCCCTAGCTCCCTTAGGGCCTATTTTCGGACATATGTTCCTTTGTTGATTTTCATGTTTTGTGATGTAGAAATATCCCCTTTATTTTCCGCCAAAACACTGCAAACATTGTGTATATAATATTCAAATATACACGACAGGACAAGCCCCATACAATTACTTTAACGTGTTCAGTTCATGTGGGGTATAACTAGCTGATTGAATTTTTAGAAATGTCATTGTCGGTATGATTGTTGATCTAGGTGGAGCCACAGGTGGCCATTTTCACGGCAGACAATTGAAATAACTCGTGGTCGTGGATTACTACGATTAACTGCGGGAGTCGAGATCATTTAATTAAAAAAATGCTCTGATTACAAGTCATTTAATACTTTTTTGTTTTATTATTTTTTACAGCCTGAAATACATAGTCATTGGGCATAGATGAGGCGTATAGTGCAAGAGTGGTCCATATCACTTTATGGAAATATCGAGATAATGGCTATTTAAATTTCTCCGATTTTTTAATCTTTGATCTAGGACGCATTATTTTATTTAAAATTTTTCTGTTAGGGGTTTTAGACTCAACCAACATTAAGGTAATGTAAATTTCCAAATTCAAAAAATGGTCAAAAAAAGAAGCCTTCTACACAGTTAACTTATTAACATAAGTTGGCGTGATATCACATACGTTCTAAAGGCAAGAAAAGCTAAAAAACAGATATTACTCAGTTGGTAAATAGTTCTTTCAAGACAAAAAAAAGAAAATTTATTAAATTTTAACCATCTAGTTTAGAAGAATTTTGACTTTTAATATAAATTAATATAACACAACACCTTTGTCATACTTACCTCAAGTAGACCACTTGAAATATCTGCAAGACCTCAACAAAAATTCACATAAAATAGAAACATCATGTATTGTCTTTTTCACAAAAGAAGCGGTAATTTAATTCCTAGAAGACAAAAACGTTCAGTCAAAAAACGGTCAAATAAAGAAGCATCTTCAGCTTATAATCCCAACAATTAACTTATTTTTCAACACAAGTTGACGTGATTGCATATTACATACGTTCAAAAGGCAAGAAACGCCGAAAGATTTCTATTCAACGGATGTCATCGACTGCCTTCATCTGACTTTTGTGGCGCCTGATTGATACCCATTTCATGACTAGGCAAAAATTTGTTAGAGGCACCTCTATCTGAATATCTGCCGGATCCAAACCAGGTTATAAAAAATTGTCTAAAAAACACAATGTTTACTTTATTGAATTAAAAGCTATTAATCATTACGTGATATTTTGGGGTTTAAACTATTTATTGATATGAAGGAAAAAAAATATATAATTTGATTAATATTTATTTTAGAATCAACAGGTAGATGCTTATTCTATAAATAGTTTTGTAAATATATAGTATAAAAATTGAACATTGAATAAAAAAATAACAGTTCGTTTCTGGTATGACTTATTTGCTACTTGCATGCCCTTAACAATTCGTTTCTGGCATGACTTATTTGCTACTTGCATGCCCTTAACAATTCGTTTCTGGCATGACTTATTTGCTATTTTCATGCCCTTTCTTTGGAGACAGATTGTCTATTACTAAATAGAAAAATTCTAACAACACTCATGCATGCATGGCGTTTTATTTCAAATACACTTAATTTGAAAATTAAGTGTAAAATTGTTAGTTGGGTTAGTTGGGAAAAAATCGTACTGCCTACAAAAATTAATTTTTGTACTTTTTTTATAATTTAAACAAAAAAAAGTCAAAGTTAACACTTGCTCCATTTTTGGAGCAGAATTAACAGCCATAGGGTAAGTTTTAACTTATGTAATCAAATGGGCGATAACCTATTAATAAAAACTTAAATAAGGGGGTTAAAATATTAATATTTTGCTTTTAAATTTCGTTTTATATTGAAAAATAAAAGAGATACTTAATATTTTTTATGTGAAAAAAAAATTAATTAAAATAAAACTTTAAATGATATAATAACATTTATCAAAGAGGACAGAAAAACAGTTTAAAAATTAAAGTTTTTAAATAAGAAAAAAAAAATAAAAATATAAAGGAGGTTAACATTTAAGGGAAACATTAAAAACTGATTAATATTCTTAAAAAAATAATTAAATACCTTATATAAAGGCAAAAATAAATAAATTTCGATTAAAATAAAGAAAAACTGGTGGAATACTTTTTGCTGTAGAACTTGCATGAAAATATTTGTTAACACTTGCCCCATGAATTTGTTAATATATACCCCTTTTTGATTTTTTTGCAAAAATATGTTTTACAGAGAAACTAGATAACTTTTTCAAAAAATAATTATAAAGGAATAAAGCCAATTCAATTATCCATATGTTGATATAAATTTTATATTTCTTAATCTAATACTGAATTTTTATTTAAAAAATTTAAAGAGCAAATTTTTACAAGTACATGACAAAAAAGTGACATCAACTGTACAGACTACATACGAAGTTCTGGCACCAAGTTATGTATTTTTTCGCTTAGGGTAGTTTTTCTAAAAATTGACTATTAATACTTGCCCCTGTTAACACTAGCCCCTCCTTCCCCTATAACGTAATTTTACACTTTTTTTTGTAAATATCAGGTATATAATTTAAATTTTTCTTACATCTGAAATGTATACTTTTCATAAATCCAGTTCTTTCAGTGTAGCTAGCGCCTTTATTCATTTAAATCTTCAATAAGGATTAATTTAATACCTCCGACCAAAAGAAAAAAAAAAAACACTCAAAAAAAGAATAAACAAGCAAAGTATAAAATAAACTAATATAAAATAAAATTTATCTTGCAATAAAATAATAATAATAACACTAAAACCTTGTAAATAAAATAAAATAAAAAATAAAAACTTTATTCGTCCATTAAGCTATTTTACAATAGATTGGATATGTCATTTTAATACATAAGCCTACCTATATTTAATAAGTACAAAAATCTGAAAAAAAATAAAAATTAGATAAAAAGAAAAAAAAACAGACTGTATCACATATATAGGAGTACCTAGATAATGCTCTATTCTGGTATTTCGCCGTATATATTTTTTTTGAGACAAAAGTATTGTATTTTTTATATTATAAAAGTTTTGACTACATTATTTATTCAATAGTCAATACTTTTTTTCTATTTATTTTATAGTTTTTATTTTCAATTTATTTAAAATTTAATGCATTTATTTATTTTTAATATTCCAAAAATATGAATTGCTGATAACTAATTTAAAATGTTTTAATTTTATGGATGATTTATTTCATAATGAATATTAATATTAGAAGTAGGCTTCTTTAAAAACCAGTCGTGAAGATGTATAATGCTGCGCACTCTGTAGTATACTCGTGGTGATGCCGCTAGAAATTTCTTAACAAAAGATTTAGATGTTTCTTTTTTTGCTCAAGACAGCCATTTTCCTACCTTTTTACCTTATATTAAAATATTCTAAACTTTTAACCCGACGGCAAAAACTCCATAATTTTTCAAACTAGAGACTGAACTCTCCCAACTCTAATGAAGTTTTATGTTAAACTGAATTAAATCGTATTGGGATATTTTAAATTTTTAATTTTTTTGTTTATAATTTGGTACAAAAAATATAAGTTAATAAGCTTTTTTAAGCTTTTTCTTTTAGTTTTTTCTTTAAGTTTTGGTGCGGTGGATCTTTTTAATAAATTGTAGGTATATTGTTTTACTAAGAGAATAAGTGAAGCTTTTTTTACTAGTCGGAAACTACAGACGAGTAAAAAAAAACACTTTTCCTTTAGGTCAAACATACTAGTTTTTCTTCAAGCGTCCTAAATATTATATATTTTTTTTCGCTAACTTTTTTTTTACGGCGTACAATAATAATCACTTTTTTGTATGGCGTACAATAATTATTGTAATTATAATGAACACATTTTTTTACTGTAAAAAAGTGAAGCTTTTTTTACTAGGCTGTAGAATTTACGGACGACGCGAAGCGAAGTCTCTAAACTATAGACGAGTAAAAAACAGCACTTTTCCTCTCAGTGAAACATGCTATATTTTCTTCAAGCATTCTATATATATTTTTTTAAATATTAATTTTTGAATTTAATTTATTCAGTAATAAAGTATGTTTTTTTATTAAAATAGACAAATAAAACCCTTTCGAAATAAACTTAAACCTTCCTTAGCTCATTTTAAATTTTTTTCGTAGGCTAAATCGTACACTTTTTGCGATTTCGATGGTAACTTGTCTGATGTAGCATTTGCAATTTCGGAGAGATTTGTAAATGTATAAACCATATATTCTTCTTCAATCATTTTTAATCAATTTCACACAAGGTTTTTGCACAGAATCTCTAGTCAACCACCATAAACAAACAAGTTTGAAGTATGGCTGTCATCAAAGTCAAAGAGTGCTGCCGCCAGTGGTGGTTTTGCTAGCTAACTTTTTTTTACGGCGTACACCAATGAACTCATTTTTTTACTGTAAAAAAATAGATCACTTCTAACGTTCAGTTATAAAATATTAACATTTTAGTACGCTTGAAGAAAAAGTAAATTTTCCTGTTCCTTTTCGATTTTTTAAAATGTTTAGTCCTCCTTAACTTTCTATCTTATTTTTGAGGCAATTCTTTTAATTATAATATGCTTCTTGTACATGTATACAAGATTGATTTCTAAAGTTGATCGTATTATTCTTTTTTCAGTTATTGTCCAAACAAAAAAATGTAACATACAGACAGACGGACAGACATTTTTAAAAGGTTTAAAGTTTTAAATAACAATTTGGTACATTTTCTTCTTCTTTTTTTTTTTTTGGGGGGGGGGGGGTTCAAAGTAAACTTATAATACAGTTGGATCCGAAAAAAAAAACAAGTTAGAAAATGTGGTTGTGTAAATTCAATAATTATTTACAGTTGTCAATGTTGACAATAGTTGTCAAAATTATTTATAATAATTATAAAGTACATAATCAATAAAGGATTTAATTTAATTAATTTTATTAAGTACATAATTAGAAATGCATCAATTAAATGATGTTAAGAAAGCTCAAGCTATTTGGTTATTGGGAGCAGCATGTGAGCAAGTCGACTTGGCAAAGTTTAATGTTTCGGAGATAAGAGATAAGAGTTTTGCTAAGATTGAAGAAAAAATGGATAGAGAAGGAAACTGTTAAAAGGCGTGCAGGCTCGGGAAGAAGGAAGTAAAAATTTACTTAATTATTTAAGAGAACACCCTTTACCAGACGCGGTGCAGGCTATAAACGATACAAATTTTTCTGGGTGAAAACCACCGCCCGCCGTCGCATTGATAATTCCGAAATTGGAAATCTTTATGCAGCAAAAAAGCCTTTTTTAAACGAAAATCATAATTTTCATAAATTATATATTTCATTACTAAGGAGTTCAACGTTTTATATCCCATAAGATTTCTAAATATTGTGTTTAAATTTTTTATATAATTAAATATTCTAAACGTTTTTTTCAGTTTATTATTTATTATATATTTTTTTTAAATATTTTATTATTCGACATTTATTTATTTAATTATTTGGTATACCGATTCATAGAGAGCCCCAAATAAGCTACGAGCTTGTTCTTGGGGTTCTCCATGAAGTTTGTAAAAAAGAAGAAATATTAATATAAAAATAACCATTTTGAGGATACTTATTGCTTCTGCAGATCTGGAACCTCTATATTTGCTAGTTTTCTATTTTTTCCAGCTTCATATAGGCAGTTACTGTTATTTAACATTATTTGCATTCACCCATTATCTGTGATAACTTATTAGAGACTACTAATAAAAAAAGAAAATTTTTTTCTTAAAATCTTATTTAAACTATAAAATAATTAATAAAATTGACATTTTGGCAGATTTAAAACTTGTATTTTTTGTGGGTCCAACTGTACTCCTCTGCTGTAGAGAAGCGATGAGTATAATAAGAGCTCTAGGTATAATTCTGATTAGCATTCAAAATAGATAAATTCATAACTAAATATTGGAGAGAAGATACAGATTAATTTTCTTCTACAAATAAATGAAATTTATAGCTTAACGAAAATCATTTTGTATGCATTAAAATAATAATTCGTTCATAATATTTGTTCGGTACCATTATTTATTAACATAAGAAATTAATATTTGGAGATTACACGGGAAATAAAATAAAACAAATTGGAAGTTTACTAGACCCCTTGAGCCCCAAATCACAAAATCGCATATTGCATATATCGAAATATACGTACCTTTAATAACCCTGAATAAACTACGCTTTATCAAAACTTCGTAAAAGCTTTGCGAAGGCTTCGTCAAAGATGCGTTAAAAAACAACAAAGCTTTCACAAAGCTTTGACGAAGCTTTCACAAAGTTTTAGCAGATCTTTTGATATATCGATTTTGCGGTGATGCCAAACCGATTTCCATCAATTTCCACGAGTTTTCCACGATTTTCAATAAGAATATTTTAAATTAGGTATCAGGATCACAGCAAACCTTGTAAGTGCGAGGAAATTTAACTAACATAAAAATATTAGGCGCACAGAATATTTGGCGATTCATAAATTTATTGTACCATAATACACTTCCAGCGGTCTAGCTGGTAAAAGCGTGTATTCAGTGTAGCAAAAAAATGAGCCCATGTGCCCAAGTGCCTTTTTATGGCAGATTCGTGTTTAGCATCCCAAAATACATAAGGGTCTCAACCCCAGAATAAACAACTTTTCCTTTTTTGTGGGCCTGTGTAATTTTTGTATGTACTTTTAACCATGAAAATTTGGTAATAATTGGCCAACTTATATTCAAAACAATATCTTTAACTGTATGCAAAAATAAAAAACAAGAAAAAAAAATAACACATTTTCCTAACCCAAATAAAAAAAAAATAAGGAACAGAGAAATATTTTTTTGTATGGATATAGTTTTGGTCCGTATAGGGGTTAAGGTTGTCTTGGTACTGAAGAGGACCAGCAGCCCGAAACTGTCAGTCTACCAATATCACTCTGTAAGATGATTAGAAAATAGATTGATGGAATAAAAAAATATTTTTATAATTTTGTTTAAAATTAAAAATTTCTCTCCTTACTAATTTTACGTCTAACCACCCGTTAGTGGTACTATGTGCTTGAGACACACAAGTCTTCAACTTGCTACCATTCAAAGTCTACAGATTAGGAGAGGTATGAGTAGTTGTCTACATCTAGAAATAGATGGCGCACAAGTCTACATCAATCTAATGGCTATATTCCTTTTGCGAGTAAAGTCTAAAAACGTTTTCTTAATCAGCGTGCAGAGTTGACTCTTGGTACTGAAGAGGGCCAGCAGCCCGAAACTGTCAGTCTATCAATATCACTCTGTACGATGATTAGAAAATAGATTGATGGAATAAAAAATATACATACATACAAAAAGTACTTAAAAGTACTTATTAATTTATTTTATGTTGGAACTTTTTTTCATTTTAATCTGACTTGTAAAGATTCTCATTGAAATCTATTTTCTAAAAAAATAGACTACTATTCCTGTGTTGTCTTCATTTAAAATCCAATCTATAAAAGGCGCCTATCCATTGCTCAACTAAATTTTGAAAAACCTTTATTAAACCTTAGCGTAAGGCTCATTTTGCTTAAACGGAAAAAGGTATAAACTTTGTGGCTCATATACACGTTCGGGTCTGAATGAAACCAAAATATTGTTTTATGAGCCTTTGACACGCCTCCTACATAAATTTATTTCTTGTTAAGCCAACACACAAAAAAATTAAATTACCCACTTGAAATTAAAAGCACGCTTTAACAATATGTAAATTGTAATTTTGGTAATTACGCTTATCGCAAAACATTTAATTTTATTACACGAGGACAGGAAAGGAATATGCCATATCTAAATTATTATTTTTTTAATAATACTTGGTTCAGGCTGGTCAATTATTTTAATGTGAAAGAAAATGGTAAAATTACTACGATCATAGAATTTCTTTTATTATTTTGAAAATGAACAATTAATTCAATAATAATTTTAAAAAAATATCGGACAGGTCTATCTTATTATATTATTCACAGCGCATGCGCTAGAATAATATTATACGGTAGTTTCGAATTTCCCAAAATCCCCAAAAAAACGTCTTTAATAAATTCTTGGATACGAATGTGTTTCATGAAAACATAAGAAACTTTTTCCGATCGAGTCCAAATGTACAGGAAAAATTAGGTTTTATGAGGGAAAGATCCCTATTGTTTTTCAATGTAATCCCCCAAAAAACAAAAAAGTTATGGGGGATTAAAAAAAAAACTATGTTTTCCAAAAAAAAAATTTTCAAAAATTTTTCGTTGTTGGAAAAAAGAAAATAAAAAAATGAAAAATTTTGAATTTTTTTTGTTTTTTTCGAAAAAAAAATTTAAAAGAATTTTTATTTTTTTGTTTGTCAAAAAAAGATCTAAAAAAAATGTGTTTTTTTTATTTTATTTTTTTTTTTAATATTTTTTTTAAGTATTTGGGAAATTGCAATATACTATTTACTGTGAATAATATATAATGGAATGCTTAGCATTTAATATCTTTACGGTTTGTTTTCAATGGAGCTCTCTACAACTAGAATTATGAAACAAAAGACGTCTACCCTATCTCTATCTCATTTGTGCTACACTTTCCAGCCAACCAAATAAATACTGTATTTGTTTTTCATACAACAAATACAGTATTTATTTGGTTTGGCTGGAAAGTGTAGCAGTGAGCGGCACGAACGAACATAGCTAATGTGAATCTGTAGAATAAGATAAGTCTACTAAAATTTAGATGGCGCCAGTAATTTCTTTAATAAAAATATTATAGTTACACTTTTCGCCCGGCCAAGTAAATATTGTATTTGTTCAACAAAGAACAAATACAGAATTTGTTTGGTTGGGTGGAAGTGGGAGTGTATATATGTCTTCTATCCTTTTTGGGTAGAAGTTTTGTCCCTGTCTAATCTAACGGGAGAATTCTTCATTTAACATGTTTGAAATTAGAAATACATAATTTATTCTCTCTCCCACCTTTGTAATAATTCAAATCCAAAATAAGCTTTTTAGTCTGGTGAGCTGGTGACCATTTTTATTTCATTATTTGAACCCAGCTGTATTTTATATATGTCTTAAAGTACATTTAAATTAAGCCACTTGCAAATCGCCAGGTTTGGACTAGGAGCAGGGTTAAAATAAAATAGGCTTATATATTTTATCAAATAAATCGAATAAATCTTATTTTTATAACTTTTCAATAAGAAAATCAATTAACAGATAAAAAATTTAAACATTTTTCCACACGCTCGTAGGAAAAATATATTTTTAACTTACCGAATCAAACACATTACATTTATTACATCTAGATTAGTCTATTTTCACTGTTTTACACAATTATTTAGTAGGCCAAGGGGTAAAAAAGGCTTTAAAATATTTATTTGACATATGTCAACTCTGAAAATTCTAACGAATTTTCATTTAATCAAAATTTAATTTTATAAATTCTCATTTCTTTAAAAAATTACCCTAAAATTATTGTGTATAACTATAAAAATAGCGTAATTAGACTGTAATAAATGTAATGTATATGACACGGCAAGTTAAAAATAGATTTTTTTTTTTTTTGGTAGCTCATTGCCAGAGTTTGGACTTTCTAGCACCCAAAGGAACCGGATCCGGAGCCTATTTTGCCTGAAAATAGCTTAATTTGAATGTACATGACATATATAAAATACAGCTGGGCGCAAATAATGAAATAAAAATTGTCACCAGCTCTCTATTTTAACAGTATCAATTAATTATAACATAAGACCTCCTAAATATGTGTTAGGGAAATAAAAATGTCCATAAGATGTCCCGACTTTCGAAATCAGACATCTTGTTTACGTTTATAGGATGTATGTGTGCTTTGGGAATAAAGCAAAAATTATTTCGATCCCCACCCCACCCTTTGGGACTAGATCTAGGTCTTGTTAACAAGGCTTCCTTGCTTACTTAAGACCTAGATCTAGAGTCCTTACACCTAGGTGCACCTCTCGTCTCGGCTTAAGCCTTTATTTTTTTAAATTAGACAGGCTCACAAAAAAAGGTCTGTTTCTGGGGTCGAGACAAACATTTCTATACGTTTTTGGGGTCGCTGAATTCGATTCTGCTGTTTGATTTGACTCGGTCAGGTCGCATTTCGTTCCTAACCTCAAAAATTTCATCATAAAATGTGTTTCAACTTTCATAATTTTTTTGAGGTTAGCAACGACATGCGACTTGACTGAGTCAAACCAAACCCCAGATTCGGATTCAGCGAACCCGATAATGTATGGAAATGTTGGTCTCGACCCCGGAAACAGGCCTTTTTTTGTGTGCCTGTGTGATCCTTGTGTCACCTTTAATTAAAGGTATTTTAATAGGCTAAGATTTACGAAAAATATAGTAAAATTAACTTTAACTTAGTGTTTTTAAAACTAGTTTTTGAAACTCAAAGCATTTTTTTTTTGTAATATTACAAATAATGTAATATTTAGGAAGCAGTCACAAGCAATAAACTAGGTATGTACCATACACAAAATAAACAAATAGATTGATTTTTGACCGTCTGCGCATACTTCTGCGTCCCGACTAAATGCGTCCTCCATTTTGATTACAATTGTCCAACATAAAGTAAAAAAATATATATTTTATGTTGGTAACACTGTGTTGCGTTAGATAGGAATATTTTCTTTGTTAGAGATGTGTCTTTTCATTTCACTTCAGTAGTCAGTAAAAGTTTCTTTTTGTCGTTGTTTTGTTGCAACAGTTTGTTATATATGTAAAAACTAAATCAATTTGTTATACTACACAAATATTTATTTATTTTTACCAGTAATTTAAATATAAAAATATAATTCTTCGCACACACCTCTAACATATTCGTGCAACAGGTTAACATAACCTAATTTATGTATGTTTTGAGTTTGTTTTCGAGGTTTTTCTGTTATTTTTTCTACGCGTTTGGTGTTTTGTGCTAGAAGTGTGAACATTTTATTTTATTATAGACTATATAATAGCGTTTTTGAACTTTTAATGTCTTTCTGTGTTTTTTGTATATTTTATAGTGCCTTTTCAAAGAACTAGTAAAGTCTTTGCAATGACGTGTTTTATAAAAAGTTGTAGAAACATAAAACGACTGCTACCTGCCGACAGAAGTACCATATTTTTTAGGTAAGTTCGATTTTTTTTTAATATAACATAAGAAACAAATAAAATTTTATATACTTAATGCTTAATAAAAACAATTAACTGCCTGTGATACAGGATAAAATGTAGGTAATTTTTAAAAAGTAAGGTTATGTAGTTTATTTATTTACATTTTACCCACTAATTTAAATTTCCCGGCTGATTTCTAACGTAACTTCCGATCAAAATGGAGGACTCGTAAATTTGTATATAACCTTGAGATGACAGCTCATCTATGTTCTTTGTCTATGGTATGTACCCATGTTCCAATTTGCAATTTTATGTTAGTATGTTTGTTTGTTTTTGTATGTCCTTGTGAGTCCATTGTCCCTTTCTTCTTTAAGTCTGTCACTTCAGTCTGTCATTTGCTCTTTTTATGATTTAAAAATTTTATGGACTTTAAAACCTTAATAATTTACTCATTTGATCATGTTTACACCGTCATTGAAAATAATCTGGAAAAAGTATGTCTTGTGGTGGGTCACATACTAAGACTTGATAGCTTACTTGAAGATATTCTGGAGAGCGAGCTGGGAATAAGAATACGGGTCGGCAGGCCTAGAATTAAATACTGCTCACAAATAATAAACGGTGTAGGGTGTACAAATTTCAGGGAAATGAAAGAATGAAATAGAATGGAGAACCAGTCTTAGATGTGTTAACAGTGATGATGAAAACGTCATGGTCATAAAAAAATCTAAATCTAAATCTATAGACATTTTCGGTTTTTGCACTAATCATCTCTGTATATACTGATTAATAACTTATAATAACACCAATTAATTATTTTAATTAGTTTATAAGTAACTTTGTATTAGAATAATACATTGGAGTTTTTATACGTATATCATCCAAAGAACCGAAAATCCACTGTTTGGAGATAGGAGGTTGAGAAATTACTACCACGATATGTTATATTATAGCTTTTCTTTTTGTGAATTCTTTGTAAATTATATGTTTTTTTGTTAGTTCATATTTTTATCACAAAATTTTATAAAAAAATTTGTATATCCGGCTGTGGTAGCTGCCCCCCTTTTTTGGCTTTGGGAAAAAGGTGTGATGTTACAAAAGTAGTAGGCGTTTAGGTCTCTCGAATGGCGCCAGCGGGGCTGCGGTAGCTTCAAGAATCAACCTTCTAGTATTTCAAACGAAAGGAACCATCTAGAATCGGGTCATTTGAATATTTAGTCATTTAAATTGGGATACACCATTTACCTTCTTCATCTTTGGGTTATTGCTTATTATACTCTTCACGACGTGCTAGAAGAGAATTGTATGTACAAACAAGCCGTGAAGATATGTTATGCTACGCATTCATAGTTAATGGTATATTGCATTTTTCCAATTACTTGAAAAAAAAAATAAAAAAAAATAAAAAAATACTTTAAAACACTTTTTTTTTCCTTTTTGCGAAAAATATATATCTTAAAAAAAAACATTTTTTTTGTTAAAAATAAAATAATATTGAAAAAAAATCAATTTTTTTCTTTATTTTCTTTTTGCAAAAAAACAAACAAAAAATAAAATGTTTTCGTTTTATTTTTTAAAAAAGTTTACCCCCTATAACTTTTTTTTGGAGGGATGCCTTTCAAAATTGGTAGAATTGGTCCTTATAATAAAAGTAATTTTTCCTGAAAAAGTTGCGTTAATCGGAATTTTCTTTCGGCTTTTTTCGATTTTTTTAAAATTTTAAAACCCCATAACTTTTTTGTTTTTGGGGGAACTTTCAAAAACAATATACCGGGTGTCCCACCAGGTTCTTGACAAGCTATGTCTCCGTTGAAGTTTTTATTCAAGTATCCAAAACCACCCCTTGCTTACCCACCTTCTTGAAACCCCAACTTCTGTTTTTCAAATAGCACCCACCTATTTTTATCAAAGAATATGAAAGCAAATTTTATTCTTAATTCAACCACTGTTTTTTTCAAAAAATTCTATCTTACCAAATAACGGAGATATAGCTTGTCAAGAACCTGGTGGGACACCCGGTATTGTTAATATATATTTAATATATAACAATATATATATAAAAATAAATAATTCTTAATATATATATTTAAAATTTTAAAAAGTCGGTCGGATTATTCGTTCTTGAGTTATCGTGTTCAAAAAAATCGGACGGACGGACTGACATTTGAAAAAAAAATGCTTAGTTTTTCATGAAACAAATTTATATCCAAAAATTTCTTGTCTAGACGATATTTGAAAATTTTTGAAAATTCGAAACTAGTGCATGTCTAAAGTACCCCGTTATAACTTTTGAAACGCTTAAGATATCAACTTAAAATTTCAGACACGTAAATAACAATCAAAATATTTTTTTGGTATATATTTTAAATGTTTAAGGGGCACAATGGAAGCAAGGGGGAATATTTTTAAACGGAAAGGGGGTCGTGTGATACATTATTTTATAGCTTATTAAATTATCTTCTTTACCATATAATTTTTAACTTTTCGATTTTTTTTTAATTTTTATTTATATCATTTAAAATTTGTTGTCGTTTAAAAGTATAACTTACGTTTTTGTATCACGAAATTAATCATTAAAAAAAATAATTGATTTTTATTTTTTTTAATATTGAAGAAAATTCCCATTTTATAACAGTCAATTCAGTTTTTTTTTTAATAAATAAAAAAATAATATTTCTTTTTAATGTAATATTGTTTTCTGAATTTAAAAATGCCATAATATATAGGGGGTGTCATTATAAAAAATTAAATGCCTTAGTTTCCAGCGAAACCGGAAGTGCAAATAAAAAAATTGTACGCCATTTTGTAGCCCTTGTTAAGAAACAGCTGCAAAAATATTGCTTTTATCGGATTAAAAACAAATCTATTGTAGGGGGTGTCCATGGACTGAAACTTATCCGGTATACTATTGTGAAGTATACCAAGGAATGCGAAGCATTACATATTTACACGGCTTATTAGCTATGAATGAAAACGAACTAAATGGGTTGGTCAAAATCATATCCGACTATTAATATGATTTATACCAATATTCCTATGGTGCAGAAGTAATTTTTTACTTTACTTTTGTTCTTGCCGGTATATTAAAACCAAATGCGGTTATTAATATTTAATATTTTTCTGACCTTCTTTGAATTTTTCCCAAATATTATATTTCAAATTTTATTTCGATGTAAAAATAATTTAAAAGATTTTAAGAATAATATAGTGCTTTTAGAATATTTTTCTATTTTGCGACTCTTATAAGCTCATAATCACACGCATTTTGCGTGTTCTTATAAGGGCCCATAAGAGGTTAGTACTTTTTTTTTTGGCTTGGCAAGACTGGACAAAAGAATATAGCTTGGCGTTTTTCGTGCAAATTTCAACACCGCTTATAATTTTCTACGAGATTGTGTTTTTAAGTTAATTGTTTTCCCATTTTCAAAATTTTGAAAATTTCTATTCTACTTAGTATTAAAGACAACTAGAGTTCTTAATATATGGAAATTCATAATAAATTATTTGTTAAAGTTTCTATTTTATTAATTGAGCGTATTCATTCACCAGAATTTATTAAATTTAGTTATACTAATTTAACTTTGTTTATACGTAATATGTCACATTTTTTGACAAAACCAATTTTACTGAAGCAGTGGTTCTCGACCAGATATGCTCGAAGGTAGGCAAAACTATTTTTTCCAAATATCATTTTCAAAATGAACAGCCAATAATGAAAATACAAATAAAAGATACTCGAAAGAAAAATTGTTTTTGGTAAATCAAAACCTAAAAAGTTTTTAATACGCTGCCATAATAATAATATTTGATAATATTCCGTCCAATTGTGCAAGATAGTAGTTTAAAATTCCCGCGATTTTTAAGCTACATCATTGGTTAAAAACTCGTACCTTTTAAAATATAAAATATTGTGACATTTTTTGTCTATGACAATGATTGACGGCCGTTAAAGCTAATAAAAGAAGAGAAAGTTACATAAAAAAATGGTTATACTTAATGTTATTTAGTATGGTATTGAAAAAGGTACTCTTTTGGTTTATTTTTCATACACTCACACTAAATTAGCATATTCTACATATTGTACAAACGTAAATTATATTGAATCGAGGAAAACGTCAACAAACATTACAAGATACATGACGACACAACAAGCCAATCCTGGCATCGCATTCTTATGTACTATGCTTGTTATGCGAGTCTTTGTATAGAGCCTTTCCAAGAAAAAAGTACCCACATTAAATGTTAACAAATTTTGTTAAATGTTTGATACACTACGATTTATGCAATTATGCCATTTATGCGCTCTGTAGTGTGAAATGGGCTGCGTCCCTTACTATCTTGCATAACTGGACGGAGTATATAATGAAAATAAAAATTACAACCTTTTAAGAACTACTTCTTTAATAAAAATTACACTTATGTACAAAATAAAATTACTATATTTAAATTTAATAAATTATGGAAAACATAATACACACAAAACTAGAATATAGGCCCGTTATCAATGTTCGTATTATTTAGGGAAGTTTAGATATTCTAGATGTCTTTAATACTGTATAGATATGGTGTAATATTTTATATTTTTTTACGCATGTACAAAGTTACCCTAAAACGAATTTGGACGTTCAACTTTTTTTATTTTTTCTCAAAAACGGAAAGAGATAGTTAAAATCTTCAAACGGATTTAGAATCCTTTTAAAATACACTATAAGAATCGCCTTTTGGTAAGTTAAAAATTGGTTCTTGATGGTAAGGAAGTCTGCAGATGAACTTTTAACATTATCTACCAAATACGAGCTGCTGATATTTAAATGCTAATGGTTCTATTATGCACAGACCTTGAACTACGAGGATCCATGGTCAGTTTGTTTTACCCTTTAGTTAATCTCATAACTACCCGAGGGTAGGTGTGAACAGCATGCTAAAATTTTAAAATTTTCAAATTACATTTTTGCTTTAACTTTTTCAAAATTGCAATTTTCATTCATACTATTATTTTAAGACTTGATTTTGGGATAAAACTTTTAATATTACGTTGTCATCGTAAAGTTAAAGAATAAATAAAAAGAAATTTTAAAATTAATATAATAATTTTAAAACTGAATTTTAGGATAAATCTAATAACCTGGTAATAAATAAGAGGTGCCTTAATTTCTGATTATAATAATAAAATAATTATTTATTAAAATAAATGCGATGCATTTCGGTTTTTAAAAAACCATCTTCGGGCATATAGCATCTATAAGAAGTATAAAAGAAGCTTAAATAATAAGAAAAACTACAAAAAAATATAAAATGTGGAAAATTTGTGAAAATTGAGCTTACCTAATTAAAAGGGATTAAACCCAAAAACAAATAAACACCAGTACAAAAAGATGATTTAAATGTAATCATCTTATTAATAATAACCATTAATTTAAATAAAAATAACACAATACGGGAAAACAAACGTTACATTAAAATTTTGAGGTTATATATTAAGCGCTGTTTACAGTAAGACGTGTCTGTAAAATAACAAATGATAGCGTTAAGCTGTTTACAGTAAGACGTGTAAAATGATGAAAAGAAATGATGAAAAACTGATTACAAAATTTATTTGTTGAAAATTAAAATTAAATAAAACAGTAAACAATTTTGTGTTATCTAAACCTGACAACAATGCATCATTTAAAACTCGTGATGCGCAACGTGTGAATATTTAGCCTAATGTTGACAATTTGTAATATACTATTAATTTTACAGACAAGGGCAGTTAACTATAAGCCCAACAAACTTTGCCCTTGGCCCCACAAGAAAAAATACATGTTTTTGTTTGGTAGTCAATTTGCAAAGTTTATTTATTTTTTGTTTAAAGACTAGACAAATATGACAAAGTGATTACTTAGGCACTTGTTTTTTATATAGCAAAAATATGCTACTACTTAACTACTTACTCATTTGAAATATCTTCTCTAATTTTATTTTTTGAACAAAGTTCCAAACAATATCCAGTAAAGATCCAACAATGAATTTTTTATATTTAACAAATAAAACATTAACTGCTTTTAAGCAGTTAATGTTGCAAATACGCAAGACTTTTAAAAGTGTCTAAAAGAGTCTTGCATCTTTTAATAACTTTTTACATTTTAAGAGCATTATTTTTAACATATAACATAGAAAAACGATTTTTAAAAGTCCGTTAACAACATAACCTTTGTTAATTTTCACATGACACTTCAACCTAAAGTGCAATGTTACCAAATCCTGTATTAACCTATGTCGATTGTCGTGAATAAAATAATTAAAGTATGTTCCGGGACACTAGATTAGGTTAGGTTAGGTATTTATTTTTTATGTATGTATAATAAGCAGGCACAATCTTATCGTTGCAGGCGATTAGGCCTAATATACGATACCCTTCTTTAAATGGCAAACTTAAAGATTCCTATAAAACGGTAAAAATTCAGTTTAAATCATATAATTTTACAGTTTAATCTTAATATTACACTCTAATGTTGCCACCATTTTTTACAGTGTAACATTTAATTGTCGCAACGTAATATTTTCTTAGCAATTCATTATCTAGATAATAACCATAATTTATTTAAAATTGTTGGCTACCAGAACTTTTATTGTTCCTTATGACAACTCGTATTTGGAAAGAGCTATAACCCAAGAATAACATGTGCTTTATTATAAATATAATAAAACTTTCTTATTCCTATCTGAAATAAAATTATTATATGTTAAATGAGTTTAAACCTCCAACTTTGGAGGAAAGAAAGTTTTAAATGAACAATAAGGACAGTGTAAAATAAAAGAACGTATAAGAAGTAATTTTTGATATCCGTAAATAATTATGAAAGAAAATATTAGTGGCATATCGGACAGAAGAAAAATTAGAAAAAAAAGTCAGGTCTCAGTCTGGATTCGAACCCGAGTCCCCACAGTTTCCGGCCTGGCGCTCTACCAACTGAGCTACCGAAACTACCATTTGAAAACTAAGTGGACTTTTTCTTTTCTTCTCAAATTTGTTATTTGTTAATTAAAGGAAAGATACAGGGTGAAGGGGTAAAAGGGCTCTCAAGACATTGTACATTGAGTTTATTTCCACTAACAAAATTAACCATCTTTCCTTAATACAAGGACAACTAACAAATTAAGAAGAAGAAGAAGAAGAATATAAAAGAAGGCATGTCCAATTAGTTAGTTTTCTAACGGGAGTATCGGTAGTTCAGTTGGTAGAGCTCCAGGCCGGAAACCGTGAGGACTCTGGTTAGAATCCAGACTGAGACCTGACTTTTTTTTTCTAATTTTCTCTTCTGTCGGATATGCAACTAATATTTTCTCTTTTATCGGATATGCCACTAATATTTTCTTTCATAATTATTTACGGTAATCAAAAATTAATTCTTATATATTTCTAATAATTTGGCTAAAATACATTGTTAGAGACCGCATCTCGATCTCTGTTGATGTTCCTATATGTGAACGATACAAGGGTGAAGGGGAAAAAATGCTCTTAAGACATTGTATATTGATTTTATTCCCACTAACAAAATTAACCATCTTTCCTTTAATTAACAACTAACAAATTTGAAAAGAATAGAAAAGAAGACATTTCCAATTGGTTATTTTTCGAACGGGAGTCTCGGTAGCTCAGTTATAGAACGCCAGGCCGGAAACCGTGGGGACTCTGGTTCGAATTCAGACTGATATCTGACTTTTTTTCTAATTTCCTCTTCTATCCGATATGCCAGTAATATTTTTTTTTTTTTCATAAAAGAAGATGTTCAATACAGTTAGCTTCATGATTATTGGTATTCTTATTAAAGTTAATGACAGTTTAAACCAAATGCATTAAATTTAAAAAAATGTAGTTTTATTTTTATGATATGTAGAAAAAAGTAAATAAATACTAAGGTAGAGAATATTTTTTTTCTAATATCCAAGTATATTATTTCCTAAGATCAAGAAAGACAATTATTAGCTTGTTATTCAATTATCTTCTACTAGGAAAGAAAAAATTATTATTGCCTTGAATGAATGAATATTACAAACAGGTATGCCTACTTTTTTCTTACTCCCTCTTTTCCAAGAATGTTTAACCCTATGTCGCATAGTGTGTTTATTTGGAAACATCACTTTTAAGTAGTATTAATTAATTAAAAAAGGAAGAAGTAGTATTAATTCTACCAAATTATGTTCCCAAATGGGAACACGATGCGATATAGGGTTTAGTAAGCTCTCATGTGTGACCTGCCATTTGACTTTCCATAAAATAGGTAAACTTTTTTATTTGACCAGTCTTTCTTGTGGACTCTTTAAATGCGACTTTCGTTACGTGAACATCAGCTTAGAAATGATAATAACACTTCTACATATATAAAAATGCATCTGTCAAATGTTAACATCTCCATCTAGATATACAATAGAAAAGTAGCTTAAATTCTCGACGGATTTAAGTATACGCGGCCCATTTACGTGCTATTCAAATTAATGGATTGTGTAAGTCGGACGTGTTCTTCTAAATGTTACATAAATTAAGATGGTGGAGATTGTGTTTATTGTTGTTGCTAAAAACAGGACGAAATTAATTTTGTTTTTAATTACCAGCAAAAAAACATTAAAAGAACACATACCTTAAATTAAAGTATGAAGAATTGACCTGTTCCAAGAAAACTAGGGACGTATATAGAGCGTAACCTTAATTGGCAAAATTCTTATACATAGTGAGGATAGAAGGTAACGTTTAACAAAACCATATTATAATAACTTTTTAAAAGTTTTTGTTTTAAATGTAAAACAAAATTGTTAGGTACTTATATTTATTAATTTACTTATATATTTATAAGGAAATTGACATACATAGGTATCAAGGATTTCAGTTACGCGTGATTAGACACAAATAACAAATCATCATCATTGCTATTTTTTTATAGGCTTATGGTTTATTTGATTGAAAAGTGTTTATTTTGAATGGGGTTTATAGCATTTTTTCATGAAGAGGTTGGTACCATTATTGGTTAAGGACATTTTTTACCTTTTTGTGAATGAGGAGAGTCTCCTAACTCTAATCAACAATTAATTGAGATACGAATGTTAGGGTGATGTTGATTGTCTTATATAAAAGATTTACTATGGAGAATGATATCTGTTTTGAGGAGGGGTAAGTTTGTCGAGATTTCTGTACACTAACAGCGTCAAAATGATGGTTTAGTTTGTAAAATATTGTTAAAAGTACCGATTAATTAGGTATACTTAAGATAAATATATGTATGTAATAATATAATATATTTTTTTAAATTTAAAATTTTGCGAGTAATCATGAGAGAGTTGTGTTGTGGGGGACTTTATTCTAAAGAAGAAGTTTTTTATGTAGAGTGGACTTTTAAGGGAAATAGTTTGGTGAGGCTGACGTCAGTATTTAGAGAATTTCTTTGACATGCTGATCCCACGTAAGGTTTTTGGATAGAGATAATTGACATGGTTTTCCCAATTAGTCATTTAATGGGTTGGGGTTTAGGCTTTTTTTTTTTTTTTGGAAATTAAGAGAAGTCTTTTATTTAGTTTGCTTTAATTTTCTATTTGGAAAACCGTTGTGTCAGATAATTAATAATAATAATAATTAACTTATTAATGAAAAATACAAAAAATATTTATGTACCAAATCTTGTAGGTATTGAGCTTAAAATAATCATCACTTAAGATATTCGAATTTAATTAAAACGGCTACCATGTTTTCAAAATGACAATAATTTTACAAACTGACGAGATCGTTGGGTTTTAATTGGAATCTCCATAAAATGCATTAACATATCGTAAGCACAATTACTACCTTTGCCTTTTAACTTATCGTTGCTACGTAAGTGTGGTCTAATCATCTTGGTTCCACGCTGACATTTAATTTTTACTTTAACTTTTTTTTTCTTAGTTAATTACAAGATTTCGACATTAGCGCATAATAATTTTCATTATTTTATTTTACTTTTAAAACGAGATTTTATACTAAAAAATCCCACTTGTTTTCCTGTGATATATACAGGATTATTTTTTTATCTGGCACAGCCATAATAATATACTTATTTTTCTTATGAAGGATCTTTAAGTTCTGACAACAATTTTTTAAGTATCATTATCTGTCATGCTAAATAGGTCTTGTCATGGATCTGTGCCAGACGCAGCTAATGGGTTAATGCACGAGTCTAACCCGTAGTTGGTCGACTATTTTTCTAAAAATCACACTTATCTACTTTACATTATAGACAATAACTATATCTACTTTAAATTTTAGAGATAACTCTTAACTTTGCATATAATTATTATTAACTTATAAGTTACATAATTATAAATATATTCTTTACATATGTATAGGGTCACTGCATCTGGGCTTAGTAGTAGTAGTAGTAAGGGTGGGGAGGCTACAAGCCGGGCAACTAGGCCATTATGGCCCTTTTTGCCAGCCCCGAGCTGTCCCAGCCACACATCTACCCTACTCCCTGCCTAAACCTGCCGAACCTCCTTATAAAGGTCGCGATATCTGTCCAGGCAAGGGTACGCAACTCCTCTCTTCGGAGAGTTGCCACTCCGAAGATCTCCTGTCGTATTATGCCAACCGATCGCATTGTCCTAGCAAATGGAAGGACGATTCTTCGTCTATCCCGCAACCCGAACAGACGGGGTCGTTACCGACCTTCATCTTGAACAGGTGCCTAGTCTACAGTGACCCGTGAGGATCCCTGTGAGTTGGCTGATCGTGGCTCGGCTTCTTCCTAGTAGCCAAGCGGTTTTTGACTTGCTTGGACCGGAAAGGAAGTCCTTTGCCTGTCTGCAGTTCGTGACCGTTGACCAGCTTTCCCTTAGTTTTTCTCCAGCCCACGTGTTGAGGGCTGATGTGACTTTTTCCTTGTAATACCAAGCATGGGTTCGGGTCCCATGCACGGAGTCTCGGCTCCGAGCCTGGCAAGTTCGTCTGCCTTCTCGTTGCCTGGTATCCCGCTGTGTCCAGGGACCCATACAAGGTGGACTCTTTTGTTTTTCGCTAGCTCCTCCAGGGCTTCTATGCATTCCTGCACTAGACTGGATCTTGTGCCGGGTGCACTGAGAGCCTTGAGAGCTGCTTGGCTGTCGGAGCATCTGGGCTTACTTTTTTCTTCTGTACTTGGTCTGGTTTGGTTTATTTCGCGAAGAAAAAAGCAAAACCAGATGAAGTTATCCTCGAAGTTATCCTTTTACAAAATTATCTCAAAAAAATCATATCTGAGATTATTTCTAGAAATACCTAAAGTGACGTCATGACTGACGCGTCAGTCAGTCAAAACTGTCATCATGTTAACTATGTTATTAGATAAAACTTCGATTGAATAGGCTTATGTGTATACACATATACCTATAGGTAATAGAATGTATTAATATTACTAATATTATTAATTACATCGGCACTTAGTGCTACTAAAAGTGCAGATGTATTGAAATCCAAACGAAAAGTAAAAATCTTTGACCACGTTTTTTTCTCGATGTTTTAGAACATTCTGAGTCGAAATCAGTTAAAAAAAATTTTGCGTCCGTCTGTCTGTCTGTCTGTCTGTCTGTCTGTCTGTCTGTCTGTCTGTCTGTCTGTCTGTCTGTCTGTCTGGGTGTAAACTCTCTTACTCCATTTATACATGAGATATTGACTTGCAGTTTTTTGCATATTGTTTCTTATCGTCTTCCGAAGAGCTGATTAGATTTTGGGAGTAAACGTAAAAAATAGGGTAAAACTCCTATTTTTAGCGTTTTTTGTTTATAATTTAGGCAATTATTATTGTATTTGATTAATTTAGCACTTATATGAAAGATAATTTTAAATTGGTCAAAAAATGTTATAAACAACGTTTTACTAAAACGCATTGTTTTCGAGATATTGGCGTTTAAAGCAGTAAAAAGTTTTTTAAGCATATCACATATTTATAACCCGATTTCAAAAAATTATATTTTAAATAAAAGCTCTTTTTAAGCCCTATAAAAAATGTTATATACAGTTTTTTGCTAAAATATAATGTTTTAAAGATACAGAATTTAAAATCAAACAAAACATCTAGTTTGAAATTTGCAAACTAGATGGCTCTAGTGTACAATAGTGCCGATGTTTTGACAGGGTGTTTGCAACGTTTTATCTAGTTAATGTATTAATATTACTAATGCATACTTTAATAAAAAGATAGAGGTCCTGTAACGTTAAAAAAATAACTCTGTAAGCTACTACATATACTTTTTACGTAATTAAAACACATTATTCACAGACAGTTGCTTTCCTATGAAAGAATGATTATGTTTTAAAGTGACTTTTGTTTTTTAGAATTAATTATTTAAATTAAAAATACAAATAAAAATAAAAATAAAAATGCCTTATGGTTTATAAAAGTACCACACAGAAAGCTAATCAGTACCTACAAGTTTGTAGCTACACACTAACTCTTAAACGCTTTTTATGGTAAAAATCGTGTACATTGGTAAAAATAATTGAATTTAATCCAGCTAGTAGGTTCGTTTGCTGCGTATAGTAAAGTACACTGTCTTAATTTTATTTTTTAACTGTTATTTATTTGTTTAAATAATATTTTGTTTATATGAGTGTTTACTGTTAGTGACAATGACTAATCTTTGGCTTTAATTCTCTGTTCGAAAACGACGAAAATCCATCGTCGAAACGTCACAGCATAACAATTTTAGTCAGATCCAAAGCCCCATTCCCCAAAAGTCAAAAAGCTAAAACATTGGAAAAATATTTGATTATTCTTGTTCAAAGAAAATTGGCCTGTTTGTGATTATTTTTTTTTTTTTCATCCACAATAAATAATATAAAAACATTCCTGCGGACATTTTGGCTCAAAAATGAAGAACTTTACTGATTACTAAATAGCGTTTGTCTTACTGTCAAATTGAATGAAATTTGGTTATGTTATCTAGTTATCCTTAACTAATCCCTTTTAAGGCAAAAATTAATCCTATGACTAGATTTTGAGTTCAATTGCACATTGCTCGATCACGTTACGCAAACAAACGTATTTTTATAAACAGAGTTTTTATCCTTGTATAATTTTTTCAATTAACAGCGAATTTTTCTTTATTCGATCTTTTCGTTCTTTCTCAGTTATTTATGTATTACCCAAACCCGGTACAATTTTTTTGCATGAACAATTGCTATAGAATGTATTTCTCTATACATACGTAAGTAGGCATACCTCTTTCTATATACATAAGTATGCATACGTATACGTATAGCTTTTAGGTATGTCTATTCAATTTTGAAAAAAAAAACAATATTGAATAATTATTTCAAGTTCCTTTTAACCGACCATAATTCCAAAGTAGACTTGCTGCAAGGCTTGTTTTAGAACTAGTCAAGATTGCATTGCAAGAATAAATTTATTGCATATTTGGTTTTATATACATATTTCATATTATATATAAACAGACAAAAGAGATTAACAAATAAAAATAGAAACAACTTTTCTTATTTATCTTTCATCATCATCAGTAGCGGATCGGAAATCTAAAATGACTGCTTCAATCAGTCCTGCCTACTTATGTTTCTGACAAAAATCAAAATCCAATTCAGTTGAAGCTGGATAAGGTGGGGTAAAAGGCATTGCCTACCAAAACAGATAAATCTGTGTTCGTAGCTTCTGACGTTGAGACACTAAATAAAGAATTTATACACACTCATTAAGCAATTTCTATGGCTTTTATACATCCATTTACTTAAAGAACAATGTTTATTCGCAACTGTTTATGTAATACATACATTATATGTATTAATAAAGTTTGGGAAGTACGTTATTTCTTGTCCCACTGTTTTCCACACCTGGACCTGAGCTGTAATGAAAAATAGAGACCAGTAAACTAATTATTACTGGTCTGGAATTTAAATCATTAATTTCCCCTAGATGGCGCCACCGATCAAAATATCATTATTAATGCTTAAAGCAAGATGTCTGAACTGCTAATAAACACGAATATAAACTAATATATTTTTTCTTTTTTGCGGCTCTTATAAGCTCATAATCACACGCATTTTGCGTGTACATAAGAGGTCTCTACCTTTTGTTCGCTTGACGTTTTACGTGCAAATGTCAATGTCGCTTTAAAGTTGAATTTTCTACAAAATTTTGTGTTTAGGTTATTTTTACCATGTTAAAATTGTGGCTTAATTGCAGTAAAAAAGAGAAGAGATGACTATAAAATATATCAAAATATCATTTGTTCTTAGAATTTTAAACATGGTGTAAACTGTAATGCCGATCCAAAACAAAAATCCCTAAATCAGCCATCAATTTAAATGTAAGTTTTTTTAAATTTTAGAGCAAAATAGAAAAAATTATATAAAGCACTCGTTTTATAACACGCCGCAAGCGGCTCATTTTCTAAACTTGTACTCGTGAGCTAAAAACGTATGTTATGAAACTAGTATTTTAATATACTATTAAAAAACTTAAATATACAGTTTTAGTCAATGTTTTTTACTTTTCAGACTGAGAAGGATAATAAATGTTATAAACGGTGACTTGTGAGCTATTAACAAATGTTTTTTTGTGGTTTTTTATTTGGGTTACGCGTATGTGGAAATTTAGTATTATATAATTGTGCTTTTTCACAAGAAAAGCACAATGCAGGAAAAAATATTTGTGGTAAATATGAAAAGAACTAAAAAACTAAGTTTTGTAGTATTATGTTCTTCATTTGAATTCAAACATCTGGGTTTCAAAAAAATTAGTACTTTATTTTTAAATAAAAACAGTTGCTAATAAAATAGTATACAGGTCTCCCGGAAAATGGTACTTTTCTTCGACCTATAAATAGTCTCGGCACTTCGTGCCTTCCCCATTAATAAAGGTCTCTGAAAAGTACTATTTTTCGAGTCGACCTCTAATCTACTATTTATTAACGCACCATAAGGCTTTCTCCTTTTATCAAGTGATAAAAGTCATGCTGGGCTATATTAGGGTCAAATGGCATTTTCGATTGCCTTAAACCTGGACAACTGCTCCAAAACTAAATCATTTTATTTTGAGTACATGTCTAGAGTAAAGACAATCTTCATGAATTCATGACTACTCTAAAGACAGGTTCTGAACCAATGAATTATAATTATACAACAGACCATTTCATGACCAATCAAGCAGATTGTTGGTTACTGTCGCACTGTAGTGCCCAGTTACCCAAACCTAAAAATCTATTCTGAAATGATTCCTAAAAAGTAAAAAAAAAAGCCGGTGCCAATTTCACAGCAAAAAATTGAACAACAATAGTTATTTTCTTAACTTGTGTATTAAGTGGATAAAATCATTTAATACACGAGTTGAGAATTTAATTTTATCCAACACCTTTTATTTTTAAATAAAAATCTATAATTTTGCAAAAAATAATGTCAAAAATATTAAGATTAAGTTTTCTTAATACTAAAATAATAGGTAGCCATGGCCTAAGTATGGCTATTAAAAATAAACAATTGCTAGTTTTACATTTCTTACAAACGTCAAAATGGACGCGGTGATGGCAGAATTTTTAATAAAAACAGTATTTTATTCAAAAACTAAAGAATAAATTGGGGTTTTTTTTAATTTTTATGGTTTAGGTAACGTGCTTCTATTTATAGAATAGTTATAATACTTAATTAATAGGGAAATGTAACTAATTTTGGGTGAGATCAAAAGCTGTACCTAAAAGAGTGGGTGAAACATTTTTTAGTCACTAGTGGAAAAAAACTCACTTTTGACATTTAAAATAGTGCTCAAAACAAGTGTTTCTGTGAAGGTGTTGGATAAAAATAATTTTTTGTATTTAGTTTAAGTAATGGTGAAATTGACAACGACTTATTTTTTACTTTCTAGAGACATAGAAGGTTATTTTTTTTGTTAAAATTTTTATACCCCTGTATTTTGAAATGCCTTTTATAGACCGAAACTTTTTTCCATTTTTTTTTTAGAAATATTGATTAACATTAGTCTAAAAGGACCCTTTGCTAATAAAAAAAACTATTCCCATTGAAACTTTATTAATTTTATGAACTATTTTTCTCGAGATTTTTTTAATAATAATAAATAATAAACGTTTATTGTATAAAAGATTACAAATCTTGTTACAAGAAGTTTGAATATATAAAAAAAATACAAGAGAAGAGAAAAAAAAATACACTAAATACTAAACCCTAACTATTTAAGTAATTTGATGGATATTCATAGATAATTTAATAAAAAGAAAAAGCAAAAATTTTAATACAAAAAAAAAAAAGTTAATTAAAAGAAGAAACGATAATACTAATATTTAAAGGTTAAAGACAAAAAGCATTATTCGTTAGTTATAAAGGAACGGAGCTTTAATAAGTTTCCGATAAAACTGTGCAGCATTTTTATTTTAGTTACATTAAGAAAGTTAAGTGCAAAGACTAGACCGTCTAGGTTAATAAGGCTATCAATGTAAGGTGCACGCAACGGTTTGTACATGGGGCATTTAAAGAAAATATGATCTAAAGTCTCAAACTCGTTTAAGTTGCAAATAGTACATACTTCTTTAGGGTTGATTTTGTAAAAGCTGCCATTGAATGAGAAGGAGGTAGAAAAGCTTGTAGCCATACGTAATTGCATTATAATACGAATGATAGAGATGTTATCTCGACAGTATAAATAATTTTGAGGTTCCAGATTAATTCTAAACTTTTGATAAATAGTTGAATTTTTGGAAAAAATTAATGAATTTATGTCATCTCTATGTAGAAATTCGCGAAATTTGTTAAGTAAAATTGGTCTATTGTATTTTATTTTTCTTACTGTTAAATTACTGTTAAATTAGTCAAAAAGTTAGATTCATCAATTTTTTCCAGCATACATTGAAACTGTGCCAACCAGTTATATTTTGTATTACCATTGTTTAAGTTTTGTAAGCGGTTAAAACAAAGCTTGGGGTATCTATGAGCGGGCATTCTAATAAGCTTTTCAATCCAATTAAGGCACATTTTAAAAATCAAGAAAGAAACTTTAACGGACCCAGTTTCGAGTCGTATCATATAATCCGGGGTGTTGCGGGGGAGTAAAAATAATCTTTTAAAAAAGGCCAACTGAACACGCTCAATTTCATTAAAGAAACGTAACGCCCAAACTGGAGAACTATAAAGCAAAGTAGATAGGACTATAGATTCATAAAGTTTAATTCGGGATTGCCAGCTGTTGATTTTTGAGTTTGACAAAAGGGACATAACGGTACCGATTGATTTTTTTGTTTTATTGCATGCTTCTTTGGTCATTTCAGCGAATAGCCCTGACTGAGAGAATGTAACACCCAGGTAAACGTACTTGTTTACTACTTCAATATTTTCGCCGTCATATTTAAAGTTTAAGTCACGTGAATACCTAAAGCCACCCTTGGTAAAACAGATTATTTTCGTTTTTTTAATGTTAATTTTAAGGCCATTTTCATTTGCATACTGAGAGAGAATTTTGAGTTTACGTGAAATATCAATGGGCGATTCCCCAAAAATGACCAAATCATCAGCGTATAAAAGCATAAGTATGTCCACAAGACCATCCACATTAACACCCAAGGCTCCATTTTCCCTAAAATATTTTTCTATGTCAGAAATAAACAATGCAAAAAGAATGGGGCTTAATGGTTCACCCTGTAGAACTCCCTCAGAAATGTTGTAGGGTTTTGAATAGCCTTCAGCAGTTTTTATTTGTGCAATTGCTTTGTCATACAACATTTTGAGGATCCTGATTATTTTCGAACTTACTCCAAGAGAGTGTAATTTTTTCCATAACAGATGGTGGTTAATACAGTCAAACGCACGTTTGAAATCTACAAAAATCGCATAAAGTTTTCTACCTTTCAACCGTAGACAGATATTAATGAGGGAATTAAGAGTAAATAGATTATCCAAGCAACCCCGGTTTTGTCTAAAGCCTGCCTGACATTCCGGTATAACATTAAATGTATCGGACCACTCTGTAAGCCTTTGTAAAATTATTTGAGAGAATATTTTTTCCATACAGTTTAGTAGAGCTATACCGCGGTAATTAGCAGGATCCTCAACTGGACCTTTTTTGTGAAGCATAAGAAGTGAAATTTCCGACCAAGTATGGGGAATGATTTCTTTGTCAAATATATTGTTATATAAATTCAGTAGGTAGCATAACCAGTTTTCTGGTAGATACTTAAAAAACTCAAATGGAATATTGTCCTTACCTGGACTTTTACCATTTTTGCATTTATTAAGACTGGACTTTAGTTCATTTAAAGTTATAAGCGAAGTTAGTAATGACGAACCGGCGTCAGAATATAAAAATTGTGACTCGTTATGCACAGTGTAAATTGAGTCATAAAAGGACTCCCAGTCAAGCAAGGATAAACTAGCAGGTTTATTATTTGAGCGTAAATTTTTAATTAATTTCCAAAATTCTGATTGATTTTTAGTTGCACCAAGCCTGAGAGTTAAGTTAATTGTATGAGCCTCCTTTTTAAGTTTTAAAATACGCCTGTACTGTTTTTTAAGGCTCAGATAAATTACAAGTAAGTCCTGCGAGAAGTTATTTTTTTTACAGTTTTTTAAAGCATTTTTGGCAGCTTTTTTCGCTAGTAAGCACTCATGATCAAACCAGATATGGTTAAAGGAAGTAAGTTTCTTTGTAGAGTTTAAATTTAAGCGCAAATCTTTGGCACAGTCAGTGATAGAACTGAGTAAGTTTAAATAAGAAGCGGAGATATCGTTTTCTCTGTAGTTAGATATATTATCGGAGTGTAACATTTTGCTGTAAAATTCGTCGTGTTTACTAGTGTTCCAGCGAAAGATGTTTGTACTATTCGCTACAGCTTTTTTATTATCTGGCAAAATATTTACGGCTGAGTCAAAAGTTAATAGAACAGGAAAGTGATGTGAAGGTGAAAACGAGTTAAGGACTTCAAGATCGCGCACCTTATGCAAATAATCGTTGTTGCACCAAACGAGGTCTATAACGCTCTTACCTAGGGTACTTACGTAAGTAAAATTCGCAGTTTTATCGGAAGCTGTTCTGCCGTTTAGTAGCGTGAACGAATTGCTGCACATAAAGTCAAATAGTACTTGGCCCTTTGCATTACTTTTTGTGTCACAACTGGCCCGAGACACAAACAAATTTGTATTTTCACATAAATCGGCAAAACTGTCCAAATTTCCCATCCTGCAATTAAAGTCACCGCACATAATAAAAGTACAGTTTTCATATTTAGATTTGACGTCATCTAGTGTCAGCTGCAGTAGATCCAAAATTTGTTCCAGGTCAAGCGATGGTTTTTTTTAATAAATTATGTATACACATATTTCCTATACTATGTATAATCGGGTCCCCTATGTCGTCTTGACCTTCGCCAAGTTTAATATAGTTATTTATAATACAAGGGCGAAAAGTTAAATTTTTCGATTGAGTAGGTTTTTAGAAGCCGAGGGCCGGCCCGAGAGTAATAAACTTACGAAATCGAAATTTAACTTTTTGCACGTGTATTATACAATATTTTTTATTCGATTGTTACTAATTATAATAAATTATTAAAATATACTTAATTTTAAAGTGCAAAAAATATTTCTTTTTATTCTCTTATTACTTATCTAGTTATCCATGAAAAATTGCTGTCCAATCAAATCTCTACAAAAACAATTGAATCGTTTCTTTTGCTTGCGGTTTGGACTTTCAAATTAAAGAAGCTATAGCTTGGTGATTAATTTCTGTTAAAATGTGTATGTTGTGAAAATAATACTTGTGAAACTGTTCTATGAATATTATAAATATTGAAAGTGATTTTACAATTGAAATTTTGTGTTTTTAATTTATTTTAGTGGTTGAATACAGATTAATCAGTTGACATATATTTTGAGGTTATTTTATGGAATTTTTTTTATTTTGTATGAAATGATTATAATAACTGTATCTGGTCAAAAAGAACGGTTAGTTCAAGACCAAAAGTGACCAAAAGGTCATATTTCTTTATAAATATTACAGTAAAGGTAAAGCATATTCTTTTAAAAAGCTTAAAAATAACAAGTTTTAGTTAGCGGGTGAAAAAAACTTCTTGGCCCTAGGGTCACAAAGTTCAACTTTTCGCCCGCGAAACATAAACAACAAGTGTCGCTTTTAGAATCAATCAAATAAAAAACATTTTAGCCTCTATTGCAAAATATTTTTATGGACCAGGCCTTTTTCATAAATTTATTTAAAAATACTGATTAATAATATTAGACTGAAAGCCTTTCACGATTTAAAAGCCCTTTCAGTGAAAGGTCTTTTAAAACGTGCTTGGAAAATGCGACTGCTTGTTGATTAGGCCTTTGCTGTACCTGTGTTTCTTATTTGATCAAGGATCAATAAGGCATAGTTTTTCGCTTCCTTATCAGAATCATGACCCATATGACTAATTGCCAGTTTACAACAGGCTTCTAGCTTGTGATCAAAGATGGTTTAAAAGCCAAATAGGTTTGGTGTAGGATTAAGTCATGTATTCTGAAAAATAAATAATCAAGGACCAATAAGGCATAGTTTTTCGCTTCCTTATCAGAATCATGACCCATATGACTAATTGCCAGTTTACAACAGGCTTCTAGCTTGTGATCAAAGATGGTTTAAAAGCCAAATAGGTTTGGTGTAGGATTAAGTCATGTATTCTGAAAAATAAATAATCAAGGATGAATAAGGCATAGTTTTTCGCTTCCTTATCAGAATCATGACCCATATAACTAATTGCCAGTTTACAACAGGCTTCTAGCTTGTGATCAAAGATGGTTTAAAAGCCAAATAGGTTTGGTGTAGGATTAAGTCATGTATTCTGAAAAATAAATAATCAAGGACCAATAAGGCATAGTTTTTCGCTTCCTTATCAGAATCATGAGCCATATGACTAATTGCCAGTTTACAACAGGCTTCTAGCTTGTGATCAAAGATGGTTTAAAAGCCAAATAGGTTTGGTGTAGGATTAAGTCATGTATTCTGAAAAATAAATAATCAAGGACCAATAAGGCATAGTTTTTCGCTTCCTTATCAGAATCATGACCCATATGACTAATTGCCAGTTTACAACAGGCTTCTAGCTTGTGATCAAAGATGGTTTAAAAGCCAAATAGGTTTGGTGTAGGATTAAGTCATGTATTCTGAAAAATAAATAATCAAGGACCAATAAGGCATAGTTTTTCGCTTCCTTATCAGAATCATGACCCATATGACTAATTGCCAGTTTACAACAGGCTTCTAGCTTGTGATCAAAGATGGTTTAAAAGCCAAATAGGTTTGGTGTAGGATTAAGTCATGTATTCTGAAAAATAAATAATCAAGGACCTATAAGGCATAGTTTTTCGCTTCCTTATCAGAATCATGACCCATATGACTAATTGCCAGTTTACAACAGGCTTCTGGGCTTGTGATCAAAGATGGTTTAAAAACCAAATACGTTTGGTGTAGGATTAAGTCATGTATTCTGAAAAATAAATAAACTTGGTTCATTTTGGTATTGCTTTAATTTGGATTTGACGATGTTTCATTGTAAGGTACCCAGTTTTGCTTATGACTCCATTACATCATTAACTTTCTTTGATCTACGTTTGTAATTATTTTTAATTTTAAACGTCCTGTTCAACTTAAGATCGAAAAAAGGTGTTTTAATAAGTAGGAAACATAAGGAATAAAAAAATAAATCGTAGTTATTAGAATATGTAAGATGCAAGATGTATTTTGCTTTCTTTATAGTAAATACGGAAAAAGTTTTAATGATAAAAGAAACTTACCTTTGCTATATTATATATTTATTTAAAATAAAAAAAAAATCTTATAAATAATTTCCTAAATGACTTTTTCTATTTGTATTTTCTAGTGAACGTTAGTTCTTGCTTTTTACATAAAAAAAACTTATATTTCTAGAAATGCAACTTCTAAAACCTAATATTTTAGTTTATAAAAAGACTTGCATTTTTGTGTATCTCAAAAAATAAATTGTCGGTTCCTTGTACTAATCAACCCTGTACATGCTATCTGGTAACATATACAATAGGGTAAAGGTAAAGGTAAATTATTCCACTCGTATAAAAAATTAGCGCTTAGATCTTTTTTATATTTCTTGCACTTTTAAATGGTACCATGGTACTATGGGTGTACCAAATTCAAGAATCGCTTAAAACATACTAATTTAAAGAATTATACAAGTTAAGAAAAAATTTATTTGCTTTAGCATTTCTGGTGTCTATTAGAGTTTATTAAAGATGTCATACCACACCTAGTTAGAAAAAAAAAATTGAAATAAAATTTGACATTATGTGGTATCGGTGTTTTCAGAAAAGTGTACAGATTCCAAAAATGTAAAACATTTAGATGTTTCACTTAAAATATAACAGTTGTGAGCACTTTTTGATTAAGTAGAAAAATGTTGTTTTTATGTCAATAGTTGTGGCTCCTTAAGTACATTATAGGTTCCAAATTTCAAAGTTCTATCTTTGCAATTACAGAAGTTAAGGGGGCTTTACATTGGATATGTGACACCCGGTATATTATTCTTTTGTTAAACAATTTTTATATAATTTTTACTTAAGGGGATTATCCGGTGAATAAATAAACAAATAATCCATAAATATAAATTAAAAAAATAATCACTTTAACTCATTTTTTTAATATTGTTGCGTTGAGATATCGTGAACCGATTTCCAAGGAAATTATTTCTCGTCGGTGTCGCAGTCATTTGAGCAAAAGAATCACAAGATGTCATCGTATCAACAGTGGAGGGACACGCACAGGAACTAATTGCATGTAATTGACAAGATAGATATACCGACAGCGTTTTTTTTTTCAAATACCGACAGTGTTTTTTTTTCGAATTCGTCCAATTACAACGACTACCGATGTCGAGTTTCACACAGAAAAAAATCAATTTTCTCTATCGGCATTGTTTGATATTGGACGTACATCATGTCATGAAAGGAAATGATTAATCTGAAATAATATATTGAAATTGAAATAATAACATAGTTTTTTTTTCAGAAAGGATACTGATTTATATTTTCTATTTCGTCATCTGGTAAGAAATAATTTTAAGGTTAATGAAATAGGAAATGCTTGTTAAAGTTAAAATATTATAATATTATGTAAGTAGTAATGAAATGTATAAGATATAGGTAGCTAAATCTTCTTCTTCTTCTTCTCCTTCTTCCTTTCTTTTTGGCCTTGGTCATACGATAACCATATCGGCCAGTGGTCCGGTCTTGAAATTTATATACTAATTTGTTTTTCGTGGTCCAGACCTTGAAATGGTATATGTCACTAATTTTATTATGTTTTTACACTATTTGTTTCTATTGCACTACTTTTTGTTCTATTACACTACTTTTGTTCTATTCTATTGCACTACTTTTTGTTCTATTACACTACTTTTGTTCTATTACACTACTAAATGTTTTTACACTACTGATTATGACTAATTAAGCGATACTACTAGTACTACTACTGTTGCTACTTGTGTTTTATATTGGGGTGTGGGGTAAGTCTAGAAAGAGAATAGATAAAATGGAAGGTTGTCAGATGTTTAAATGAATTGAGGCGAACAATATATACAAATCTTGAAACTTTTGAAGAAGAAAAAAATAAACATTGGCATTTTTATTTTTCCCTACCAACTTGATAACAGAAAGTTTAATGATTATCTACTTTTAAATTAATTATTTGGGTAGAAACGAGCTGTCGACCTTTAATTTTTGTAAAGCTGCAATAGCAAGTTTATAACGTGGATAATCGTCATCAAGTTATCAGTCTTAAGACCTTTTTCATACAAAAAATAAAATAAAAACTAGAAAAAAAATCTGGGCGCTAATGGTTTAACCTAAAATCACATAGACATAATTCAAAAATAAACCATCAACGGTCAGTGATACCAAGTGGTATTAACTGATTTTATACAAAAAAATAGAAAAAAAAATCTGGGCGCTAATGCGCAGCTTCCTAACTCACCATCGATCCCTTTTCCTGCTGCCAACAAAACAATACTTTCCCTTATAGGTCTAGGGTTCATTAAAATCAAAAACGAAAAAAAAAATAAATAAAAAGAAAAATATATTTTTTTTATTTTTTCAGAAAAGTTTCTTTTTTCTTAAAACTAAAAATAAATTGAAAAAAAATTTTTTTGATAAAAATTGTTATTACACATTTTACCCCCTTAACCCAATCAGATTTTTACCAAAAATAATCCCAGCCTAGAACTTTGGATAATCAACCTATAGTCCAAATTTGAAGTGTTTAGCCAGAAGCGTTCTTGAGTTATCGTGGTCACAAATTTCCCGGACACACAGATCGACAGACCGACCGACAGACAGATTTTTTTTTTAAGGAAATCATATGTTTTAGATATAAAACGTCCAGAAACGTAAAAATAACAATAAAAATTTTTCGATTTTTTTTTACCAACGCAAGACTTTCCTTGGGAAAAGTAAAATAAAAAAAAATATTAACTACCAGCAAAATTTATGTATAGTCAGTGGTATATTCTCTTTGCGTCAGTATTTTGTAGGCACTGTAATAAGGTTGGATATTCTGGATAATTGATAATAAAATATTAGCGTAGGTATGTAAAGAAAATACATAACTTCTCCAAGAAAAAAATAATATATCATAAAAAGTAACATATCTCTGAAGAAAGATTAAATGAAATCCTTTTGGCCTGAAGAAAGCCATAAATTGCTATTTAACAAACCTATATTTAATTTGTAAACTCATTTGTTGGCGCTATAAAAAATATAAGTATTCTTTTTTAAAACAACAACAAAACATTACCTGTTGAACGTTATAGCATTCACCTTAAAGTTGTTTTAAATAATTTCTTTTATGTTATTATTGTCCATAAAAACTTTGTTGTTACGCAGTTCCGCATAATTTTAATAATTTGGGATAACTTAAAATAGTTATTTATATACCAAGGGACTAAACTGGCTGTTTTAGTCCCGCTGCATTAGTGTTTCCTGAGCGAGCGTAGCAAGCGAGGAAAACAGAAATGCAAGGGACTAAAACAGCCAAGTTTAGTCCTGAGGTATATACACTATTTTTTGCAGGACCAAACATAATTTAGGTAGGTAGATAAAATTAAAATTAAAAACCACGCGTCTAAAATCGGTTGTTTTATTTTTGTAATTTAATCAAGATGCCTGTAAATTGCGAAAAGTCAGTTTCATGGCTATCGCGATTTCATTGTTTTTTAATATGGTTGACACAAACGTGAAAAAAATGGATGAAGATGATAAATTTTAAGTTATGTATAAATTGTTATAACAATGTTATTTTTAAAGGTTTTCTTTGTTAAAATCAAATAAATTGGTTTGAATCGCTAATTTATTACAAAACACCACCAAACCTAATTTTTGAACCAGCAAAGCACATAGTAAGTATAATATTTTAATATTATCAAGGTTGCCGTGATTTTTATTCCCTAGGGAAAAAAACGGCAAGTTTAGTCCCGAAAATGAAAGCGTAAAATTAGGTTTTAGTCTTGGTCGTGCAAAAAAAATATTTTTGCCTTCTCAGAAAGGAATAAAAATACTTAGGTTCTCGAAGAAGTACAACAGATAGAAAATGTTTGACCAAGAATAAAGCAAAAAAACATTTAAATGCATTTTCTTAGACTTTTTTAGATCTAATAATGTAATTTTTACCCCTTTTGGTGTAAATAAAGTTACTACGTGCTGGCGGGCGGCAGCAACCCCCCTCCCCAAGCCCTCAAATTTAAAATGACTTTTTAACTATTTTGCTTATTATCTTTTCAAAAAAAATCGCCAGCTGCGCTAATATCTCGATTTTTGTTAATAGATTTTATAAAATAATATGACCCTTCAAACTGGAAAATATGAAGCATCAATATTTCTAAAGATTTTTGCCTACGGTGTTAAACATGATCAGTTGTATTTTAAGAGGTTTTTTACCTACCCATTTGAAGTTTATAGAACTATAAAATCTTAAAATTTTCTTGATAAGCAATAATTTAATATTACAATTTTAATTAATAGATTTTGTAAAATTATTTACAAGTCAAATTTTGAGGTGTCTGGACAATGCAAAAACTTAAGATTTCTAAAAATGTTCGCCTGCGGCGCTAAGCGTTTCACCTACTTATTTTTAAATTTACAAAAATAAATTGTTTGTACTTAAAAATATTATAAATATTATAAATAAATAATAAATAAATAATAAATAAATTCAGAGTAGGGATGTTAGTCTGCCCTTCCTTTGGGATATTGCTTAAAACTTAAAAAGCATGGATTTATAAAGTATACTTTAGTACTTGATTAAAAAAAAAGAAATCTCATTGTTGAATAGTGTATTTTGCAAGTGACCATAAAACCTTATTTCTATTATTCACGGAAAAAAAAATTATAGCTAGGAGCGCTATAACACACATACCAAGCAAATTATAATCGCTTATTATATAAATACAAGGCTTTCTCTTACAATTATGGCAGTCATGTAAAAATTTATATGAAATACTTTAATTGTTTAGTGAATAATAAAATATAACAAATAGTATGGCATTTATAGCTTAAATAGATTTAATTATTGTCCGTGCTAATAATTTTTATAATATAATAAAATTTCTGTAAATTTATAATAGTGCCTGTAATAAATATAATCGTGTCTGTAATATATATAATCGTTTCCAATTTATTTTTAACATTATTAGTTATTGTGTCCCTTATAATCTATAGCTTAAATCACTATAATTTGCCACTGTTACCAAATATCTTATAATGTATAGCGCAGAGCCCACTAATTTCTTTCCGTGTTAAATAAACATACACACAATTAAAAGCCTATTTATGTTGAAGTAATTACCACTTAAAACATGTCGAAGTACCTTTAGTCAAAGTCAAACTGAAACGAGACCACCTCATGAATGCCCTCTTTAAGCTGCAAAAAGTTTGGATTAGCGTTAGGTAATACTTGAACGTTCCCTTATTCGGATTATCCGAGTTATCTGATCATTTTCTAAAAATTTGGTTGGCATTAGAACTAAATTAACCTGGTTTTAAATGAAATTTCGTTAAAACGATTAGATTTATCTTAATTATCCGGCATTATCCGAGAGTCAAATTGAAACGGGACCACCTCATGAATGCCCTCTTTAAGTTGCAAAAAGTTTCATCAAATTCCGTTCATCCGTTCCAAAGTTATGCGGGAACAAACATAAAAAAAACAAAGTCACACGTCAAATTGATAACCTGCTCCTTTTTGGAAGTTGGTTAAAAAAAGGAATCTTTTTTAAGGAGATGATAACTCATTGTTGAACGGTGTATTTTGCAAGTGATCATAAAACCTTATTTCTATTATTAAATAAACATACACACAATTAAAAGCCTATTTATGTTGAAGTAATTACCACTTAAAACATGTCGAAGTACCTTTAGCCTCAACTGGCAAATGATTTAGGTGTATAGTTTCAGTTTTTTATACCCCTTTGTGGTCGGTCAAATGATATATATTAAAAATTTACGGTAATTTAATTTCATGTTCTTATGTTATATTTCTAGCTATTGTTACGAAATTATTGCTTTCAAATATTTGTAAAAACTATTTATTACTGGAATATGGTGTTTGTTTGTTAATTACATTATTAAATGTGGGAATACAGATAGATCGTTAGCCAAATCTAGTTAGGAAAATAATAATGTCATTAAAAAAGCATAAAATAATTTAATGTTTGCTGTTCTATAAATTTTTAACTAGATATTTCTGCTTTTTTTTTGCTTTTTTTATGGTAATATTATTTTCATTGTTGATTTTAAAATGCTACCATATAAGGGAATACAATTAAACTTTTCATATATAAAAAACTCTATTCTCCATTTTATATATTATATTGTAATAATAGAAAGTAAATTATTTATACTATATCTTTATATAAAGCCTTAACTAAATTTTATGTTAAACATACCGTCTTGTAAATTTCAGGACGTCGTATCTCAATTTTTTTCGATTTTGAGATTTTGGATTTAAACGCTTTATATTATTAATTTACATCTAAAAAATAAGTTTCACCTGCTATTTTTTTTAAATAACAAAAATATAAGCAAAATAGTAACGTCATATCTTAGATGATTACAGATTAATAAATTTTAAAACCTCTTATCTCTTAAATCTAGTTAACTGACTTGGAACGAACCTTTTGCATATATATTTTGTTCTATGAATCCACCGATCAGCTGATCGGTGTTTGAATCAACCTTGGCAAAATGACAGTTTGAATAACACTGCGCATGCGATGCAAGAGGTGCGTTCCGCTAATAATGTTTCAAAGCTCGTATCTTAAAAAAAAATTATTAATTCTGAGCATCAAAATGTCGTATCTATAAACATTAGGTTTTTATTTGTATTTATTTATTTTATACACAATAAAATGACTTAAGGTAAGTTAATCATTATTAAGTTTATATTAGAAAAGTTCATTTTCAACCTATGAATAATGCGAAAAAGAGTTATTTCTCATTCCTGTAAAGTTGTCTTTTTTGAGATACGACGTCCTGAAATTTACAAGACGATACATACAATATACATTCAAACAATAATTTATATCAAAACTTACGAAAGGCTCTTTCAGTATAGTAAGTCTTTGGATGACTTATTATACTGAAGGCCCCTTAAGCTTTGACAATTTTAATAAAAAAGTTTTGATGTGAAACCAGTTATAAAAAATGTTCAGATCATCTTTAAAGTACTATGTGTTATTTTTAAAATGATTAAATGTTATTTTAAAAAGTTTATATAGTAAATTTATTTAAATTAATATAAAGTTTTTAAAGCAAAAACAATTATAGAAAAATACAAATATTTATTAAAGTTAAATCTATTTATTCTCCCTAATTTTACTCTACTGTAGATCTATTCTACAGAATAGAGTTTTTACAAACCAAACTTACTTAAAATAAAAACTAAATAGTTTTCTTACAATAAAATTTTAAAATTTAAACATACAACACGGTGGGCTTTAGCTTACGGAGATGAAAAAATCCCATACATGACAACGGGATATTGTTTCTAATGCTTTCAGAATTACATTTTCGTTGAGAACAAAATCGTAGGTGTAGCCGTTTTTTATTCCATCAAAAATTAGTATATTAGTATATATGTGACCCAAAAAAAATTTCAAATTAAAAAGTTTAGAGGTCTCACCCCTTAAATTTGTTAATTGGGGAAAGAGTTTCATCCCTAATTTTTTTCAAAATTTTTGAAAAAATCTAGAGGTCGCTCACAGCTATTTTTCAAAAAATATGTTATGCTTAGCTTTTTTATTTTTTTTTTAAGGCCCAAGGATTTTTTATTTAAATGTTTCTAACACGAAACGGTATAAAGGGATAATAAATTGCTAACCTCAAAAAAAATCTGAATTTTTCTTTCAAAATGGCGTTTGAAAATTCACTACATTGCTTGATTTTAGGTCTAATTACAGGCACAAAACAATTTTTTTCATTGTCTTCAAACATTGTGTGTGTAGCCCAATATGTCCTCACATAAAAACAACTATATTTTTTTTATCGAATATACAGGGTATCCAGAAAAAATAATATATACATTTTTCTAACATTTTTGAGAGATAAATTCGGTTTTTAGTGACAGGGTAGGACTCAAAATAAGGTAACTTCTATATAATGCGTTATATAGTTATATAGTTCCCTTATTTTGAGTCGTAACCTGTCATTAAAAACCGAATTTATCTCTCAAAAATGTTAAAAAGATGTATATATTATTTTTTCTGGATACTCCGTATAACCGATAAAAAAATATAGTTGTTTTTATGTGAGGACATATTGGGCTACACGCACAATGTTTGAAGACAATGAAAAACACTTTTTTGTGCCTGTAATTAGACCTAAAATCAAGCAATGTAGTGAATTTTCAAACTTTAAAGGGCACAGCTCAGCCATTTTGAAAGAATAATTCAGATTTTTTTTGAGGTTAGCAATTTACTATCCCTTTATACCGTTTCGTGTTAAAAATATTTAAATAAAAAATCCTTGGGCCTTAAAAAATTTAAAAAAGCTAAGCAAACATATTTTTTGAAAAATGCCTGTGAGCGTCCTCTAGATTTTTTCAAAATTTTTTTAAAAAATGAAACTCTTACCCCAATAAACAAATTTAAGGGGTGAGACCTCCAAACTTTTTTAATTTGAAATTTTTTTGGGTCACATATATACTAATATAATAATTTTTGATGGAATAAAAAACGGCTACACCTACGATTTTGTTCTCAACGAACATGCAATTCTGAAAGCATTAAAAACAATATCCCGTTGTCAGTTATGGGGTATTCGATTTTTTCATCTCCGTAAGCTTAAAGCCCACCGTGACAAAGTTAATATTATCCACAAAAGTTACAATAAGTTATGTTGGGTGTGTAGAAAATCTTGACATTTTATATTAGACTATAAAATATATTTGCTAAAATATTAAAATTTATTAAGTTTATCCTTGTACTTATTTGTCAAATAAAATAAACTAATAGACTTAAATCTGGTTGAATTGGAGGCCATTTCCTTTACAAAGTGAATTTATATGAATTTCAACTGATATATTAATAAATAAACTGTCCGAGAATTGCACCACACCTCATAAAATTCTAAAATATTCTTCTGCAAATAATATTCCTTGGAATACATATGGAAGACATTTTACAATTATAAATTAAATTATACATCATTTTAAAAATACATTTTTTTTGTAACAAGATAAATACACCGACATACAAAGAAAAAGTTGACAGAAATTTTTAAATGCATTTTACCAAAAATTCTTATGAGATTTAAAATGAATTAGGTTATTTTTTTCTACCAAAAAATATAGGTTTTCATAATTCAAACAACTTTTAGCAAGTTCTCAATTTATTTAAATTTTCTTTAAGTTGGTACACAGCAGTCCTAATGACATTTCTGTAGAATAAAAATAAATCAGGTTCAGTGAGCTTGTTTTTAATTGGTCTTGCTAATCTATAGACATAAAATGTTAGGTTTCTTAATAACTCACCCATTTGGGCTTTATATTAATATACCAATATATTGGTTTCATTAAGAAGAGCAACTAAAAATATATGATTATTAATTGGAAAAGGCAAAGCCTCCAATCTTTGGTCGGATTCGTCTTCTTGGTCGCTCGAGCGCTGGTAAATTGTTTTTGTTAAAATTATTATAAAACTATTAACAATAGTTATTTATGTTACGAGAGGGCAATATTAGTTTACTCACCAGTAACATACAAAGTTTTATCCAATAAATAGTTTAGAAATTCATATTTTTATTAAATATTTTAATGACATTTACAAGAATTTTGACAAGTGACGGTTGAGTGGGTAAAATAAATAATTGTCCAATCTATAAAGTAAAAGCCACTTGTGGGTTATTATTGAGTTTAAAATAAAGCTAGTAATTGTCATTATCTGTATGTATTGGATAAAATCATAAATAGAGTATCCAGGAATACACAATGAATGTATAATATATACATAAAACAATTCGTCCTTCGAAAGAATACCCAATGCATTTTTGAAACATTGTTATTGAATATTAAATTTTATAATAGCTATATAATTTGATATCTGGCGCCAAGTTGTAATCAATAGTGAAATAAAAATCACTATTGTGCTGTCAAAGTGCCCAACCAAATAAAATTTAAATATGATATCTACATTACATTCTTTAAACGTAGGTTTTTGAAACTAGCATATAAAAATACCATTGCGTCTCTAAATATATAATTTCTCATATTAGTCATAACTGAAATAACAGAAAAAACAAATGTCACCAAAAATTAGAATGGTAAAATATTTCATGCTGTTCTCAGACATTTTTATTATTTGTGAACACATTCATGAATCAAAATAAAATTACTACTAGGGGAGACCACTCTCAAGTTAACCTGTAAACAATTCTTGCGTTTCAGTGGAGCTATGGCATTCTATTATATACTATTCACAGTAAATGGTATATTTCATTTTCCCAAATACTTAAAAAATATATTTCAAAAAAAAAAATATATATATAAAAAAATTAACATTTTTTTAAGATCTTTTTTTGAAAAACAAAAATTAAAAAAAAAACAAACAAATTAAAAAAAAAAGTTTTGGGCTTATGACTTTTTTTCTTTTTTGTAGCAGTACATTGCATTGCTACATTCACCCACTTTTAGACATTTGACACTAGAAAGAGGATCTTTTTGTACTAGCGGGTGATTTTACATTAAAAACTATAAAATAAGTTCCTAATACAAATATCCACAAATCGTTTTTAAAGTGTTTAAAGTGTAGTCGCCGGAGTACTCTTAAAACCGAGGGGTAAACCGCAGAGGAATTCAGGTGTACAAATTGTAGGTAATCTGGAGGAAATCTTTGAAGGTTACGAGGTAATCAAAAGGAAATCTTTAAAGATTTTCTTCACAAAGGAATCCAGGAGTTAATCTTAGAAACTCGAGATAACCCTTGGAGGTAATCTGAAGGAAATCTTTGAAGATTTTCTTCTAAAAGGAATCCAGGTGTACAAAATGTTGTCAGTGGTTTACCCCCTCACTTAAACTCGATTTTCGAACCTATATGTATACGACCTTTTTTTCACAGTTTTTAATGTAGAATGCTGCTGTATTGAAATTTTTATTGGGGCATTTTTTACTTCCTATTTTTGATGCTCAGAACGTGAAATTGCCGCTTTAATTGCAATTTCTCGAAAACCCTTAAACCTACGGTGTTACATAAAGAGAAACTTTTTTATTTATTTTTAATTACAGAATCATATTTTATTGATAAAATTTCAACAAATCTACAGATAAAAGAGTTTGGGACAAAAAAGTGATAATGCCCCTTCCATTTTGCACTTCCCGGGTTAAAATTACCAAATAAAAATACTTAAAGAGATAGCCTTTAACAATTATAGGGCAAACAATCCCTACTGTAGCTCATGGGGTTCCAGATGAACCCTTAGGAGGGTCGTAGCACCCTTAGGGCTCATTACCGGACCAACCTTTATAGGAACTTTTTTTCATATTTTTGGACCTTAAATCACCTCTTAAATGTTTGTACCATATTTCTAAATCACCCTGTATAATAACTTCCAAAATTAATTCTGTGTTTTCGTGATTTTCGGCTATATAGAAATAATATTCCTTTCTTATTCTGAACACTTTAACCAGTCGAAAAAAAAACTGTTCTACCTTAGAGATTTAATGATTTTGGGTAAAGAGGGGTATCGTTTTAAATAGGAGTTTTGGGCTAAATAAGAAAAATATGTTTTTGTTTAAAAAATTGCAAAATGATGAAAAGAAATGATAAAAAACTGTGTTGTTTGTTAATAAAGAACAAAATGAAAAAACAAATTAAAAAGTCAGGAATTATTTGTTATTGTAAAACCGACAACATCGCATTATTCTTGCGGTAAATGTGATATCATATTGAAAAAAAGCAATATTTTTTGTTTGTCTAAAAACCAACATAAATACATTTAGGTAGAATGTATAATAAAAACACAACACAATATTAATTAAATATATCTATTTTTAAATAAGTATATTTAATTAATATTAAAAGTTAAAAGTCTATGTATAACTTTTTCATAATCTAGTTTTAAATCATATCATGGAAATAAAGTAATTCATGTTGAAAGCCACATTAAATTACTTTTCTTGGGTAACACTGTCCCAAGGAACTACATGCTTTGGGTTATCGCTGAAACAGCTGGTTTGTTTACAGTGTTCTTATAGTATAAATACCTCAAAAATAACTCCATAATCGTACTGAAACATAAGAAACTAGTCACATAAGTCCAGCCTAATTACACATTGAATTACAGTATATTGAATGCGTGAAAACTAATAAAACACAATAAAATATTTTAATATTATAGTCAAGAACACTGAACACAACACAGACCCTTTCCTTTGACCCCACTGTAACTACTACAAAGTCCAAACGTGAAAAGTTATTTTTATTTTGACGAGATGACATTTGACACTTGAAGTTTCGTGCAATGTTGCCAAATCGTAGATTGACAGATGTCAAATTCTTAATTAAAAGTATTAATTAAAGTATGTTCCGGGATGTAAAAAGGGCTGAAATTTTGAAGTATTTATTTTATATCTATCTATAAGCTTGTAAAGTCTTATCGTTGCAGGCGATTTAGCCCAAAATGCGATACCCTCCTTTAATATAAATTTAGGTGTAATTCAATAGTAGGATATTCACTTTCATCAAATACAGAGCAACGAATCCGTCATTGTTTAACCACTAATAAATAAAATAAAATTAAAATTATTTTGAGAAACTGATAGAATGCTGCTATGACTTGTATACAAATAATTTAATTATCCATACACTTTCCAAGTAGTTTTAAAATTATCACATTTAGTAAAAAATATCTAACCCACATATTGCCCAAGTTTCCCCTATTTTACGTAAGTCTAGTCAGTAGTATACTATGGAGAGAAACTAAGTAAATTTATCGTTCATATACGTTGAAGGAAAGTTATGAAGAATGGACATGACTTGATGATGATGCTGTGACATGGGGAATGCTATTACGTGTGTCTCCACGATCAGATAAGGACCTCCAGGGGTCGGAGGTCGCGCTCACGCTGTCGACCCAGCCACTCACTGTGCCTAGGCATAACTGACAAGATCCAGCATCTTGATTTTCAGATTTTTTAAATATACGACTCGTGCAGGTACGTAGTATGGATATACATGCCATGTTAATGTTCAAGATAAGAAACTCTTTCCATTGTTTATTAAGTAAATACTTTAATTTTGGCTGCTTAAAGAACACTGATTTTAAAATAATATGTGATATATCTGGGAAGACAGGGATTTTAAAATAATATGTCAGAAATCCGAGTAATCCTTTCCAGTATTATTTGGCAAGCGGAAAACGCATTTGATCAAGTTTTGACGTCATATTCGTTTCTAGGATTTTTATAAAACAGTTTTAAGTTCCTCGCGTATTTTGCGAAAAATAACATAACAAAATTCGGTGCCAAATTTTAGCTCAAACAAAATAAGGGTCCGCCCTTCAAAAACATCTGTCATAACATAACATTTTTTTTAAGCTGACATTTGGCACACAACGTTTTATGGTATTTTTTTATAACATTTAAAAAAATTCGTGTTTTTTGAAATGCCCTTTCATGCCATATCCTTAATAAAAGTGAACCTAGAACATTTTCTACTTGTTAATAATGAAGCTTATTTTTTTTTTGATACGATAATATTGTGGCAAATGTGACATCAGATTTATTTTCAAAAACGCCTAATTTTTAGGTATTTATGTACAATTGTATTATAATATTAGTACTCTCTAGAATCTTACTTTTTGGATACCCAGGTTAGTATTGAAAAAAGCACAGGGGGATAAAAAAGAGAAAATGCATGGGGATAAATCGGATCAAAATCCGTAAAGAAAAACCCTTGATCGATCTGGGGGAACGTTCAAGTGTTACGACCATGTTGATGGTATAGGAAAATTGCGTTACAGGGGGGAGGGTCGAAAATGATCAAAATTTGCGTTACGTAATGCTTGAACCTTCCCTGGCATAAAAATCTCCATACACATATCGCACTATGAGAACAAGATCACCATAACTCAAAATTTATCGATTTTGAGTTATTCCAGTCCAGTAAACTAATAAATATAAATTGCAATAAATGTACACGAGCTGATATTTTAAAGGGTAGTAGTGTATGGTAACAGAACACTCCTGTTAGTTTTTCACTGGGTTTGGATTTGCATTTGGAGTGACCGCTATCTTGAATTTTAGGGGTGATTTGCTTAATATGCATCTTACGATAAAAATGCATATAACCAATTTTGTTACGGAGGTAATTTTCAACAATGTTTGTCTGAATCATTTTTTTAATATATTAATAACAATCGAGTTAATTCAAAGTTTTATAAATTTTCATAGGTACTTTGGTACAGTTGCAGAGGGCACAACTCTCAGCGCCCACTGGAACCGTAACAAAATACTTATGAAAATGCATAATATATAAAACTTATAGCTAATTTTAAGAGCTACAAGTTTACTCATAACTTTTATCCTCCCATGAATAATTTGGCTCAAAAATAGAGAAAACCAATTTCACCCCCAACATGGACATTTTTGAATATTTGTAACTCAATTGTTAATATATTAAAAAAATCATAAAAAAAAATTGATGGAATGTTTTTCCTTAACAAAATTGGTTATATGAATTTTTATCGTAAGATACATATTTAGCGAGACAACCGCCCTCGCCCTTAAAATTTAAGATAGCGGACACTCCTTAAATCACCCGTGTACATTTATTGCAATTTAACAAAGGAATTTCAAGTTATTTGACTGGACTATATGGTGGCATTGTACTCACAGTGTTATACTGTATGTTAGTCTTTCAATTTTAAGTATATAATATTTTTGCTCGATCGAGACGAGTCGTTTACAATTTTTTTTTTATTAAATTACTTGGTAGCACGTTCTCTGCCAATGTGAAACAGGCTGTAACGTTATATAGTTTTAGATACGGTTCTGTGCAGACACCCACATTGAAAACATGCCTTGGTTTATTTTTATATTTTGTCATTTTCTTTGACGACTTCACATCAAATGTGGGAATTACGAAAATAATCGCGGTAATTTATAACACTGGAAAACTTAATTTGCATGCTTTAGTCGAAGCCCAAAATAAAAAAACAACGTAGTCTCAACGGGAATATTTACCAAAAAACGTGGTATAAAGACACTTTTGTTTGATGTGTAAGACTGGGCACTAATTAAATCAACCACTTATATTTTTAACCGACTTCCAAAAAGGAGGAGGTTATCAAATCGACGTGTGACTTTGTTTTTTTTTATGTTTGTTCCCGCATAACTTTGAAACGAATGAACGGAATTTGATGTAACTTTTTGCAACTTAAAGAGGGCATTCATGAAGTGGTCTCGTTTTAATTTGAAGCTCGGATAATGCCAGGTAAGCCGGATAATTAAGATAAATCTAATCATTTTAACTCAATTTGACTTAAAACCGGCTTAATTTGGTTCTAATACCAACCAAATTTTTAGAAAATGATAGAATAACTCGAATAAGCCGGACACTTGATTAAAGGGTCACTCAAATATTACCACACACTGAAAATTTTTTAAATGCCGCTAAACTTGATTCTCTGGACCTGTAATATTAAAATACCAGGAGAAAATAATAAATGTTGTGATTTTACCAAAGGCGTTGTTTTATTATTACTTAACGCTTAAAGTTTAACAAGATTTTCTTTAGTATTTCGTTTAAAATAAGGTTGGTTGGACTCTTGGGCCCTGAAATAAAAATATTACTTTTATTTTTTAGAAATTTATCTTTAAGATAATGACGTCACAACGCACTAGTACAGCTTGCCGAGATGGAAGGACAACTATAATTTAGCTTAGATGACGTTACAAATCAACAAGTTCTGTGTCTCTAAAAAGTAAAAAATGAAAACTTTTCGCAAAAAAAAATGAACCGAGTTCTATGTCTCTAAAAAGTAAAAAAAAAATACTTAGGTCGGTGCCAATTTCACAGCAAACAATAATAAAATAATAAAAAAATAATTGTTAGTAATTAATTTAGGGAATGGTGAAAATGGCACCGACTTAAGTATTTTTTATTTTTTACTTTTTAGAGACATAGAAGTCGGTTCATTTTTTTTGCGAAAAGTTTTTTTATACTTAAAAGGTTAGGAAAAAAATACTTCTGCTAGCAAAATAATAATGTTCCCTATAATAATTATTCCCTTTTTTAAACAAAAAAAAAATGTAAAATGATTACATACAGGAAAGCTATTCCTTAACGTCGTTCTTTTCTCTTTCTCCTATTTTTTATATACATATGACTTAGCGCTAAGCTATAGCCTTGTTTCCTGTTGTTCCACCTCTTCTTGCATAAGTCATAGTCTAATGGACTTTATATTTGTAATACATTTTAATAAATATTGTTGCCAAGAATAGTTAGGTAAAGCTTAAATATTTAGTGATAGTGTAATTGTCGAATAAAGTAGATCTTAGTCAGAACTAAAGTTTTGTAGCTTTATAGTTTTATCTTCATGAATCTCCAGTCTGAAAGACGTATTTAACGCCGGAGACAATTTGTCATAACCATAATTTAGTTTAAAGTTTAAGAGAGATCTTGAGCCGAGATGCTGCTGGTAGTGGACACCCAGCTGAAAACTGACAAATATTACGTTAGTTACTTTTATTACATCTACTTCTTTCCAAGGAACCAGGGGCCTGCTGGGGAATGACCTCCAAGTGTAAATTAGATTAAGGTGGTCTAAGATACTAATATTATTAAACAACACTGTTTTTAGAAAAATAATTGTTAATTGGCCGTGGGAAAATCTACAAATTTATTGATATTTCTTTTTATACATCCAATACTAGAAATATAAAAATTAAGTTAATTATCAGATACTCCCTGTCTGTCTGTCTGTCTGTCTGGGTATAAACTCGATAACTCCATTTCTAAAAAAGATATCGACAAGCGGTTTTCTGTATATTGTTTCTTATCATATTTCGAAGAGCTGATTAGATTTTGGGGGTATACGATTGGGGTAATGGGGTTAGAACGGGGTAAAACTCCTATTTTTAGCGTTTAGGAGCAGATTTTTTAGCATACTGCTAATGAAGTGAAAAAAAGTTGAAATAAAAATAAAGATAACTAGAAAAAAAAAGAAAAAAAAAGTAAAAAAAAGAACAAAAAAAGAAAATTTATTTTTCTACAATTTAAAAATGTACCAAGTTTTTCAATTAATTAAAAAAAAGAAAAGTAAACCAAACTAAAAAAATATATATGTAGTCGTTTAGGAGCAGATTTTTTATCATACTGCTAACGAAGTGAAAAAAATTGAAAAAAAAAGGAAAAAAAAGTAAAAAAAAAGAAAAAAAAGAAAAAAAAAGTAAAAAACAACAAAAATAAGTAAAAAAGAACAAAAAAAAAGTAAAAAAAGAAGAAAAAAAGATTAATAATTTCTAGCCAGTGGCTTACTAATTTAATGAGGTTTTCTTTAAAAAAATCTGCTCCTAAACGACTGCGTATATATTTTTTTTAGTTTGGGAAAATAAAAGTCTAACATGAACCTATATGTGTTTTTTTTTAACGACCCTATTTCTGAATACCCCTATATACTTTTAGTTGGTTTTATATTATTATTATTCTATACTTTAAGAATGCTCAAAACCATGAGATGACATGGTTTGATTTTCGAAAATATGATCCGCCATCTTGAATTTTGCAAATCTGGCCTCGGATTCGTGATCAGTGATCTCAAAAACCCCCGTAAACTAAATTTCGCCCAAATCGGTTGATTTTTGAAAATTTGTACCACCATATTGGATCTGCCGTCTTGAGTTTTTTTAAATCTGACTTCGGATTTGTGATCAGCGACCTCTAAAGCCTCCATAAACCAAATTTGGCATTAATCGGATGATTTTCGACGATTTCGAGGTTTTAGTCGCCATCTTGGATCCGCCATGTTGCATTTCTCCAACCTACCTTACAAACTTTTTGGGGACATAAATACCAATAATTTGAGCCTAAAAAAAAGTCGGAAATTTTCCAAAACGCCACACTGGCCCATAAAGAAGGATCAATAAGGAACATTTTAAGTTCAAGATTATCAAAATCCATTCATAGGAATTTTGGCCAGAGCTTTGTTCCGTTTGACAAAGAACGTCCCATATATTTCGATTATTAGAGTCACACTGGTAAATATTAGAGGTTAATTTTTCCCTCTTCTCTTTGTAATTTTGCCTACAGAACCCTCAGAATCTCAATATCAGATTCTGTAACAATCTTTGTTAAGAACCAGAAAAATGTTTATCTTAAAATCTAACTGAAGTGCCCCACCCTAAAAATAGTCAGATCTAAGTTCGTTTTATTTTTATATGCTTAAATGTGGGAGACTCCTGTTTGGATATATGCCTTTTTAATTGTTGTAGTAAATTAATCCTCAGTAAATGTCAGTTTTTTATTACAAAATTTGTGTTCGGATTTATGCAAATTGATTTTTATTGGTGTTTGTATATTTTTGCTTTTCATATAAAGTGGATCCTGAGGGGCTTTTATAGATCAAATAATTTATGAAGCTTTTCATTAAAGTAAATTTGATACAGGGTGACCCAATGAAAACGAAACCGACTAAAATATCAAAAATCTTTTTAAAAAATGATTTATTGTGCACATGTGGGAGACACAATAACTATTATGAAATTCCCCCCAACCACCACAAATAAAATCTTAAAGTCCAAACTCCTATTTTTAATACACCACTGAAAAAAGAGCAAAAATGCAAATGCAAAAACGGTTTTTAATGTTTTTAGATATGAAAACGGTTTGTTTTCTTACTCAAAAAATAGGGGAGTCAGCGTTACGTATTTATGGGGAGGGGTAAGTAACGAAGCGTTACATGAGGGGAGGGGGTATTAAAATTTGAGAAACGTTGCTTTACGTATTTAAAGTATGAGCACTAAAACAGACAGACACTTTTTCACTTTTTGTACCCCGATGTAGCCCTTGATTTTAATTTTTATTAAAACTAGCTAGTACTAGTATAAAAAAAAAACTATTATATAAATATATTTATAAACAGGTAATATAATGTAAATTAGGTAAATTCAGATCCAACAGTTAAAATTATATATTTTAATAAATTTATTATTTATTTGGTATAAATTTAATTAATTAAAAATTAAATAAGTTTCCATGTTTCCATTTTTGTTAAAATATATCACATAAATTCATTTTGTTACTCAAGTGTCTTTAATTTGTAAAAATATGTAGTATCGTTAATTTTTAAAAATATGTGATATTATTTATTATAATAAATTATATCATTTATTATTTATATCAATTAATAATTATTAATTCAATATATGAATAAAATTTTTAAATATAGACTTTTATAAAAAAAATATAATAATAATAATATTGGTGGCCTGTGGAACGACGTGGAACTTTAAAAGTAAGGAAAAAGCTTTATAGTAGTAGACAAGTATCTAGTGCTCCCAAAACGTACCTCTTTTCAAAGATTTTTGATCATCACATATGTTGTTTAGTAAATAGTTTTACTCAGAATATACCAAATTTTTCAATCATTGTGGATCCAAGTAAAAAACTTGTAGATGTATCTACGGCGTACCAGTTGTCATAAAAATAGGGCTAAAAAGCAAATTTTGGCCCCGTAAAAGCCTCTTCCTGCCCATCGGAGAAAACTGTAGGGGAGAGGGGTCCACAGTCAGACATGTTCCACAATAAGACAAGAGGTTTCCAAACTTTAATTTCAAAATAGCGCTCTTGGTATGACTCAATTAAGTTAAAATTGTTGTTTGTGCCGTGGTGAACGTAAGCTATAAAAAAGTAAGTAAATTATACAAAAAGTTATTAACATTTTTTAGTTTTTTTACTGTTTTTTCATACTTTCGATATTTTTCAGTCATCGAATAACTTTCTTAATATTAGAGATAGGCGGACAAAAAAAATATATAGTGTTTTCTAATATTTGAGGTTAGTTTTACCAGACTTATACGATTCCACCATAGCCGTTAATCGAATAATTAAATATAATTCAAAAAAAGGCGGGATGATCTACAATAAGACATTTTAATTGGTCTACAATCAGACAGTGTCTTATTGTGAAACATATCAAACAAAAAACATTTAAATATTTTTTTTAGTATAAAATGGCAAGAGAAAGGAAAAGAAAAACTGAAAAGGGGTAATTTTCAGAGAAGCAAATGAAAAATACTGTAAAAACAGTAAATGAAAAGGGCAAATTTCAAACTTTGGCCACATATGTAAAACAACAAAAAGAAAATCCTGAACTTAATATAAGAATAAAACTCAAATATTTTTTTAAGAAAAACACCAGAAAGTAAAAAAAAATTATGCATCCTATCATTGATGATATTTCAATCGTACAAGAAAAATATGTACTCTTGCAAGAACCTCAGGTACAAGGGACATATAGGCAAAGAGGATTTTTTGACTTTGGGGTAAATTTTTCAACAATGGATGTAAGATAAACAACTTAATGATTCATAAGTTTTTAATATTTTTGAAATAAAACGAATTTTAAATTTGAAAATTTTTTTTAAAATATTTCTTTAATATGGACTTTAGTTTTTGTTCCTAACTACTATACAAGCTATATATATAAAGTTTTAATACATAAAATAAAAATATCATACTTTTTTTTATTTGTTTAACATTAAATGTTATTTTCTTTTATTTTAGTTTATTTTTATTATTGAATATAAACACCTCTATATATATTCTTTATTATGAAATTGTCTTGTCTTATTGTGGAACATACATGCTACACAATAAGACACTTTGCAATTTTTTTTAAAAGTATAAAAAAAATATATTATTTTTTGATTTTTTTAAAGTTTTATTATTGATTTTTTTCCTCAAATAGTTGCTCTACCTTCTTTTTGGAACAAAAATAAACTATTTTAAAAAATATATTTTTTAGATGCGTTTAAACAAAAAGTGTCTGATTGTGGACCCCTCTCCCCTATACATGTAGTCAGTTTTATAATTTATTTATTTATTTATTTATTTACATACTTACTTACTTACTTACTTACTTACTTACTTACTTACTTACTTACTTACTTACTTACTTACTTACTTACTTACTTACTTACTTACTTACTTACTTACTTACTTACTTACTTACTTACTTACTTACTTACTTACTTACTTACTTACTTACTTACTTACTTACTTACTTACTTACTTACTTACTTACTTAGTTATTTATTTATTTATTTATTTATTTATTTATTTATTTATTTATTTATTTATTACATCCAATAGTACATGACCAATTACAGGATGAGTCACAAAAGAAAAAAAAAGATAAACAAAAAAATTAATGAACATCTAAAACTACTATGAGCAGCAAGTAGATTTTCTCACTGCATGTTTAAATAAGAAACCTGTCAACTGTAGGCCTGTGTAATTTATGTTTCTAATTGCACCAGTGCCAAACTAATTTGAACACTTTTTCGTATACCTACTTTCTAACTGCGATATTACAATGACACAAGCAAAATAAATGATTCCCTAATTATTTAATCTTGTAATTAAAATTAGACCTAATTTAAGTATCACAACAAAGGGAATGCATCTGAAGACAAATGTAAATATTACTCCCCCTCATAATTCAAATTGCAGGAAACGTACGTAGTAAATGAAACACCCTAAAAATAACTCCCATTATATAGTTTGTTCATCCTATGAACTTAACACTATTTATCTTGATTTAGACGTTTAATGCAAAAAGCTGTTAAAAACAAATTGTTCTTTAGAAAATATTTCTAAAATTAAAAAGAAGAACTTCTTAAGAATCAAGTGTTTTAGAACTAAGTGGGAAAGTTTTGGAGTTGATGAACTTTTGTTTTATTTTGGACATTAACTTTGCCGACATAAAAAAAATTTGGAAATATTTTAATCTTGGGTAAGAAAAATTGTAGTCTTCACTAAAAAGTTTAGAAAAACCTCGAGAAAAACTCAATTTTCAGTTTCTTCCAAAAAAAAATCTAGCGACATCATTGTATGGAGTCCTCCCCAAATTCTGCATGCATGTCTCGCAGTTTTGCCAAACCTGGAATAGTTATATTTCAACTATAGTTGCCCACATGTAAAAATTTGGAAAAATTTTAATCTTGGGTAAGAAAAATCGTAGTCTTTACTAAAAAGTTTAGAAAAACCTCGAAAAAGAACTTAATCTTTAGCTTATTCCAAAAAAAAAATCTAGCCACATCTCTGTATGGAGTTCTCTCCAAATTCTGCCTACATGTCTCGCAGTTTTACCAAACCTGGAATAGTTATATTTCAGCTATAGTTGAACACTAAAAATAAGATTTAGTTGGGACACCAAGATCAATAGTTAAATAGGGACCATCTATTTTTCTGGTTGCTGCAAACTGGGAATCTGGCAAGGGCAACAATAAAACTTATGGCCACCAGAAAAACAAATATTTTAAAGATCTGGTAAGCACAAAAATTTTTCTTGTTGCCCGTAAGAGATTTCTGGGTGAAGCAACCAGAAAAATAGTATTTCTGTATTTAACTATTGATTTTTTTTTCAGGCTGGTGATTCTGGCACCAACAATTTTAAAATGAGAAATACTTTGAATCCAGTCTATTTTATTTATTGAATTTACGACTTCAGCGGCAGCCATATTTAAAAGTTAACACGACATGACACTATTGGCAGGCGAATTTCGTGCACTATAAAACTATCTATATTTTTTGTACTGACAAAAAAACGGTAAGGAAATCTGTTATCGTTAAAAATGAAGCATATTACAGTAACAGTTATAACTGTTACAATAGCCCTAATCATTCTTTGCGGAAATGCACCATTTTTTTTCTTTGCCCGCTATTTTAAAATTTATTTGGAAATAATATTATTAATTATATATTTTAAATAAAAAACATCAAACAGACGCAAAACTAACCTAAACCAACGTTAAAATAAACCAACGTCCCCCATTAAAAAAAAAACACCAAACCAGCAAAAACCAAACCAAATCAACGTTATTAGGCAATTAATAAAAAACACCATTCGAAACAAAACTGTTTTTTTTTTTTAATAACAGATTACCCTGGTGATATCAATCTACTTAAAAAAAACTCATGACTACTGAAAAAATGGGGCATTTCCGCAAAGTTATATTATCATTTTCAGATTCAGGGGGCCAATAATAACGAGAATATACTTCGTTTTTAACGATAACAGATTTCCATAACGTTTTTTTGCCAAAACAAAAAATATATAAAAAATCGCCATAGAAAAAAAAAGATGCGTTTCCGCAAAGAACGATTAATATTTTCAGATTCAGGGTAGTCAAAATAACTAGGATATATATCGTTTCTAATTATATCAGATTTCCATAACGTTTTTTTGCTAAAACAATAGAACTATAAAAAATGCCATAGAAAAAAAAGGTGCATTTCCGCAGAAAATTGTTGCCATTTTTGAACTCAGGAGGGTCAATTTAGTTAGATGGTAAGTAATTTGTTACTATATCAAATATCCTGCAAACGAAAGTTGGGCCCCCTCAATTGTACTTATGGCTCGTACTCTACCTCTTAAAGTTTAACCAGAAAGGTTTCAGTCAGGTATGTAAAATTTCGGTAAATAATAGATTTGTATAGTACACGGAGTTCGTCTGACAGTGTGTCATCTCATAAAAATTTTGTGAGCTTTTAAATATGACGGCCGCTGAACTGGTCAATTAAGGCCTTAATACAATATTAACGTAAAGGTAAAGGCAAACTTAAAAAATGTAAGCGTTATGATTGGTCTGTTAAAAAAAACTTGAAATATAATCAATCAGTTGCATATAAATCTTGAAATTTAACCAATCAGGGCCTACTAGGTCCTTAAGTTTACTTTTCCGCTGGCATTGTACATTTTCCCTTGAAATTAAATAAAATTTTGTGTTTCTCAGTGTTTTTATTTAAATGCAACATTGCTACGCATTGTTTTATTTAAATTATTCATATCGAATGAATTATAAACACATCGCTACTTGTTCAGTGATAAGTTGTAATTATGATTATTATCATTATTAAATGTTTATTTATGTCTAAATTATGCAAAATAAATAGTAAGTATGGTAAAAACAATGTAAGTCCATTTTCATTACCAATCTTTTATCATAAATAATTACACACGAGGCTCAGAATTATGCGGGAAAAATTCACTGTTTTCAAAAAAATTAGCTGTTTGGAAATAATTACGACCGGGGCGTCGCCTTTGAGGTATTTTTTGGTAAATAATACAGTAAGAACAATAATTATAAATAGTAATATATTCATATTTAATTATTAATTAGTTTTAGGTATGAAATCTTGTTTTAAAGAGAAATACTGAAAAACAAAATACTACAGCGATTCTCACTAGAATTTTCTACAGTAGAAAATTCCCAATATAATTGTAATATGATTGACCAAAAATAAACACGTGGTCAGAAATATTGTTAAATGATTGGTTGATAAAAACGTTAAAAAATAATCAGAATTATTCCTCCAGGTATTTTTTTTTACTGCTGCTCCAATTTATCTTGAAAATGTTAAGTGATGATTCATCACTGGTGAATTATTTTTGAAGAAGAGCTTGGAATCAGCTTTAAACACTAGGAAAATATGCAGGACCTTTAAAGCTTTTTGCAACAAAATAGTTATTTGTATGGCAAGTCCGGATAGAATATCCGGCAAGTCCAGCAAAGAAGTAGTTTTGGCCATGAGCCTTGGTCCATGGCTATGGTGCACATAATCTTTTAGACGGTCACAATAAAAAAATGCATTAAAATTGAGAATAAAAATAATTTCTCTTTGTTTTATGGTTATGTTCCTATCTGTCAAGCTATTGAAGAAAAATATATTAATATTGTATGTACCTACATGAAGTTTTCTATCAATAGATGAACCGAAAGTATTTTCTCGGGACGGAGCTCCGCGGAGTCTTCCTTTAATTAACATACTTCCAAAAAGGAGGAGGTTATCAATTTTTAATGAACGAAATTTTATGAAACTTCTTGCAACTTAAAGGGCATTCATGAGGTGGTCCCGTTTTAATTTGACGCTTGGATAATGCTGGGTAAGCCGGATAATTAAGATAAATCTAATAATTTTAAGGGAATTTTACTTAAAAACGGCTTAATTTGGTTCTACTACCAACCAAACTTTTAGAGAAAAATCGGATAACTCGGATAAGCCGGATAACTTGTTTAAGGGGTCACTCAAATATTGCGGTTCACTGAAAATCTTTTAAATGCCTCTAAACTTGATTCTTTAGACCTGTAATATTAAAATACCAAGAGAAAATGATAAATTTTGTTATTTTACCATAAGGCGTTATTTGATTATTACTTAACGCTTAAAGGTTAACAAGATTTTCTTTAATATTTCGTTTAAAATAAGGTTGGTTGGACTCTTGGGCGCTAAAATAAAAATATTACTTTTATTTTTTATAAATTTAGCTTTAAGATAATGACGTCACAACGCACTAACAGTGCGTTGTGACCTCAGCAGCATGCTGATATGGAAGGACAATTATAATTTAGCTTAGATGACGTTACAAATCTGCAAGTTCTGTGTCTCTAAACAGTAAAAAATAAAAACTTTTCTCAAAAAAAAAATGAACCGACTTCTATGTCTCTAAAAAGTAAAAAATAAGAAATACTTAAGTCGGTGCCAATTTTACAGCAAACAATAATAAAATAATGAAAAAACAATTGTTAGTAATAAATTTAGGGATTGGTGAAATTGGCACCGACTTAAGTATTTCTTATTTTTTACTTTTTAGAGACATAGAAGTAGATTATTTTTTTTTTTTGCGAAAAGTTTTTATTTTACTTTCAACACATTTTTGTTAAATGTTTAGCGAACGAGTATACTTTGCTAAATTTAAATCCTTAAGTATCACTATGTTATTATTGTATTGCTATAATATATTATGTGTTTTAGGATCCACCCCTTTAAAATGTATAAGCTAACTGAAACTTAAAGATAATCCATTCTAAACATTTTTCTCTGCTTGAGATAATTATATCTTTTTTTTATTGTTTTGTATAGTAAAGATTTTTTCTAGTGATAAATCTTTTTTATTTATGGATTTGTATCGCTTTGCTCCTGCTTCCTTCAAATTAAACTTTTAATTGGATCGGAATTATTTCCGAATGTGGAGAAAAATGGGACGAACTGTGTTGAAGAAAGTCAGGAAAGGGCGTTAAATATGTCAGGATGATTAATAATAATTTAGTTGCACACTTGGAGCATACTTTACAAAACTTGTTTATGATGAAAACATCACTCCTATAAAATCAATAGATCCTGCACAAAAATTAAGATTTTAAAATACTAAAAAAAGACGTGTTAAAATTTTTGATAGGGGATTTGGTAGAAAATGCAAAAAACGTCATTGGGGAAATACAATATAATACAGTACAAGTGGGGTTGTGAGGCAACGTAGTGCCTTTCAAATCACTGCGACCAATGAGATCTATTGTGAAAATAATTTAGTCCATATCAAACTTTAGGCTTCCAATGAAAATCTAGAGTTTTATTGGGGGCTACTTGGGATATATCTGCAGGTCCTGCATTGTGGAAATACCTAAGAAACTAAAATTCTAAGTTTAGTTTTGATCTATCAGACGCTATGGCATGTAAAACTCTGAACGCCTTCAAGCAAAAATCGAATTTTCTGCCTAGAGCTGTATTGTTGAAAGAAGTAAAAAAGCACTTTTGCTCTGAGTGAAAAATAATTTTTTTAAATATTAATTTTTGAATTTAATTTATTCAGTAATAAAGTATGTTTTTTTTTATTAAAATAGACCAATAAAACCCTTTCGAAATAAACTTAAACCTTCCTTAGCTCATTTTAAATTTTTTTCGTAGGCTAAATCTTACACTTTTCGAGATTTCGATGGTAACTTGTCTAATGTAGCATTTGCAATTTCGGAGAGGTTTGTAGGTGTATAAACCATATATTCTTCTTCAATCATTATTAATCAATTTCACACAAGGTTTTTGCACAAAATCTCGAGTCAACCACCTGTTTACATAATAAAACAAGTTTGAAGTATGGCTCTCATCAAAGTCCAGTGGTGATTTTTTTTCTAACTTTTTTTTACGGCGTACAACAATGAACTCATATTTTTACTGTAAAAAAATAGATCACTTCTAACTAGAGTGTTCAGTTATAAAATATGAAGATTTTAGTACACTTGAAGAAAAAAATCTTTTTCATAGCTATCAGGGCTATCTTCCCTCCTTTAGTGTTTTCAAAGTAACAAAAAAATGTCTACCGTATCTTTGATAGCAAGTATACAGAATCCAAGTAAAATAATTAAGACATAACTAATTAAAAAACCATTTAAATTGAGTTTTAAAAAGGAAGTCCTGGTTAACCCTTTACTTAATTTCCTGCATGATTATCATCCAACAAAATTATAAATTGCAAATTAATTGAAGATAATAAATTAAAATAATTTGAATAACATGACTTTTATTGTATTAAAATTCGTAAAATGACTTGTTCTGCCTTTTAAATACAGATATTGTACTTGAAAAAATGATAAAAGTTAAAGGTAATATCCTTTAGAGTGATTTATTGGAACTGCCCACGCCCTTTTTAAAAACTAATTAGGTTATAGTTATGTATTTAAGTACTGAGACCTGTAAGGGCCTATCCACAGGCTTTTATCGAGCCTATCATAACTTTATATGCCAGCGCACAAGATACACAACGGCACATCAAGCCAATCACTGTATCGTATGTTATTTTATTATGCTAGTTATGCAAGTCTCTCGCTAGGTCTTAAGCTAGTGATACATAGTGTAAAAAACGGTGGTGTAACCTCGACCTTGTATCATGTATAAGCCGGTGGTTCCCTCTACTACTACACACACAACTCCTGGACTTAGCTTAATTAAGTAGTAAAGTAAATAGTACTAGGTTAAACAAACAAACAAACAAACAATGTAACCTATAAACTGTCTGGAATAATTAGTCCTAATTTACAGAATAAATTGGTGCAAAAACCGAAAATCGATTTTTTAGAGATACGAGGTTGGGAAAGTAACTCGACGATATATTGCAAGTACTTAAAAATAAAGTAAAAACAGTTTTTGTTTTTTTCTTTCAATTCCTAATTGGAATAAGTCATAGTAATTTTATTTTGTTTGTATAGTTTATATATATTTTTATTTAAATTTAAATTTAAAGTCATGGAAAATATTATTTTGCTTTAGACAAAATAAAATTGCTATTTTGAGTTATAGACTCAAATGAGTAATAAATTGGTGCAAAAACCGAAAATCGATTTTTTAGAGATACGAGGTCGGAAAAGTAACTCGACGATATATTGCAAGTACTTAAAGATAAAGTAAAAACAGTTTGTGATTTTTTCTTTCAATTCCTTTCCTATTGGAATAAGTCATAGTAATTTTATTTTGTTTGTATAGTTAGAAATAAGATAAATTTTTATTTAAATTTAAATTTAAATTCATGGAAAATATTATTTTGCTTTAGACAAAATAAAATTGCTATTTTGAGTTATAGACTCAAATGAGCCTATGTGAATATTTAGTAGGCGGTGTTCAACAAGTAATATATCAAAAAGAAAATTGAATTATGACAAGTTAAATATATTTAAATATTATTTATGGTGTAGCAGTTAATTTTAGTTCTTACATTTAAATTTAGCAATTATTATTTCTCTCGTTTTTTGTATTTTTTTTGTCACGTACTAGCAATTTTTAATTAAGTTTGACTTTGGATATTAAGTACTTACGCCAACTACTTTAAATGTATTTTAGATCTAAGGCTTTCACGTTTAGACATATTTATAGAACAAATTAGTAGTTTCGGGTTTTAACCCATATAGCACCGGTCGCCCAATGGACGTCCATTTTAGATCCCTTTTATGTACATTGGTCCACGGACTAATAATGGATGTACTATGTACGTCCATATATTTACATCCTTTGTACGGCTATTAGTGGACGTCCATTCAGTGTCCATTTTACGCCCATAATTTTTTAAGCTATATTTCTCGTGGTGACATATGTCACACGGACGCTGTATACGACTTAAAAAAAATTGACAATAATATGTCTAGCCTAAAAAAATTACCATCAAAACAAAAATACAACCCCACTTTTACCCCTTTCCTCCCAACCGATTTTGCTCAAATACTAACTTGTCCAAGGTAATATAAAAATACATCTGCATACTAAATTTCAATTGCTAGTTCAAAGCGTTCTTAAGTTATCGTGGATACAGAAAGACAGACCGACCGACAGACAGACAGAGAGATAGACAGACAGACAGAAATATTTTTTTTGTTGCTTATTTTGATTTTTCTCTACGTTTCAGAAAAAAATAACGTGATTTAAGCAAAAAAAAATGATTTTTTTTCCATCACAATACTTTTTTTTATGAGAAAGTAAAAAAAAAGTTCTATTAAGTTTTTCACAGTAGCAAAAACCAGTTTAAGTAAGCAAAAAAGTCCTATGGACGCTGGATGGATGGTTCGAACGGACACCTTATGGCTGTCCACAGTTGTGTCATCTGGACTTTGAACGGATGTCCATGGGACGTCCATAGAGAAAAAATGGGCATCCTATGAACATACAGCCGTCCATGAACATACGTCCAATGGACGTCCATAGTATCACTGTGTGCTATCTGGGAACAGTGTTCATCAATATCCCTAAAGATGTCTCTAGTATTAAGAGACGAAACGTCGGATAGTAATAATCCATCAACACGGTTAAAACCCGAAACTACTAGTTCTATAATACTTTAAATGTAAATTATTATAAAATAAGTTTTTTTCTACATTATTAGAAAATAAAAAAAAATAATTTGGATTTTGATAGAAGATCTTAATCCAATTTAAATAAAAAATAATAAGTATTTGGTCTAGAGTCATTTAATAAAACAGCGTTAGCATGATGTAAGCACAGTAAAAAATGAAAATCTTATTTTTTTGTCAAAATGGATAGATCAGAAATAAATTATTCAAAAAGTTCAGATTTCACTCAAGATAATAACTATGTAATTTGCATAAAACGAACAAATCTAATTAATTATAATTATAATTATCTTTGATATGAATCATATTCTTACTCTTCCGTAATTGAAGTAAAATATTATACAGAACGGTCCAAAAGTCACCCCCCTCTTAACTTTTGAACCAGTTGAGATATCGACTTCAAATTTGGAACTTTTTTAATAAGACAACTTAAACTATCTTTTAGCATATATCTAATACTTTCAGCTCCTAAAATGTGAGCAGGGGGGAATGGGGGCACATTTTTTTAAATGGAAAGAGGGGTTGTGTAATTCATCATTTTAAAGCTTATAAAATTCTCCATTTAACACCATATTTTTAAATTAAAAAAAAGTAAAAATTCCTCTAAAAAAACAAATAATTTTTTAAAAATACCTAATTTCATAATAAAAAAATGTTAATTATACTTTTAAACTAATTTTAGTTGACATAAACAAAAATTTATAAAAAAAACTTAAAAAATCGAATGTTTTAGCACAAAAAATTGAAAAATCAAAACCTTAAAAAACATTTTTAAAAAATTTAAAAATGTTAGTTTAAATATAGAATTTTATAAGCTTTAAAATGATGTATCACACAACCCCCTTTCCATTTAAAAAAATGTCCCCCATGCCCCCCTGCCCACATTTTAAGAGCTGAAAATATCAAATATATGCTAAAAGATAGTTTAAGTTGTCTTATTTAAGAGTTCTAAATTTGAAGTAGATATCTAGACTAGTTCAAAAGTTAAAAGGGGGGGTGACTTTTGGACCGCACTGTATAAGAATTATAATATAAAATATTATATTAAAAGATTATTTTTACTTTCTCATATATTGTCATCAAATTTTTTTTTTTCCTAAATCATGTTAATTTTTTCTAAACCGTTGAGAGCACATAAAAAATTACGTCTGTCTGCCTCTATCCACGATAACTTAGGAACGGTTTAAGATAAAAACTTAAAATTTGGTATGCTGATGTATTTTATATTATCTTGCAGGTTTGGACTTAAACAAAATCGGTTGGGGTGAGGATGCTAAAAGGGGGGATTTAATTTTACTTTTGGCTACAACTTTTTTATTATTCACAGTAGAAGAAAAAAATGCATAAAAATGTCATTTTTTTTCATCGGCCCTCCCCCTCTTCCCCAGAATGTAATAAATTGTTTCTTGACATAATTTTTTTATTATTCAAAATAGAGAAAAAAAAACAATAAAAACCACCTAAAAGGTAAAAAATACACAAAAAAAATATTGTTATATTATCTCAAAAGGTAAAAAAATATTTCTGGACTTATTTTTTGTTATTTGCAATAGAAGAAAACATTAAAAGGTTTTTAATAAAAACCACTTAAAAGGTAAAAAATACATGAAATCCCTCCTTGCAAAATGCAAATAACCTTATTACTACATTATAATTCATTTTACAAACAAAAAAACTTTTTACTTTTTTTTATCAGAAAATCTGGTTCCTCTTGAAATATTCTTTATATTTCCCAGACTCATGCGACCAAGACAAGAATTTCTTCTTTGGAAAATTTATCAAGGAAATTGTTTTGAGAAAAATAAAAAGCTTATTTCTTGCTTTAAATGTATTAAAGTTAATATTTATAGTTTGGACTTGAAGCATTACATTTATCTTCGACAAAAATAGTAATATCTTCTCAAAAATATTTATTTTGTAACGATATAAATCGTCACTTTGTAATATAGCAAGGGTTAATTAAACTATTCGTTTACTTACGTTATAATTTATGTTTATTTTGTATATAAATAGTTACGTATGTACAGAACTATTTTGTATCTGGGACTATTTTGTAGCAGGAACTGAATTCTAACCATATAAGTCTCTATTCCATAGTTCTACCTGAAAATAACATAAAGAAAACATAATTAGAATATGATTTTTAATAATAAAGAATCATATGACTTATTTCTTTATAATGCATTTGTCTATGGACTTACCTGGTTTTTATATGTTTCAGAGTCTATTGAGGGTTGGATTTCATTGGCTTTCATCTGTAGCTTGTCTCTCCTGGAAAGTTTCGTATGCTTATTCCTTCGGGATAATCTAGAATTTGTTGAAATAGTTTGCTGGAACTGCTCACTTAGATTCAGTATTTTGTTTATACTTAGTTCACAGGACACTTAGTATTCTGTTCGTATTTTTATTAGTTTTGCTGATAAACAATAAGTATTGTTTATATTTGTTTCTTAGGGTAATATTTTGAGGTTAGATATCACTAATACGGATTTATTAGGAAATAGTCTTTTTGTTATTATTTTTGGTGTAGTTTTCGTTACCTTTATTAGGAATCCTATACGGTAAAACTGTAGTTGATAATGACTTGCATAGATGTCGCTAATAGTTCAGAAATAGTATTTTATTTACCTGAAGGGTTCATACCGGTTTATAAGGTCGATTTTCGTTCTTCTTGAAGCAACTCTGATACAAAATGGTGGTGTCTTACTAACGAGTGTTTATTTTCTGTAATCATCGAAGTAATCCTTCATGTATTTTTATTTAAAGTTAGTGAAAATGAATATTTAAACAATGCGGAAGATATTGTAACTGTTATTTTCTACAATTACGCATTTATAACGTTTCGATGGACATCGAAGACTTAGTATGACACGTAAGTTAAGTTTTTCTGTTTCTTAGAATATTTCTGAGATATAATTATTGTTTTAGCACCATTATTACTATATTACTAGACCATTACTCACCATTTCTATACCATTAATATGGAATTATATTAATTTAAGTTGAAGTTTATTTTGGTATATTTGATATACAAGTTCTCCGCATGGAGTGATGTTCTGTTGGAACATGGTTCTGTAATTTTCGGCATAGATAAATTCTATATGACCGTCTAGCAGACAATTTTATATTGGACATAATTTTCAAAAGTATATTTTATCCCGGACAACATTTTTAATAATACATTTTATCCTGGAAGATGATTTTTCCAAAGTAGATGGGACAGCCTATATTTTTTTTCTTTCATTTGAGAAATGAATTCATCAGCATAGGGGAGACTTGTACAGATGGAGACGATGGAATTCATACCTCATGGATTTTGCAGAAACCAGCTAAGTACTCATTCTGAAAACTTTTGAAAGCAATATTTCATATTTTAAATTCTTTTATTTCAATATTCTTATAACTGTAAACTTTATCAGATCTGATATAGTATTGTTTAATACTATATGCCATTCTGGCTTTTGTTCATTTTTAGGTACTTATTTTTTTTAAAACATTTAATCTCATTTATTAATTATTAAATATCATACTTTGATTAAATGATTTCTAATTTAAGCATGACTTTTATACACTGCAAGAAATGATTGCTGTTTACATACATTTCTTGGTGCTTGCTGAACTTCATGTTTTCTTTATACATTTAAGTCGAATGATTTCTGAATTTAGTAATTTTTATTAAGATTTCTTTAATTATATCTTAATATAATTACACATATTTTTTTATATATATTAATACATTACTTGATGTGCTTTCATTAAGTTTATTTATAATAAATTTCTCAAATGAATTATCTTATTTTATTTAAGGGTTATATTTTCTCAAACTGAAAAGCTTAAGTATTTACACTAGGTTGTTACTTACCTAAAGGAGTAAAAGCTAAAGTAACTGGCGCCCCTAACAACATTAATCAATTCTTTCTATTTTTCCCTTGCCCATACCCATTGCTCCGCTGTCAAAACTAGCCGTTGGCAGTGAACGTATTAATTACGGTACAATTTTTTAAATCAAGTCTAATAACGTAATCTGCAGTTATCCAAAAAGAAACCAATAATATTAGTAATAGGAATTTTTGTATTGAAAATATTGTTTCTGTTCAAAAAACTGGCTTTAAGAAAATCAATAAACTTATTTGAAGTATTTTTTCTTTGTTTTTGAGTAGACTATGATGGTATTGGAATTATCAAAAATATTTTTCAAACAACTGGAAACACATTTTTTAACCACAAAAAAAAACACTCAAAGTTACCGATGTTTTTGCAACAAAAAAATAAAATAACTAATGACTCTTTTACCGTTTTTGGAGTGTCATCAAATGACAAGAAGGATACTGTCCTCGGCCTTTTTGTGTTATCGATCCTATTTGCCTGGAAACAGAAAAAAGCAGTTCCGCAAATGATATGTTCGGAAACACAGAAGCTTAAAGTATCTGGTGTCTGACGATATAGTATTGAAAAAAATATTTGTTAGATCAAAATAAATAAATAATAAATATATTAATATACAGGGTTATTCAGAGATAAGTTCGAGACATTTAAGAGGTTTCTACGTTAAAAAATATGAAAAAAAGTTCCTTTATTTTTAAAGTTACTTAATTTTTCATAAAAAAAAAATTATCGAAAATTTTTCTGGAAAATTAAAAGAAGTTTGGAAAATTTATAACTACCGTTATTTAATTGGCTTCTGAATTACTTCTGAATGGATTAGGACTTGTATGCATACCATATGGGAGGGATTGTGTTGGGTTTAGATGAGATTGAGTTTTGTGAACTGTTTTGGTTTCTATCAAATAGTGCATGCACTCGTTTTTTAGTCACGATATTTTGGACCTGGATATTTTGTTTCTGGGATATTTTTTCGAACCTTGGTTATAGACGGGAAATTTTTTGGCAGGTTATTTTGGTTATGATACTATCGGTAAACCATTTCACATAGTTGTACTGTTGCCCCTTTCAGATTTCTAGTAGCAGAAATCGAAAAAATAGTTATTCCTTAGGTAACTGTTAATCTGGTTGCCTAAACCAGATTTATTTCTCTAAAGTGTTTAAAAATAATGTTAATATTAACTCCACTTTAAAAATAATGTTAATATTATCCACTAAAAAAAGATCTAGTTAATATATATTATATAGTTAAATACGGACCAACTATTTTTCTCATTACTCTAACCAGAAATCTGGCAATGGCACCAACACAACTTAATATTGTAACCAGAAACAAAACTTACATTTTAAGCACAACAATATTTCCCTTAACAGATTTCTGGTTTCAGCAACCAGAAAAATAGTTTTTACGTATTTTACTATTAATCTGGTTTGGACTCAATCTCTCAATCAGATTTTTTTTCATTTGTTGTTCTAGGAAATTTAAAAATACATATTTTTTATTATTTTATATAGATACGACATTTATAAGAAAAGGGTTCGGTCTTCCCCGTATTCTTATATCGAACATGGGAATGAGAATCTTCGAGTATCATTCATTATAATACTCTTCGTAGTCTTTTGTTAGATGTACAGTTGGTACCAACAAAAAGTGGGGTTAAGTAAAATTTCATGTTTTCCATAAAATTTAGTTGTGTGAATGTGGATTATTTAAATGGGATTATGCCTGTTTGAAAAATAAGGTTAGTATGGTTAAAATCATATGTTATTCTATGCATTTGTGTTTAGTAAATACTATTTGGATTTTGAAGCGTATCTCTATTGTTAATTACTGTATTTCTGCTCTTAAATATCCCTATTCTAAAATGTCTATTATTAAATCCCCTTATCAATATATTTTGTATCTAATAAACTTGTTTTAAACACCTTTATTTTTAAAAAACACTACTAGTATATTGGTCTCCTACAACTAGGTATTCCTCATAGTCCCTTAATTTAAAAATTATAATTATGGGTTTTACACCAGTATTCTCCGAGTACTCTTGTTTTTCTGCTTTATCTCTCCCAATTTTAAAAAAATACACCAACATTTTTTGACTTTGACATTGATGTGGCAGTAACAATATTGACACTAAATTTATTAACAAGTAAACAAATATTTGTCAAATGAAAGATAGTTCACAATGTAATTTTTTTTATAACCTCACTTTTCCAGTTTTGTTGGTACCAACTGTACCTACTAAACAAAACTTTAAGAATACTTAATAATGGTCTGAAGCCAAAATGGCAAAACACTCCGTTTAAAAAAAAACTACATTTATTTTTAACAAAAATAATGCAGGAAAATAGATATAGCGGGCACAAGTTAAAAAATATATATCAGTCTCAAATTTTCAGGACGCCCTTCATGAACCTGCAGGACCTGTAATAAACATAAGAAAATCGGGCTAGTTTAGACAGTTGAGTTCTTGTCTTTGGGGCGCACCTGACCCAAATATTTCTTGCCTCAGTGTTAGACAATTTCTCTTCACTATCTGGGGCAAATTGGATTATTTGCTCTCCTCATCATCATCACCATCATCATCATATTATCATCATCATCAGAAGCGGTGTGGTAATTACAAGTAATAGTCACGGCACTCAGACCTAAGATCTATTGTGCATGCCGCAGTTATCTAGGATGACATATTATTTGATTAGGATGATATTCTATGGGACAACCATCTAAAAATGCGATGATCTGCCCAATTGAAAGATCGACTAAATCGCTAGATTGCACTGATGGTGAACCCAAAAATAGCACACTTTTCCGTGATAAGACAGGACATTGCCCCAAAATGTTTCTTTACCATAATTGCAGAATCTACAGCGATTACTCTGGATAATTTTCATTCTATAAAGAAGATTGTTAAGTAAGTTAAGTACCGTTAGAAAACTGATTTATCAAAACTCAAACTATTATAATAGTTTTAAGTTTGTTTAATTGTATTTTTATGTTATAAAATAAGGGCTCTTTGATTTAAGTTGAATTGATACACTGCGACTTCGCTCTGGTGAGTTCTTTCTCGTTCCCGGACTCTGCACTACAAAATCTGCAGTGACCGGGACCCCATATTAAAATGACTTTGTTTGTTCCCGCTGGCGCCTTGTGGGACCAGAACGAACCTTGTCCTTGATTCCTTCAGGGATACCTAAATATCTGAACGAAACAAAATAATTATATCCACATCCCTGCAGCAGCTAGGATAGCAAAACCCTCTGAAATCCTGTGAATTGTATACTAGCCGTCCAGAATTTATCTGTATAGCACACTATGACAATAAGTAGAAATGTTCCTTCTTTCTTTTCTCACTGTTCCTTTGCTGGTAGTATTAAAGTTTATTACTCTGTCATCTGCTGAGATTGCTAAAGGCCCTTTAGCAAACTTTATTAAAGAGTATTTTGACCTTATATTACTCCCTCATCCTTTCAACTGCATACATCTCGCATCCTAGGTAACTGGTCATCGCTTCCTTCCTAATCCAGGTTTGATACGAGAGTGGCGTAGCCTTAATAGGGCAGGGTAATGACACACCATTGCAATGGAATGCAATTGCAATGGATTGCAATTGCAATGCATTGAATGTTGTCCTCACTGTGCCAAAACTCTTAGTATCTTATTGAATTTCTGGGCTGCGGTTGTTTTTTCGCTTCCAGCCACAAGAGTTATAAAATAAATTAATTTAAAATGTGTTTGTTTTTCCTAATAAATCTATTTTGCCAATGAACATATCTTATATATTTATCATCAAGTTATTAGTCCAAGGTTAATTTAAGGTAACTCAGGGGGGAACTATTCTCTGCTTGATATTTTATAATAACACATATTTTACACTGCGAAGAGTATTCACTATGGAATTTGAAGCATTACATCTTCACAGCTTGTTTTATAAATATCACTTACAAAGATCAAATAACATAAAGACAATTCAGCTATGATTGACAAAACGCAGCGAGATATATTTAATGTGGTTAAAACAAATGCTCGTGTTTTCACATGTTTCTACTGCTGATGCCCCAGCCACACATCTTTTCCCGATCTATTTAAAACTTACAGAATATTTAGTATTTAATTTACCCAAAAGCTTGCAGTAGGTGCTTCAACCGTTTGACAGCCATTCCATTCATTTAAATGCATTTGAGGTGTAATTTCAGTCACACCGAGTTTCTTTTACTTTTTTATATTCTATAAATTAATTCGTACCAAAATGAAAATCTAACAATATTTGGTGTACCTGTAGGCAGCTGTATAGGTACTAAGATTTGACTTACATTAAGTACTTAAAGTTAACTAAGTCTTTCTAGATGTTCGTTACTCAGATTTTTTAAATTATAACCTCAAAATGTATTAAATTGCTATTAACTTTTATAAATCAAAGCTGCAACTTTCAAAACATTTTAAACCACCGGGTTTTAAATATTGATAAAGCTTCAGCCTGCTACGATTTCATTTGCATACAAATACGAGCAACTGAAAAAATTTTGAAGTCAAGGCTTAAAATTTTTAGGACCTAAAATCTAAAGTTTAGTACCCTAGGGTCACTCGATCGGTTGTTGCTTTGTCTAGTTTGTGTGTTGGTGTGTTTTGGTGGTTGGGTCGTTTGGGGTTGCATTTCAAAAAAGAAAAATTTCTTCTTTTCCGCATGAAATATTTCTTACTGTCCAGTGCAATGTATATCAAAAGTTGATTCTACCAGAAAGAAAAGCTCCAAACGTACAATATTATATTAATTTATAGATCTACTTATTTGTAAGATATTATACTGCTGAAATCTGTCTGAAATGAAATTTTAAATTGTCAATATACAGGGTGTCCCAAATGAAAGGGGGTGGAGAAGGAGGTCGTTTCAAATCAAAATAACCATATATGTTGTTATCCAATTCTTGATGATTTAAAACTTCGCTCACTAAATAAAAATAATAACAAAAATATGACTTCTTTGGTAATTATCTTTTTTATATATGATACTCAAACGTGCACTCTTCCAACAAAATAATTTTCTTGAAATGTGTTAGCTCCTGTCTCATTTAAAAAAAATATTTTCTGAGCACTATTTGTTCACAACAAAATGTTAGTTGATTTTTAAATAGCGCTGACAGAAAAAGAAGTGCGACAGAAAGCTGACCAACTATCAGACAAATTCTTCATCTAATTTATTTTCTAACAAGGTATAATACACAGGATTATTTTTAAACAATTTTTTTAATATCCATTTTTTTTGTTATTTAAGTCGTGTTTGAGGAAATTTGATGTGGTGTCCTTTGCCGACTAAAATTTAAAAATTTTCAAAAATTTTACCATTAATAGTTGCTAAAACCACTGTACTTTTTATAACTGCTAAGTTATAAATTTTCAATTTTCCAACTGACAAAAAATGGATATTAAAAAAATTGTTTAAAAACAATCCTATGTACCTTGTTAGAATATATATGAATACATTAGATGTACAATTTTTCTGATAGTTGATCAACTTTCTGTAGTACCTTTTTTTCTGTCAGCGCTATTTAAAAATCAACATTTTTTTGTGAACAAATAGGTAGTGCTCAGAAAATATTTTTTTAAATGAGACAGGAGCTAACACATCTCAAGAAAATTATTTTGTTGGAACGGTATCATATATGAAAAAAATAATTACCAAAGAAGTCATATTTTTGCTATTATTTTTATTTATGAGCGAAATTGGCGATTTTAAAGAAAAATACAAAATCCGAAATAACTTTTAAACCATTAACAATTGGATAACAACATATATGGTTATTTCAATTGGAAATGACCTCCTCCACCACCCCCTTTAGTTTGATTGTTTACTTTTGGGACACCCTGTATTGCAACAGGGTTGCTCATCTAAGCTAAATATGTACTTTCCGTAATTCTCTTAACGTCCGGCCCCGGTACTTTAGAAATACCACACATAATTCGGCGACCTGCGTACTGTGGGTAAATTGCAGGGAGGTATCGATGCTCATCTATTACCTTGTCGCTACCCGTCAGGCGAAAACTACCAGAAACCCAAACAGCTAACTACAAAACACTAGACAAAGTAACAACTGTTCGAGTGAACCTAAGTACCCAGGGGTAAATAATATTCCCACAGTTTCAGCTTAGTACGAGATTATTTATTAGTTATAGAATGGCTGAAATTACACCTCAAAAGGATAATAACTGCAAAAAGGTTGAGGTATAAATTCCAAAGTTTGAGGTAAAGTTAGGTACTAAGTAAGTACTGTAAGTTTTAAATTGATTAGGGGAAATTGTGTGGCTGGGGGTGATGGCATTAATGTTTCCACTGATGATGCTTGGTGATATTTTGGTGGCATCAATCACTGTCAACACGTTATCAATTGAGTTTTTTTTCTACGAAAACTATTTAATTAGTGCTTTGGCTTACCACTTGGTCATCTAAATATAGACGATCGAGAAAAAAGTTTGAATCTTAAAAATACTGCAGCAGACATATAATAACATACAATAATGTTTCTTAACTTATCCTCTAAAATGGGTCACTGAGTATTTTTTACTAATTAGGTACTTTTAGATCTATGACATACAGTACGGTCCAAACTCATCCCACCTTTTAATATGTGGTTAGGGGGCATGGGGTAGATTTTTTTATAGACAGATGGGTCAACCAATAAATCTCTATTTGACCATATAAATTTTTTAAATATTTTCGGGGGTTGAAATACGGTTGGAAAGGGTAATTTTTCAAAATGTCTATAAACATATCAAACAATTTTTTTGAAATGATTAATTTCAAGATAAACAAACTTACATTATATTTTTAAACTAGTTTTAATCGATATATGTAAAAATTTACAAAAAAAATATCTTAAAAAACAAATCAAAAAAAATAAAAAATCAAAACTTTAGATATACAGCCTGTTCCAGAACTCGCGTACAGAAATTTAAGGGTATATTAAAAACCCTCTGGAAAATATGAAAAAAAATGTTGGACTTTAATAAATATTTATGTCACATTAATTACCATGTCAACCTATAGAATATGTACCTGCAATAATTAAATTTGCTTCCATAGCTACAAATTCAACTTTTAATGGTAATTTAACATCAGAAACAGTATTGGTCCACTTAAAGCGTTCTTATTTTTGAATTGAATGAAGATGGATTGTTTTTTGAAAAAATATCTTAAAAAACAAAGCAAAAAAAATAAAAGATCAAAACTTTAGATATACAGCATTTTCCAGAACTCGCGTACAGAAATTTAAGGGTATATTAAAAACCCTCTGGAAAATATGAAAAAAAATGTTGGATTTTAATAAATATTTATGTCACATTAATTACCATGTCAACCTATAGAATATGTACCTGCAATAATTAAATTTGCTTCCATAGCTACAAATTCAACTTTTAAAGGTAATTTAACATCAGAAACAGTATTGGTCCACTTAAAGCGTTCTTATTTTTGAATTGAACGAAGATGGATTTTTTTTTACATTTTTTTCATATTTTCCAGAGGGTTTTTAATATACCCTCAAATTTCTGTACGCGAGTTCTGAAACAAGCTATATATATATAGTAAAATAAAGAATTTAATTTGATTTAAAATAATGCCCTATCACCCACATTTTAAAAGATAAAAATATTAACCATATACCAAAAGATAGCTTGGTATCTCAACTAGTTTAAAAGTAAAGAAGAGGGGGTGACTTTGGACTACACTGTATATTTACTAACGCCATAATATATTATATATTATATTATAACCATAGTTATTAACTATAACTATTATTTATAGTGACCAAAGTACTTATAAGTACGTCTTCGTATATAATTATATACGGAGATTTATGAACCCCAGCTAATATTAATATAACTTTTAATACACATTTTTTAAATGGGTACCAAAATATATACTGACATACAAAAGGTAATTACAAACACAAAAAACAATTCCTTTTATCTAAACCAATACCTTATACATTTTTGTATACAAAGAAGGACTTTTCTTTGATAAATTTCATGAGGTATCAGCGCAACGTAGTATAAAATCGAGTAGTCCCAATTAGTCGATTTTTCCCGGCGAAAAATATACAACTGGCATTTGAAAGAAAGCCGTATCTTGAGAATACCGATAAATTACCTACCTTAAATTACCCAGTGGAGGATTTATTTCATTTTAAGCGGGGGCGGGGGCATCCATAAGGAAAAAAAATGCGCATTCACCAAAAATATAATTTTGAAGGTATTTGTTTGCTAATATATCTCGCTGGGGGGGGGGATGTCATGGCCCCCATGCCCCCCCCCCTAACTAAACCCGCCGGTGAAATTACCAGAAAAAAATCTTATCTAGTTTTGTGTGTACTGAAAACGAATTTGACAGTAAAAAAGCTCTCTACCTTCATAGCTTTTTTAAAAAGTGGCAAAAATAAATACTCTACGAGCTAGCTCGAGATTTTTAAAGTTATCAAACACGTAAACTATTGAATTTTGGGAAGACCCGCGGGTTTTGCGATTTTCAAAGTGCTCTATCACCTAAACTATTGAATTGACAATAAAATAAGTACTGTCAAAATGGAAAAAAAATAGGATTTCATAATATCCTTAAAGAGCACTAGTGTTATAATGTGAACATTAATCAAACAAAATGTGCGCTTAATACTAAGTAGAACGTAGATAAATATAAATCAGCCATTCTATGATGACGGACGCTACCATTCGTACAATATTTTATCAAATATTTAAAAAAAAGTCCGAAAAAGTAAAACCAATATTACAGCTGGTATGAAAAATAGAAAATGGAGATAAGCTAAAATAAAATAATAAATACAATAATTAGGTATCTGGCATTTAGGGTTTACAAAATTTCATTTTTAAACTTTGATGACGGACACTGCAAAATATGGAAGTGGAATAAATCTATTTTATATTTCGCTAGAATATTAGCAAATTGGTTAAACTTTATTATATCATAGTTGGTATTGGTACTAGATATATATTTTTTTAATTTTATTTTATGTTTAGTTTAATATACAGTATATGATAAAATTAAATGTGTGACGCTACATGACGGACGCTACAAAATTTCCACCAAAATTTTAATCTTTTATTTTCTTATTTATCTTAAAGAAACAAAAACAACAACTACAATTTGAATAAAAAAACTCTAAATTTAACAGTAAAATACAACACCACTCAAACAAAACACATGATGATTCTTGTTTATCCGGTTTGAAACGAACCGTAACTTAAATTCGTAAAAAATTATTTCAATTGGATAAATTTTGATTCAATTTGTTAGGGTGCTATGTAAAATAAAATTTTGTTGGGCTATTAATGAAAAATAATTAATTTTAAATTAGAAATATAAAATTTACACCTCAACAATTATATTTCATAATAAAAGTATGGCATATAAAAAAAATTATATTTTGCAGCTTGGTTTCAAATTCTATGGAATGGTTGAAATACAGCCTATTCCAGAACGCGCTTAGAGAAATTTGAGGGTATATTAAAAACCCTCTGGAAAATATGAAAAAAATGTCAAAAAAAATCCATCTTCGTTCAATTCAAAAATAAGAACGCTTTAAGTGGATCAATGCTGTTGCTGATGTTAAATTACTTTTAAAAGTTGAATTTGTAGCTATGGAAGCTAATTTAATTATTGCAGGTACATATTCCGTAGGTTGACATCATGATTAATGTGACATAAATATTTATTAATATCAAAAATCCACCGCAGGATGGAGCAACTCTATAAACATAGAATATTTGATAGCCTCTGTCGGTTTTGTAAAAATATAATAACCGAAAAAGATTCTAAAGTTGAAAGTCTCGAACAATGCACGCGTCAACAATTAAAATGCAACCATAGTTACTAATAAGTAGGGAAAAAGTAATTTGTAGGTAATTTAACATCAGCAACAGGATTGGTCAGATTTATTAGCTTCCTTTTTAATTAGCATTGAAGATGTTTTTTTTTTGAAATTTTGTTCAAATTTTCCAGAGGGTGTTTAATATACACTCAAATTTCTGTACGCGAGTTCTGGAACAGGCTATATATATTTTGTCATTTTATTATTATTTTTTTTGCATTATACAGGGTGTATTTGAAATAGGGTAGGAAATTTTAACAGGTGATTCTACATGATAAAATATGACAAAAAGTTCCTATAAACATATGTATAAAAATGCGTCATAAGGGAGCTACGCCCCTTTGAAATTGACTAAAAAAATCGGTTTTTATTTAATAACTCAGGAACCCTTTGAGATATGTTAACGAGGTTTTGCACGTGAATTAATCCTAATAAGGCCCATCTTTGTATGTCATTTTCACGTACTTATTTAAACCAGGGGTGTGCGAAACGGGTGGGCCTTATCAGTTTTTTGTACCAAACTTTTTTCTGTGTAACTTTTTTGCAATTTTATTTTTGAAATATGATTCCTCAGGTCAAAATACATAAAAAAGGTACTCTTGTTGTAATACTGTTGGATTAACCGTTTTCAAGAAAATGTTATTCTACATCAAAAACTAAGAAAAAAAGTTTCCATACATGTAGGTCGAAAAAACGCTTTTAAAGCTACCATAGCCCCTTAAAAATGGTGCATACGTAGGAGACCATAGCTCCATTAGGATTGATTTTTGGAAGTACCTGTATATTTTGGTTTTTAACATTTTAGTATTTAATTTTTCGTCCTCGAACCGTGGAATTTCACCTTCAAATGAATTTTTCTCGAAAACGGTTAATCCGACAGTATTACAACAGGAGTATCTTTTTTATGTATTTTGACCTGAGGAATCATATTTCAAAAATAAAATTGCAAAAAAGTTACACAGAAAAAAGTTTGGGACAAAAAACTGATAAGCCCCTCCCGTTTCGCACACCCCTGGTTGATATAAGTACATGAAAATAACACATAAAAACGGGCCTTGGTAGGATTAGTTGACGTGCAAAACCTCGTTTATATATCTCAAAGGGTTCCTAAGTTATTAAATAAAAACCGATTTTTTTAGCCACTTTCAAAGGGGCGTAGCTCCCTTATGACGCATTTTTAGACATATATTTATAGGAACTTTTTGTCATATTTTATCATGTAGAATCACCTGTTAAAATTTCCTACGCTATTTCAAATACACCGTGTATAGTGAAACTTTCATAAATTACTCAAAAATATAACAATCGGGGTTTTCCAGTATTAAAGCATAAGCATAGGCGTTAGATCGTATAAAAGTAGGATGATAAATCCAAGACATATGCTAAAATAAATGCAGGCCAGAGAACAAAAGAGCTTGTTTCGGATTTCAGAGGGATTGTATTCCTTGAGGGTTGGCAATACTGTCCGGGCTTTGTGTCTCTCCACAGGGGATTATCGCCTTGGTAAAGTTCCGCACGAGCCAAGATTTATCTTTCAATTTAGAATTTTGCATTATTTGATATTCTGGATTCATAATGAAAATCCAAGTCACATAGGCATATTTTTTAAATGTCATCTTTTGTAGGCAACTTCATGTACTCGCTAAGTACAGTACTAACTACTAGTATAGACCTGACAAATAGGGCATTAGCCCTTTTTCTCCATACTACAGGGTAGCCAAAAAAAAACCGGACACTTTTTAAACCGTTATAACTTCTTTGACTTTTGACCGATCTATACCAAATTTGAAATGAATATACTAAAAAGGATTTTGAAGATAATTTTATTTACTTAAAATATTATTATATTGTTCAGTAATTAAGCTTTTTCCGAAGGGGTTGCTTTAACGTTTTGGGGATTAGAGCAAAATGTATAATATGATAACTTTCCGACCTCACTATGTTCAGTGTTCAAAGCCTGTACTATTCGGCGGGAACGGGAGCCTTCTTCGAAAAATTTACCGCGTAACAATTATCGCGAAAATATTTCGTCGAAAAAATTACCGCGAAATGATTTTTTCCGCGCAAAGGATTAACAGCGATAAAAATTTAACGCGAAAAAATATTAAAGCGAAATAAAAATAGCGAAAACTATTACCACGAAAAGTTTAAATAGCGAAATGCAATTACCGCAAAAAATATATAGCGAAAGTAATAGCCGCGAAAATATTTAACGCGTAAAGCAAATTCCGAGTCTAATTTTAAATTATAAAAATACGTTTTTTTTATAATACTTTTTCTTTAGCTACGCCAAGTTTAATATATTATATTACCAATTTGAATAATTAAGTTTAATAATTAATAATAATAATAATAATAATAATAATAATATTTATTTAGTATAACTATTACATGTTATTTAAAACTAAAACAATGTAATTAAGTACATAAAACATCAGTACTTATTAACAATAAATGATTTTAATAAATTCTTATATCTAGTAAAATTATCACAATTTTTTATTTCTATAGGTAAACTATTAAAGCTGACTAGTCCGTTGTAAAACAATGTTTTGCTATATTTTTGAGATGTAGCCTTGTCTATGTAAATGTCATTCTCTTGTCTGGTTGGATATGTGTGGACTTCATTGCTACGTTTTAATTTTTTACATAAATAGTTTGGGGCTAAATTATTTTTAATTTTATATACAACAATTAGGGCTTTAAAAGTAATTCTCTGTTTGACACTCATAAATGAAAGTACCTGTAACATTGTATTAATTGGCGTATATCTATTGCATTGTAAAATTATTCTCATAACCTTATTTTGAACTACTTGTAATCTACTGCAGAATTGCAAAATTGCAGAATTAACAAAATTTTAATATAACTAAATTGTTTGGTTTGGTTTTTAAACATATATGTAAGTAAAATTATAATTATATTACTAATAAATTAATATAATATAATATAATACATAATTAATTTCTTTATATTGGTGTTATAATTTTAGTATTTTAATAAAAACAAAACTATGATTATAAAATAAGCGTTTCATTTAAAAAATTATAATATATATTTTAAGGTTATTTTTTTTAATTAAAATTTAGGCGCGATTATGATATTGCGCGGCGAAAGTATGCGCGATTATATTATTACTACGTAAAAGTATGAGCGATTTTTATTGTCGCGATAATAGTTTCCGCGGTAAATGTTTTCGCGGTAATAATTTTTCGCGGTAATTACTTTTTCGCGGTGAAAAATTTCGCGGTTAAATCATTGCGCGGTACATGTTTTCGCGGTAAACGTTTTCGCGGTAAAAGTTTGGCGGCAAATTATTCGGCAAAGTCTCCTAGATCCCTATTCGGCAATCGTTCTCAATCGGGTCCCGGGCAACATTTGCTATTTCACGTGGAAATCATTATGACATCATTTAATGATTTAACGTTAAATGTATACACCTCATGACAAACTCATAACAAACTCACAACATCATCACAAAATCATGAGATGTGCTCATCATGATGTTCGTATGAGTACAAAACGTGGAAATCATAACATGATGCTCTCATGAGGCCTATATGAGTTCATTGACTAAGTATAAACTTACTCCTCTTTAACCAATGATGAGTTTATGGATGTTGTCCGGGTATCTGGATATCCCTTCCTTCTACCCATAATGTTTGGGTGCCTCTCAGTATTACAAACTACGGAGTTATTACCGAAGAAATTTCTCTTTTCTCCCGTTGTGCTTCGTTATATATCTTTAGGGAATATTCCTATTATATATATTATATTTTAACTTTAGACGGTCTTCTACCTGTATCACTTTGAAGTTAGTAACTGGGACTTTCCCTTAAGCAACTTCCACAATCTTGGCATGACAGTATGTAGCTCTTTGCCCCATCTAGTTATTCGCATCCCTCACTCTAAGGTGACTTGTTCTTGCTTCTTTTTTATCCCTTTCCTCTTGAACCAAAAAGAAAGGGTCGTTCGATTGCACTAAAAGCTAGTCGCAAACGAATTTGATGTACTGTTATACTGTTATATACGGTTTAAAAGACCTAAAATATTAAAAATGATGGCATTTACGACAATGGTAAAAAGTATTGTCGAAATGGAAAAACAAAAGCATTTAGTTTTAATATAGATAAGATCTTTAAAAAAAAACACCAGTGTTGTAATGAGGACATTAATAAAGCCAAATGTTCGTTTAATACCTACTAAGGAGAACTTAGGTAAAAAATATTTGTCCTCATCGAGGACTCCTCATACCCATCAAAGTGACATTTAAAAGGTTCTTACTCATATGTAATTTTAACCAACTATGTGGATAATTTCTATTCAACTATTATACTGTGTAAGTAAGAAATTGAACCTATAAATATGTATTGTTAAAAACGTAAAAACGGAAGTTGCAGATTTTAAGCAATAGATAACATTGTATTATGGTTAACCCGATGTTATACATAATATCAGAAAAACTATAAATCACCAGCTCCGGAGACCAAATGAATAAATTGGATAATCATATAAATATGTTATATTTATATAACTTTTTCTTTTTGAAATATACCTATCCAAACTTCGCCCTCGTTTGGCACACCCCTGGTTAAAACAAGTACATGAGAATAACATACGAAGATGGGCGTTATTAAGATTAGTTCACGTGCAAAACGTCGTTTCTATATTTTAAAAGTTTTATGAGTTATTAAATTTTTTTAGCCACTTTCAAAGGGTCTTAGCTTAGTTATACGTTTATAGGATTTTTTTATATTTTCGTTTGTAGAATCACCCCTTAAAATTAATGACCCTGTTTCAGAATAACCCTGTATATATTTATTTTATATGCCTCAATTGGTCAAATATTCCTAATTAAAATTTCAAGGAAACAACCTAAAAATGTGGGACAAACCGGTGCATTAACTGGACAAAAATGGATAATGTTTGTCGTTTTAAGCCAATAGTACATTCTCCCACTGTAAAAATAACCTTGTCTTCGCATGCTCCCGATTTCATACCAAAAAAAATAACGTTAAGCATTCACGGTAAAAAATTAATTTAAAATAATGTAAAAATTACTTAGTTTACTAAGTAATTTTATTGTACCTGACTATGTCATGAATTTGTGTAAATATGTTTAAATATTATTTACTAAATAAATGTAAATAATTGATTGTAAAACAATGTAAAATACTGGTAAAATTTGTAAAGCTCTGTAAATTAATTTAAAATTATATTAAATTATAATATTGTTATTATTATATAATAATTTAGTTATTTAAAATTACATAGATTAATACACTGATGAAAAAATTTTTACACAGTCGACCGTGTAGACCTGAATTAACACGGAAACGTATTAAAATGTCTAAAACTGCGTAAATTTTACGAACGGTGTGTATTTTACACAATTTAACACGACTCCTTCTCAATAATTATTCAGGTCAACACTGTCGACACGGTCACACAGTGTGTGCTTTGGTATACACATTTACATTAGGTACTCTATACTTAAAAAAATTCCAATCCCATTCCATTCCATTCCAATCCCATTCGGTTGATTCGACCTATTTGATGCGCTATTTTTGGAACCGTGCTCGTTTTTTTTTTTTGGATAAAGCCCACAGTGGTTTTTGGCTCCTAGTAGTGAAAAAAAAAAATAAAGGTAGATATATTTTTTTTTGTCATGGATAGGTTTGGCTCTAACTTAAAGCATCTAAGCCAAAAAAACGTATTTAAAATATATTTTATTCTTTTTTTTATAGGCTTTTAAATTCAAAAATATTCTCGCATTTTTTCGATATATTTTGATGAAAATTTTATATGAATAAATACTACTATAGTATACTACTACTACTACTACCTACTACTACTACCAGTACTAAAGATATGGCTCTATTTTTTTAAGTAATACTAACACATATTCGGTTTGTAAAAAGAAAATAAGTTTTAGATTAAATCTTCTAACGAAGATTTTAAGGGAAGTTATTGGAAATAGAAAAACAAAAGATTGTATTGAATTATTTAATATTTATTTAATGTTACTCTAATGTTTTGAAGCAAGGAGAAAAAGTATTTTTAAACTTTAATTTTTTTATTTTTGTTGCTCTTCTAAAAGTAAATAAAATATATTTAATTTTTTCTATTTTTGATCACACCCCGTTAAAATACCGGTAACTGGAATAACTAAATCCAAAACTTATTTTTATAAACAGCTGCTGTCTAACAGCATATAGGTAATTTTCATGAAAACATATTAAAAAAAGCAAAAAAATCTAATTTTTTGAATTTCGAAAACTTAAAAAAATAAAAAATAAGGATATTTTAAATCTGCTTCATAGTATAAGAACCAATTTAAGTCAAACAATTTTTTAAGACTTTTGTTGTTTTGTTGACAAAACTTAGAGACAAAAAGACATTGTGCTTTTTACCTCGAGCTGATCATGAAAAACGGAAAAAGGGTGCAAAAGGCAATTTTAAAATAGTCTATTTTTGTAGAGCAGTATTATCAATTAGGTACGGACTATGTGCATGTTGTATTAAATAAATTCTTTCCCAAGTTAATGTAATACACTATTTTTGAAATACTACAAATGGTCGCCTACGGCCTGACATTAGATTTTTATTTTTGTTTGGTGATGTATTACAGAAGGGCTTGTAAAATGCGTAACTTTAAATTTTTTTTCTACGACTGCTTTAGAATGTAAGCAAATACACACACTTTTCAAACACAGAATGAATCTATTCTATCTCTAGATATGGTATGATGTAGTGTCATCTCTTGTTTATAAAGTAAAGAAAACTGTAGCAAAATTAGCAAAAATATATATATATATTTTACCATGAAACATTGAATAATTTAATGCAATTTTAAGTTTTGCCTTAAAATTACATAAAGTTTATTAGTTTTTCTTAATATTTGACCAGTTTTTTATCAATTTAGTTCAAAAAATTAAAACTGCTCCATCTATTGTTAAATATTTAAACCTAATATCTGTCACAACCATCTGACATAACCTTCAATTTTTGCATTATAAATATGTGCTGAAATTAAATAAAAATCTTTTTTAAGTACTGATTTAATAAAATTATTAAATAACATTAATCGCTTTATTTAAAAATATTTACAATGTCGAGTCACAAAAGACATTGTTTTTAACCTTGTCCACAATTTAACGCCATACAGTGTTTCATATTTGCAGTCGAAGAAAAAGTATAGTCTACAACACGTATGGAAAAGTCATTCCGCGCTCGTGGGACCGTCATACTCGCCTACCGGCTCGTATGACAAACTTTCCGGAATATTGTCTATTCCATACTAGTTATAGAATATACTATTCTTCGTCGAAAATATCACTTCTCAACCTAGAACAGTACAACCGTGACGTAAAGAACGCTTTCATCAGTGCGAATGTCAACTGCACTATACCCACCGTAGGCGTCCTAGGACTAGCAATAATACAATACTAGAAAAGTAGGGGAAGATGTAACATCGCGTCCCGCCTGATTGGGCGCCAGTTGTAACATCGGCGCAACGAGTAGGCGTCCTTAGGCTCAACTCCGCCTAAAGGTGGGGCTTTTGCAGCATCACAGAGAGAGACGTGGAGTAGGCTTTAGATGCCTCGTTGTGCCGACGGTAAACCATTCAAATATCTAGTAGACTCAGGCCGGTTTTTAAGCTAAGCCGATTGTGGTTAAAAATAGACGATATTTTTAAAAAGAGTTAAAGATTTTGTGTTTTGTTTCTCGTGTTATGCTAGATGACAGTTATTGACTATGGAAGATTTTTGCTGATAGATTGTTTTTCGTTTTGTTACCAGAACTTGATTAAAAGTTGTGATTAAAATTTTGTTTTAGTGAGAGTGTATTTTTTGTTCTTTTTGTTTTTTCCTTATAGATCAGGTAAGTTAAAATTTATGGTTTTGTATTAATAAAAACTTGTCTAACTAGCCCAGTTAAACTAGGTTAAAACAACGTGGAGCTATTACTAGTACACTGTAAGGCATATTTATAATTAAAAATTAATTATTTAAAATAAAAGAAAAAGTCAGATCTTACGCTACTTTTAATTTTCATATTTTTTTAGAAGGTTACAAATAAACAAACAAATATAATAGCATAAACACCATATTTGCATTTTTGGCCAAAGCGACAGCACCTGAATTATATTATCAAAATTTACCTAATACGTTTAACAGACTTAGTTATATTTTTTTGGTTGTTTTTTTTTTGTGTATAATAAAGATAATTTAAAAAAAGTGAAACAAAAAAAAATAAAATAACCTCGAAAATAACACAATATTCTTAATTTTAAGATGATTTATTGTTTTAAAATTATACATGTATGTATTATACACGTATACTACAGTATTAGTTGTATAAAAATAAATGTTTCGACTGTAGGGGCCCTTTCTAAAAGATAACGGAATTAACGGAAATTCAAAACACCTAAGTTAGCCATTTTGCCTAGGGTCTCAAGAAAGCTGGATTGGGCCCTACCTATTACCCACATATGTAGCTATAGTTTTTTTAGTGTAGGTAATTTTACATTGGACCCGTACAATTGCAGAAAAGAAAATATTTAAATTCACAGAAAATTCAATGTAATTTAAAATTGCCTTGGTTGCAGCTGTACGTGCAGGCCTGTAGAAAGGACGGGTAAAAGGAGCCCTGGAAAAAATTTAGCCCCCCTGAAAAAATTAAAATGTGCATAATATTTAAATTAAGTACCTACAATAATTTTCAGTTTTTGCTATTGTTGTTGTTAGCCCCTTCTGTATTCTCGTGAGCCTTCCTGGTCTTTTAACTGACTAGGTTCTACAGACCTGCGTTTATTTTTACACTCATTTTACAGTGTATCTACATATTTCTTTTATGATTTAGGTAACTTGCTTTTTATTATATATTCTTTATTTCCTTAAATGAGTCTGACATTTTATTATTTTCTTTTGCAATACCAACCTAGATATGTGAAGTCAATGTCGTCAGTATTATTTCTTTTTTTTGTAATTAATATTAAATGTAAATTTTCTTCCTCTGGATGGCCTTTAAAGAGAAAATTTATTTAAACTAAATTATTATATATACAAAGAAAAATCATTTAATTTCAGTACCTACTTAAGGCGCCTTTTCACGGAGCAATTTGTACTCAAGTTTGGTGCTATGTAATTTTGTTGCAAGAATGATTCAGTCACTGCGCATGCCTTCAGGCAAATTTGATGCTATTTTCGAGCCATCAAATTATTAGAACAAGTTCTATTTTTCGACGATTTTCATGCAAGATTTATAGTTATTTTCGTGGTACCAACCTGGAAAAAAGTTACTAAATCGATTTCTTTTTACTAATATAGTAGCAATTAGACATGTTAATTATTATTATTATTAATAATAGGCCGGTTTGTCTAACTAAAAAGCTTCCTTAAAAAAGCAAATGCTAGGTTATGCTTTTGTCAACGAATGCAGAGACACGTCAAAATTATCTGGTTGGCAGCATTGTTTAACTATAGTTATATATTATAATATATAGCGTCAAACTTGAGTATAACTTGCTCCGTGAAAAGGCAAATGAATGTGTAAAAGTCCTTATGCTATATCTGGCAGCAAACTTGCATAGCACCAAACTTGCGTATAAATTGCTCCCTGAAAAGGCGCCTTTATATGTTATTAGGCTAAGTAAGTCGTACATTTGTAATTTATATATTGAATTACTGCGCTAAAACCTACATTTTTTTGAAATTTTCATGGCTCTGTACTAAGAAGTTCATAGTAAATTAAGAATTATATTTCGGACTGCAATTTGTTAGTCTTTTTCTTGAAATTTCTTCTTTTTTGATACATATTTTTGTACATAAAAAATGGTTTCAATTATTTTATATATCTTTTAAATCTTAGGTAATATTCATAATTCAAAATCATAGATTTAATCTGTCTGACATAATGTAAAATCTACAAATAAATATATAAAGTGTCGTCCGAGGCAACTCGTCTTATTCAAATTAATTTTTAATCTAAATAAACTAGAATGAGTACCTATCTACCTATGATTTATTTGATGAGAACAAACTTGGCTAATTTAAAATCTTTACATGATTTAAGATATTCTTTTTCTGTTTGTAGGTATTTAAAATTTTAATTTAAAACAAAAAGGTTCAATAATATTTACCATAGGATACAATTTTTTACTGCTCTAAATGAATAATAAATGTCTCGTATTTTAATTAATGAGACATAATAAATAAATCTTTTTTCATTTTATTTCATATTTGATACAAAACATGTCTAATTCATTAAATTCAAATTATAAATAAAAATGCAAATCAAATTAATTAAAAATGTTACCGTTTTAAATTTATTTGATTTTTTTGGATGTGTTAATTATAAATTATATTTGGTTTTATACTTTACATTGGTAAATATTTGGTTATCGTCGAAATATTTTTAAAACTTTTAGCTTTTAGTAAGGGGGGGGGGGGTGTAAAAATATTAATAGTTCAAGTACCAGTAGATCAACACAACGCCAGGGTAGACCACTAATTTATTCGACTATGAAATAACAAAACCAGCATGCGAGGAATTACCCACTGTACAGAATTCCTCCACCCATCCCTAAATATACACCTAAACTGTTAAAAACTCTCAAGTTTTAGATACAATTGTGTTTGAAGCAATTATTATCTACAGTGTGCCATTAATATTAGTAGCCCCTCATGCCCTTTTATTTTTTTTAAATTATTTTACTTGCTATTTTTTCGGTGTTTGGTCCTTAAAATTTCTAAAAATTTGCAATTTATTTACAGCCTAAGTGAATCACTCAGCCACAAGTGAGCTCCCACAAGAAATCCCAAGTCTTTTCAGTATACATTTTATTTGATCAAGTTTCAACATCCACTTTAAATGTTGGTCAACTAATACACCAAAGTATTTAATAGATTCTACTTTGAGAATTTGTTATCGTAGTAAATACTAAACGTGTTTGCCTGTTTGGAACCCCCGGCAACATTTGTTATTAATTACAAGTTATTACAGTAAAACATAACAGAATAATGTTACTTTTCACTGTAATAACTTGTAATTAATATCAAATGTTGCCTGGGGTTCCAAATAGGAAAAAACTTTCAGTATTTAGTACGGTAACAAATTCTCAGTGTAATCTATCTAGAATATAATATAATTAGGGGTGACCGGGGCTAATTGTCGCACTTTTCATTCAAAGTCAGTTTTTTCCTTTATTTTAGTTTTTTTTTTAATTGACCAAATGGTAATTTTAGCTGCATGTTTCAGTAATATTATTATAAGATAAAACATGGAAAAATTTACAGGGTATTAGATGATTTTTTTTATGAAGTCTCGACAAATGCGACAACGTGCCCCGTCACGGGGCATGTTGTCGCGGCTCTTAAAGTATATTTTTTTGAAGAAATATAAAGGTATTTAAAAAAAATATAAATAACTAATAAGACATGTGCCTTCCCAAAAGCCGATTGTTATCTAACTTTTTACTCTTGTACCAAAATTGTCAACTTTATAATGAAATAATATTTTTTCTATTTTTTTTTTTAATTTAATTTAATTAACGATTTTATTTGCTATCCTATTAAGTTTCACTTTTAAACACAGTTTTGAATAATAAAAATGAAAAAAAGGAAATGTTATACCATGAACATATCTCCAGATCATGCGACAACTAGCCCCAAACCAAATGCGACAACTAGCCCCAGTGGTCAATTTTACCTTATGTATCAAGTACTGTCTAATTAACGAATAAACACTCCTAAATCACAATATCAACAAATAATATACACCTTAAACTATTAATATACATATAATTTTCTTATCTTAATATTTTAAATCCCTCACAATAAGAAAAAATATTTACCACAAAAAAATTACTGGACAATTAATTTTGACATTTTTTAGATTAAATTGCTGCTCTTTTAACTTATTGCTTTTAAGTTTACAAATGATAAATGTCACTTTTGTAACGCGGAGGTTAATCTCGGTTTGATGCAGAAAGCTATTTAACTTTTTGAGATACAATCACTTCGACAACTTACCCCTGCGACAACTAGCCCCGGTCACCCCTACTGCTTAAATCATTATAAAATTATTATAAAAATTGACTTAGTAACATTATAAAGCAACATACATTAGATAAATAAAAAAAAAATTAAATGGTAATTTATTCAACTTTTACCATTTAATAATGTGATAATGTTTTTGTTGGAAAAATATTTCCTGCATATATTGAAAATATTTTTGTTGTCTCCATTTCTGTAAAAAACTAATTCAAATAATAAGGTATGTAAATTCATTTAAAATTAATTAATTTTGATTTTATAATTTATTAAATTAGATTTTAATGAAATAAAATTTCACGTCATAATAGGTTTTTTCTCTAGGACAATAACAATTTTATGTTGAATTTTTTAAACTGTAAAAATGGGTTTAAATTTACCATTATCATATGTAAAATGAGTAATTTATGTATAATTATATTAAGTGTAATATTACATAAAAATACATTCGCATTACCGGTGACTTTACATTTTACATATTTTATGTAATTTTATATAAAAGAGTAAGTATATTTACTAAAAATACTTGAATAATACATTTTTTTACTTTACTTTATGTAAAGTTTCAAAAATAAAGACGAGCGAAAGCAATATTCACCAAATAAAATTACTGGACGCTTTAATTTTGACATTTTTTGGATTATCTTTTAACTTATTGCTTTCAAGTTTATAAATGATAAATGGCACTTTTGTAACGCAGAGGTTAATCTCGGTTTGGCGCAGAAAACTATTTTACTTTATGAGATATAATCACTTCGACAACTTACCCCTGCGAGATATAGCCCCGGTCACCCCTATTTAAAAAAATTGATAACGTTGGGGGTAGTTAGCTCACACTCCTGTAGAGTCGCCTTTGCCCGAGAACTTTCACAGTTAACTGCAAAAAAGAAACCACCTCTAAATTCGACGAAATCTGAAAATTTAAATTTAAACATTTAGTACTTAGATAGACACTTAGTGACATCTATAAGTATCCACTTGAAACTAACAAAGTTATCAAAGGAACAGCGGGTGGCGCTGGAACATAAAAGAGGGTGAAACACTACCTCACAGGTAAATTTGTAAAAATAAACTATCGAATAGAAACGTCAAGGGGACAACTACTTCCGAAGTTGTATTGTTCAAAATTTATTACGGTTCTTAAGCTGTAAAAGTTTAGCATTGGTAAACCAAAAAATAAATAAATAAGTAGGGGAGACCGGGGCTAGTTGCCACAAGTGTAAGTTAGTTGTCTTGACGTAGGCAACACGAAAATAATTAATTTTTGTTTGAATTCCTCAACCACACTAAAAATAATTTTGCACCGATGAACACTTTATTGTACCAACGCTTAAAATTCATTGCCTTTATGCATAAAATCATTATAAGAACGAATTTTTTTTATTAAATAAATTTTACATTAACACAACCAATTTTAAGCATTGATATAATAAATATTTTATTGTAACAATTAAAAACGTACATCGGTGCAAAATCAATGTAATTTTATTGATATGACATTCATTTTTATTGATATGACATTCATTTTTATTGATATCATGTCAATTTTTGGTTCAGTGCATGTAATGCATCCCACCGTCTCAATGCAGCCTACAAACAGAAAAATATTGTCTTAAATCAAGAATATGGTGATTTGTATATGACAAAGAGAATATATTCTTCTTTTATGCATACCATATTCTTATTCTTTTATATTTGAGGAGCATTATTTCAAAAGTTAACAAATCCAATATACGTGCTCCTCATTTGAGAATATATTCTTCTTTCAAGTATATTATATTATACTCTCATATTTGAAGCACAATTTTACTTTAAAGGAGAATATATTCTCTTCGTTACACAGAATCATTTTTATTTTCATAAAAAAATCTATCTAGCTTAAAAAAAAACAGACTATAGTTTTATGACAGTTATGCTACAAGTAGTTTAACGTAGATGAAAAAAAAAATTTTGACATTTTTTGTTTTTGTATTTTTAGATAATATTGATTTGTAAAAATATCTCCTAAATTATCCTCGGTCTCCCCTATTCATTTAAAACGTTTAGTTATTTATAAGTAGTTCTAAGGACCTCACTATAGTACTACATTCCCATCTACTTAAAAATTTAAATAAACATGAAAAGAATAATTTTTTTGATAATAAAGAAATATCAGGTGTTCGGACGAAAAAAAAAATATCTTTAGCACAATATTACATGAAGATTGTTCTAGGGTTTGTCTTTTAACACTAGGTCGAGATTAGGGGCAGTAGCTCTAAATGGGACTTTAATTAAAATGCAATGTTAATGTTAAAAAATTATTATTATTAACCCTTTAGGCTATGAATAATTGAAACGAAATTACACACCGTTTATGGGAAAGTAATTTAGCTTGCTCATGACTGGGGCAAAACTTGGGAATACCTGAAAACTATGATCCTTCCCTGAGGATGAGTGGGTATTGGTGAAAGTCAAAATAATGGACAAGAAAAATAGGTGCAAATTCGAAAACTTGGGTAAATGAGTATTATCGAAAAATGTTGTTCGCAAGTCCTTATTCGTTACGAAAACTACTATTTCGTCAAAATTTCTTAAAAAAAAGAAACCATTTTTGAACAATAGTTTATTTAATGATATAAATACGTCAATTATACTTTTAAACTAAATTGATATGATATAAATAAAATTTTACAAAAAAAAATCTTAAAAAATCGTATTTTTTATTAAAAATTGAAAAATTGAAACCTTAAAAAAAATAAAAATAAATTAAAAAACATATGTTCGAATAGATAATTTTATTTGCTTTAAAATGATGTATCACACGACCTCTTTTTTTTTAATACACCCCCCTTTCCCACCCTGACCAAATTTTAAAAACTACAATGATGGAATATATGTCAAAAGAGAGTTTTAGTTGTCTTATTTAAGTGTTCCAAATTTAAAGTCGATAACTCAACTAGTTCTAAACTTAAGAGGGGAGAGACTTTTAGCCTTCATACTACAAATAGCTTAGAAAATCTGTGATATTAAAAAAAATCAAAAAATCTTGCGCGGACTCCAGTATGAAGTTACGCCACTGGTCAAGATATTCTAGATGTATTATTAAGTTAAACAGAATAAATAAAAGAATAATAAACACTAAATAAATTAATCAGTAGTTGAATTTAACACTTTCAGCTTCTTGGTCTCTTAGTAGGTATACTAATTAGATCAATTAACAGTGCAAACTAAAACCAATTTATTGGATAAATAAGCAAACCAACATGCAATTTGCAGTCACTTATTACACTTTTCACAGCGCGTAAGCGCTAGAATAGTACAATAAGGTAATTTCAAATTTCCCAAAATCTCCAAAAAAACGTCCAAGACAAAAAATTCTTGGATATAAATATGTTTCATAAAAAAATGAGAAAGCTCTGAAAAAGCCTAAATATTAGGTGAAACGTTGGCATGATTATGTAATGCAATAAAGTTTTTATTTGCTTGATTTCCGAGTGTTTATCACAAATTACCCTAAATGAGAAAATTTTAAAATATCCGTTTATCTGTCCATCCATCGGTTTGTCCATCTGTCCATCCGAAGTCACGATTATTGTGGACACGATAACTTAAGAACGAATTATCCGATCGACCCGAAATTTTCAGGAACAATCAAGTTCTATGAGCGGAAGATCCGTATTGGATTTGGAAATAAGGGGCTATGCATATATTACGTAACGCGCATAGGGAAGGAGGGGTCACAGAAAATGTGACAGTTTGTGGCAGAAGAGGGGGAGGGCGCCTAGGCCTCAAAATTTTCGAAAAATTGTGTTGCGCAATATATGGAAAATCGTTAACTCCCAAAAAACAAAAACTTCAGCCATTTTGTTATTTTTTGGCCACAAAAATTCTTCTAGTTTGAGCTATAGTGACTTCAATACTAAATAATATTTATAAAACTGGTTTTGTGGGATTTAGGCCAAAAAGGAAACAACGCCAAAAACTTTGTTAACTAAACCGACAGTTTCGTTTATTCTTTGTAAACATCCTCATGTTGACTAAAATAGGAAAATTACCTAATAAGTACACTTAAAAATAAATGTAAATAGTACACATCTCACATATATACACGAAACTTTCCCAAATAAAATTAATAGATGTACTTACTTAAAGCGTAAAAGGCATTTTAGTCATAGACTGTTTGAATGGTAACATATAGTCAAATATAGACCAGATAAGAACAGAAAGAAAAATTTAAACAAACATTTAATTCTTTCTGTTCTTATCTGGTCTATAGGTGACTATATGTTACGATTCAAAAAGTCTATGACTAAAATGCCTTTTACGCTTAATTTTATTTGGGAAAGTTTCTTGTATATATGTATTTATATACATGTATACATGTATGTGAGCTGTGTACTATTATTTTTAAAATTTAAATCAAATTTTGATGGTAAAGAGCAAAATTTATTTCTATCTAAAAATTGGCCTCATTAATAAATTTTAAATAGTAATTTTGTTTAAAAACTGGTATTTTCCATTACTTATACATTTTAATTGGTTTTGTTTGCAGTAAACAATGTCCATTCGACATATATTTACTGTTAATTTGTTAATTAGCTATTGTAATTGCACTTTTATTCGATTTATTGACTTTTAAACAATGCTGCGAGTCATGTACCAATTACTCACACACTAGATTTATTATTTTGTAGAAATTAAGCTATTATTACTTACCCATCTGCAAGTTACATTGTCTAGTTTAACACTATTTGATTAATAATATTACAATTACTAATTGGCGTTATTATAAAAATGATTAATAACAATTTTAACTGTAAACTTATCTGTGGGGTGGAGTAGAGGAGTTGCAGTTTGTCAGATTCAGTTGGAAAAAATCTGGAGTTGATGACCTTTTTTTTTTTAGTAATAACATTTTCGCCGTAATATAAAAAGTTGGGAATGCCGCTAGATTTTCTTTTCTCCTACAGAAAAAAGTCAATTTGATATTTTATAAACTTACTCATTTTTCCACCCGTCTAGAAAAGGTACCCGTTTCACATTTTATTTATTAAAACCAAGATCATGTAATAAAAGGTCTATATTTTTAAATATCAGTATATTTACTACAAAATTTTTATATTATCGCGATATATCGCAAGCTTAACTGTAAAGATACCTAGTCTCCTGTCTATACTCTCTAGCGGCTGCAGCGTCTCTTCGCCTCATCGCCTTCTACGCTATCTAGGCGCCAAACACGGAATCACTTAATAAAATTATTAATTCGATCTCATTAAATGTCTCACCGTAATCGTATTTTTTCCGTATTTTCAGACAAATTTACCGATATTTTGTCTGGTGTACCAATTAAAAGAAGTGGAGGTTCCAGTTTTTCACTCAGTACGAAAATGTTAAAAGACCGAGATAGTATGGAACGGGGTTCACCATGCAGTAGCCTTGGTGGTTCTTCGGGCCACGAAGTGACATCCTGTGCAGGTTGTGGCGGCAGAATACACGATCGTTTTTATCTGCTCGCCGTGGACAGACAATGGCATGCGGCTTGTTTAAAATGCTGCGAGTGCAAACTTCCACTGGACTCTGAACTTACATGCTTCGCTAGGGATGGGAGTATTTATTGTAAAGAGGACTACTACAGGTAATAAAAGTTTCATTTACATTTTACTTTTACCAAGGAAAGCCTTGCGTTAGTTCTATTTTTTCGTTTCTCGAAGTTTTATACACAGGATTATTAAAAATAAGTGGCATGACAAAATTTAAAAAGTGATTCTATATTCAAAACTAGGAAAAAAAGTTCCTATAGTAATAATTTCACTATAGCCGACCGCGCTCTCAACTTTACGCTTTAACCTTCGTAACGCAGATGCGTGCAAGTGAGAGGCACAATAGTCCATGGTAATTGCTCCGGTTATATAAAGGTTGGTCAGGAAATGAGCCCCAAGGGCGGTACGGCCCTCCTAAGGGTGCATCTAAAAAAGAGTTTTTCTTTAATATCTCTGGAACCTTATGAACCACAGTAAATATTTTTTGTACATGCCCTAATATTAACAAAGGCTATCATCCTATGTAATTTTTATTTTGTAACTTTAAACAGGGGCGTTTCACTTTTTTCCCCAAATTTTTGTCTGTAGTTTTTTTGACATTAATATGTTTTAGGGCTGGTAGAGGGCTGAAACCATTACGGCTGAAACCGTTACGAAAAAGTGTCCCAAAATAATGTGAAGCTTACGAAACTAGGCCATAGGCCTGTGATCTGGTTAGGGCTTGATTCGATCATATAGGTGAAAGCTCGGTAAATAGAAAACCGTGTCTCGTAACTGGAGGCTTAAAACATATTAATGTTATCACGGTTTTGCTTTACTTGTAAAGTAGAACGTTTCTTAAAATTTTTAAATGAAACACACTGTAACTTTTACATTTTTTTTAGAAATATGATATGTTTTTCAAAAAAATACAATTAAAGAGATAATTCTGAGCATCAAAAATAAAAATTAAAAATTGCGCCAATAAAAGATGATGCAGGACGATTCTACATCAAAAACAATAACTATACATCTAGGTTCTGTCTGTAACCACGTTAACTAGATAACGCTTTGAGTAAAAGACTTCAAATTTGGATAATTTTTTGGAGAAAATTCTTTTCAAATTTTTTTTCGTTTTTCAAAAAGATTTTGTAGACTATTATTTTGTTGTCAGCATTATTTTGTTTGTTTATACTTTAGATTGTAAAGTTTAGAATGAATTTCGGAGGAAAAAAAATTATAGCGAAAACGAAGTCGAGAACTGCTGATCTAATTATCAAAAACAAAATACCGTTAAAATCAGAATAAAAAAACCTTTTAAATGAACACATATTTGAAATATGGCCTTATTTAAACATTTAAATATGGCGTCCTTTGACAACCGCAGGTTATGAAGTCACCTATGAGAGTAAAATCAAAAGATGTCTTGCTCGTTATTTTAAAAACTTTAGGCTGTATTATATCGCCAGAACATTTTTGAGAAAATCGAATCTAGGTTTTACATATTTTGATTTCTTATAGGAAAACATTATTACTGGGTTTTTCCAAACAAGCTAATTATGTGTAGTTATGATTAATTATTCTATTTATAAAATAAAGTAGAAAATCGTTATCACAATTTTCATCTAAGTAGACTTACTCTTAGTTATAGTAAGGATTCTACAGTACGGTCCAAAAGTCACCCCCCCCCCTTTTAACTTTTGGACGAGTTGAGATATCAACTTCAAATTTAGAACTCTTAAATAAGACTACTTAAACTATCTTTTAGCATATACTTGATATTTTCAGCTCTTAAAATGTAGGCAGGGGGGCATGGGGGGACATTTTTTTAAATAGAAAGGGGTGTCGTGTAATACATCATTTTAAAGCTTATAAAATTCTCTATTTAAACTAACATTTTTAAATTATTTAAAAAATGTTTTTTAAGGTTGTGATTTTTCAATTTTTTGTGCTAAAACGTTCGATTATTTAAGTTTTTTTTTATAAATTTTTATTTACGTCTACTAAAATTAGTTTAAAAGTATAATTAAATTTTTTTTATGATGAAATTAGGCATTTTTAAAAAAACATTTTTTTTTAGAGGAATTTTGACATTAATACCCATTTTCAACCCCAATTTAAACCCAAAAAAATATTTTTTTTTAATTTAAAAATATGGAGTTAAATGGAGAATTTTATAAGCTTTAAAATGATGTATTACACGACCCCCCTTTCCATTTAAAAAAATGTGCCCCCATGCCCCCCTGTCCACATTTTAAGAGCTGAAAGTATTAAATATATGCTAAAAGATAGTTTAAGTTGTCTTATTTAAAAGTTAAAAATTTGAAGGAGTTTGCTCAAAAGTGTTTTCTTAGTTTTCTGCACTTAAACAAAAGGCTAATTTACTATAAATTTAAAATGACTTTTACTATAAATTTAAAATGATATTGCTCATTTGTGTTACGTTAATGCCAAATTACAAACATAAAAATATTTCATTATTTTTGAAAAGACGTCTCCATACTGAAAAACAAAAACACTTTCGGTTCATCTATTAATACCTATCACTATGAACCTTTAATAATGTCATTGACTTCAAACAACGCTGAAAACAATTATAAATTATTTTTATTCTCAATTATTATCTCTAAAAAAGTTTGTGTGGGTAAAGGCCGAAACTGCTTCTTTGACGCACTTGCCTTTTTGCAAGACTCGTATCTCGGCTCACAATACAAACTCGTCCAGCAAAGACGTTTTTTCGGGCTTTGGCACACGAATGTCTAAAAAATAATTATAATAATTAATTATTAATGTCTCTACTCTTTCAGTAATGCCTCTCTTTTTAAACTCCATAATTAAACTATTTCTTTTATAAAAACTTTCTGAATAATGTTTATAAGATTTTTTATTGTAATTGCGATCTTTTATGAATTATGATTGGAATTGCAGAAAATAAAACCAATTAATATCTAAAAACAAAGTATATATCTATGTCGGAGAAATATAAAAAGAGCGTACTTGAATCCGTATAGAGATCGAGGAATTTTAGATCTACGGTATGTCAAGTCTTTCTGCCTACTGAATAAACTTATGTTACAAAGTAGATTTTATTTTTCCAATTTGAAAAACCGGTATCTCATTTATGTTCTTTATTGATTTATGTCGATTTATCAATAGCCTTACCATGTTTGAAAATAAAATTGAAACAAATTCCATATAGAAATCGAAGGATACATTTAAATATGGACAGTTTTTTTATAATGTTGAAATATTATCCAAAAATAAAAAAATCACTATTTTCAATAAAAATGCAATTTTTTATTTTTTTAAAAAGGGGTAGGATAATCCAGTTAGAATCTGCTCAGTACATTATCTAAATCTAATAATCTAAATCAAAAAACAAGTTGGCTAGTTAAAAATAGAATATGAATATTATAGAAAATTAATTAAAGTAGATAAACTTTTCCAACTAATATAATGATAGAAAATTCTTGGAATTTGGAAATAATTAAAATTTTAAACTGAATTAAATTGTTTGATATTTACAAATTTAAAAAATCTATATAAAAAATTTTACTATTCCTTAAAACGACTTTTGTTTGATTAACGCAGTCGTCCCTCCGAAGTGACTGATCGATTTCGTGTTTTTTAGCATTCTTCAGAGCCACATATCGGTAGTAGGGACAACTACGAAAATCAAATCCTTTCCATATATCTCTATATAGAGTTTAAAAATCGTTGTAAGGAAAAGCAAAAACAGCTAGCGACATCTACTGCTAAAAGCAGAGACTGGATAAACCTATCGACAGTCCAAAAAAGGAAGCAGTTATTGGTTTCAAGAACCTATTGCACGCTGTCGATAGGGGGCAGATTAATCAATGCCACGGTGGACATTGCCGCCAATTGAATCCTAAACGCTAGGAGGTCAATTAAAATTTTAGTTAGAAAAAAGTTGTTTTCCGTCTGGGATTTGAACTCAAGACCTTTCAGTCAGCCCTCAGACGCCTAGAGCCCCTTGATATTCTGCAGAACTGTCCTAAGATACATTTTATTTTTAAATTTGATACGTCCTAAGTAAATGAGTCATCCGAAAATCCAAAAATGCAAGGGTCTACACCAAATCGAAATGAGTGATCGTAGTTTCTCACCGTCTTTTATAAAAAAAGCTTAATGAAGATGGAAAGGTTCTATATTACTCTTAGCAAACCAAATTTATAAAACGACGTTATCCAATGGACAGCAGTCCAATACGTTAGCAACATAAATTTAGGTCTTCAATCCCACCCCAAAAAGAAAATTCCCTAAAAATATTATATTTGGGCTTTTTGCAACAAAAAGTGTGCATTATATGCAAAATTATTAAAGAATACATAAAACAGCTTATTAAACACAAAAACAAGTAAAAAATCTTCACACACCACGGGGTATTTTCAATGTCTGTCAAATTAAAGAGTAGGTCATAAGTTCCCTAGGAAACTTTAGACCTACTGTACACATAGCTGTGTTATAAAAATTAAAAAAAAAAATAGTTTTTTAAAAACAAATATCGTACCTTCATGTAATTTAAAATATGCATAATTTTATTTCAAAACAATAATAATTATACTTTTATCTCTTTCTGTAGAACTTCTCTCTTTATCTAATCTAAATAGGCGGCAGTCCATTGGATAGCATTGATGCTTTTTAGGGGAAAGTTAATTGTTGTCTTTGCAAAAAGTTTCTCCCTCTCCTACACTGACGGTATTGATATATCTATCATAAAGTTAAATCTACTGCCCACAACTAACAAGTTCATGGAAGCCAAATGTCATTGAAAGGAGGACAACGAAGAGGTGCATAAAAGCTTTATTAATAAAGACCTTAATTACTGAGGACGGTTTTGTAGATATTCATTGTTATGAAAACTGACAGCTACAACAGAAATAAACGATTGATATTCAGATAGTGTTTGTCAAAATAAAAATAACGTGTCAAAATATCAAATCAACTGTTCTGGTAACATTAAAAAAAAGTTGAAAATACAAATAAAGGATATTGTTGAAAAATATTTTGTTCTACAACTTTAATTGTGTTTGTTGAAATATGTTTTACAAAATTCCTATGTTTAGTAAACAATGATAAAATCATACACATGTTATAATAATATTATGATAAGTTTACCACTGTATCGCACTAGCAATCAAAACATAAGGGTAGCAGATATAATATTTTTGTTACACAAAACCTGATAATATCCACCTGTTTATTTCACATCGTTAGCTCTAAAATAGGAAATGTTATGGTTAAAGAGCTTAGAATCTACCGAAAGTAATAAATTAGGAATCCCAATTAATTTTAAAAGGTCGACTATGTGGTTCCTTTTTTTCTAACCAAATTTTCAAAGAATTTTAATGAAGAAGAATAAAGCGTTTCTGGAAGAAGGTGTCATATCACATCATTAGATAATAGGGAGTTGTTCTCAGTTGACATTTTTCACATTAATATTGATTTATAATTTAAATCTTTGCTTTTCTAAAATCATTAAAAGTTTTTATTTTCAGATTTAAACTTACTTCAAGATTGATCTATTTTTAACCGACTTTCAAGAAGGAGGAGGTTATCAATTTGACGTGTGACTTTGTTTTTTTATGTTTGTTCCTGCATAACTTTGGAACCAATGAACAGAATTTAATGAATCTTTTTGCAATTTAAATAGGGCTTTCATGAGGTGGTCCCTTTTTAATTTGAAGCTCGAATAATGCCGGGTAAGCCGGATAATTAAGAAAAATCTAATAATTTTAACCCAATTTCACTTAAAAAATTTGGTTCTTCTACCAACCAAATTTTTAGATCGAATAACTCGGATAAGCCGGATAAGGGGTCACTCAAATATTACGGCACATTGAAAATCTTTTAAATGCCGCTAAACTTGATTCTTTGGACCTGTAATATTAAAATACCAAGAGAAAATGATAAATTTTGTGATTTTACCATAAGGCGTTATTTGATTATTACTTAACGCTTAAAGTTTAACAAGATTTTTTTTGGTATTTCTTTTAAAATAAGGTTGGTTCGACTCTTGAACGCTGAAATAAAAATATTACTTTTAGTTTTTAGAAATTTACCTTTAAGATAATCACGTCACAACGCACTAACAGTGCGTTGTAATGTCAGCAGCTTGTCGAAATGGAAGGACAACTATAATTTAGCTTAGATGACGTTACAAATCTACAAGTTCTGTGTATCTAAAAAGTAAAAAATAAAAAATACTTAAGTCGGTGCCAATTTCACAGCAAACAATAATAAAATAATAAAAAAATAATTGTTAGTAATTTATTATTAAGACATAGCCCTTATTAAATATTATTATATTAAATTATAAAGTATACATGCAAAAGCTCGTCGCTCTAGCTTAAAGGGTGCCAGAGTTATTAATTAAAAACCTTATTTTGATTACAATTTAAAATTACAAGGGCCGTAGTTCTCTTAGGGCTCATTTCAGGACCAATCTTTTTTAATTTTTTTTTGGATACTCACCTCTTAAATTTGGCATGCATATATTAATAACTGATATATTTTACGATAGATTTTTTTGACCATTTAAGGGGTTAAACGTTTTAAAATTATAATTTATAAGGTTGAATTACCCAATAATAAACAGTAAACTAACTAAGAATTTGACTAATGAAATGTGAGATTTCATAGTCACATTTCATTTTATTAGTTTAACTATTAGTTGGTTTACTGTTAATTATAATTAATTTACCCAATAATTATTGAAATTAAAATTAAAAAATTATTACGTCTACTCCAAAGTTTTTTATTGAAGCATTTTATTTATAAAAAATAGCTACAATTGTTTCAACCCTTGAATTTAGGGTCATCTTCAGGCTAGAAGTACAAAAACATGTAAGGAAATTACCTAATTACAAATTGGTTAAGCTTACCTAAAATAGTCAAAAATTTTTAAAAACAAACAACACGGACTACATTATAAACATACATACACATAGCTTACTGATAAAAAATTTTAAAAATAAGTTTAGGTACAGACATCTATTGGACATTTAAATAAATTACTTAAAATTTGTTAAAATAATAAAAAGATTTTTAGTATTGATATCTACAGATAAGAGAAATTGATTAATTTTTATAATTAAGAATGAAATCGAACGTATAGATGGCCTAGTTTAAAAACAATAAAACAAATAAATTAATTTAAATATTAAAAAATAATTCTATGAATTACTATTTATTTAATAGGGGTTTGAGGAAATTTGGATTGGAGTTTAGGATGTTATGGAATATACGTAGATGTTGGAACTCTGTTTGTTCATTGATTAATTTGTTGCTAAAAAATTTATTATGGTAGGTAATAGTAAATTGTTCTAGTAAGTCTGTTATTCTATTGTTACTGGAAATATATAAAATGTTACAATCACCTTCAAAAGAATGATTTTGTGATAAAATGTGGTTCGCGAAGTTTGATTTGTGTTCCAACCCATTCAAATCGACATTGTTGTTTTTTAAAAGTTTTAAATTTTCATCTATTCTAGTAGAGACTTTCCTAAAACTGCGACCTAAATAGTAGTTTTGGCAAGAACAAGATAGCTTGTATACTCCACTTTTCTCCTTAATGTCTATTTTATCTTTGTTATGTGATAAAATGGATTGTAGATTGGGAGGTGTAGAAAAGGAAACTTGGAGGTTAAATTTCGAAAGGTATTTTTTTATATTAAGGGAAGGAAGACCAATATAAGGAATGCTACAATATGATACTGGATTATGGGTTGTGCTTGGTTTAAGGGATGTTATTTTTGACAAATTATATTTTTGTTGCTTTTTTATATAAAGTTTATTAATTATATTGTAAGGATAACCATTGACGTGGGCTAGCTAAAAAATTGTATCTAATTCTGTTTTGAAATCGTGTTCATTTAATGGCAAGGTAAAAAGTCTATGGAAAAGGGAGTGAAAGGCTGCAATTTTATGGGTTATGGGGTTGAAGGACTCAAAAGGGATTAAGTGGGTAGTGGAGGTTGGTTTTCTGTATACTGAGATAGCTATTTCTTTATTATATATTTTGAATTTTAAATCTAAAAATGGTAAAGAGGCATCATGTGCTTCAATTTCTACCGTGAACTTTATATTAGGGTGAACAGAATTTAAAAAAATTTAGAAACATTTTTATTTCACGATTACTACCTCTAAAAATAACTATTATATCATCAACGTAGCGTGCATAAAATATTATATGTTTTTTAAAAAGTTTGTTTTTTGATATAATTTCACTTTCTAGCCACTCTAAGAATATTTCGGCTAAAAGCGGGCTGAGAGGGGATCCCATAGGCAGACCAAAGTTCTGAAAGTAATTATTGGGTAAATCAATCTATAGTCTTGGACTATTCGAAATTAAAATTGTTATACTATTAAAATAAAAGTTAGGTTGTGTAATACTAATCTGCAATATACATTTTTATAAAACTATAAAATCGTTCAAAAAAAATATACCTATCTAGATTTCTTTAAAAGCCAATAAATCACTGATCCCAATTAATTTTTAAACTTGGAGTAGTATTTTTCGTCTATCCGAATTCTGAAAGAATTTTAATGAATCAATACAAAGAATGTCTTTCTCATTAAATAGTTACGTTACGTAAAAATTTAAATCTGCATCTTAGAGGTATAAGGCTTGAATGGAGGAAAGTGTGGCTTGTCTGGTTTTATACGAATTTACTACCAGAACTTTGGAGATGAATGAGTGTCCCAGATAGCTTGGAATTTTTTCAAACATAGAATGACAATTCTTGCTAATTGGACTCACAACTCGAATTTCCATTATACAGAGTTATTCAAAAATAGGTTCGAGAAATTTAAGAGGTGATTCTACGTTAAAAAAAGTTCCTATAAAGGTTGGTCCGGAAATGAGTCCTAAGGGAGTTACGGCTCTTTAACATTGCGACGAGCTTTGTTTATGTTAATTTATTTTTTTGAATTTATCCAGAGGCGTGCCTAGAGGGACAAAATGTGTGAGGCACACATATTTGCCCCAAACATTTTATGTGTATATTTTTTGAATTTTTTGTAATAAATATAGATTCCTTCAGTAAAAATACATAAAAAATGTCATATAGTGTAACACTGTAGGAGCGACCGTTTAAAAAAAATGCAATTAAGAGAACGTAACAATTTGTGCTACTAAATATCTTACTCCTTTAATATTTAATTTAGGTATTTTGGTGAAGAATACTTTTTTGCTTAGTTTTAAGTGAAGAATCGCCCTACAGAATTAAAATTTTATTGGTGCTTTTTTTTTGTTCTCCATTCAATATCTCCATCTTCGAAGGGCCGCAGCTCCCTTAGGGCTTATTTCCGGACCAACCTTTATAGGAACTTTTTTTATATTTTTTATCGTAGAATCACCTCTTAAATTTCTCGAACTTATTTCTGAATAACCCTGTATACACTTTTTGGAATGTCCTTTATTGTCCAGTTCTTGGACAGGTATATTTATAAATCAGTAGCTTTCAATTAGTAAAACCAAAATATTCAAAAAAAGTATTTCAGCACTAACTTTAATATTTCCCACACAAAAGATTGTTCTTTTTCTCCAGAAGTTTACATAAGAAATATAGAAAAATATTTGTTTTATTCTTTGTCTAATTAAGAAACAATTTTAATATATTCTTAAAATGATATTTAATTTAACATACCAATATAATGATGTTAAATTTCTGAAACTGTCCAAACCACATTAGGTGTTATAGTGATTTTATGTTTCTTTATGCATTTTAAATTTGCCATATTTCTATAATATTTAGTAGTAATGTAACAGTCTGACATATTTATTAAATATCATTTAAGTGTTTACATTTTTTAAAGATAGATTTTCATGTATAATTACACAAGTGGCTGAGAATTATGTGGGAAAAATTCGCTATTTCCGTGAAAATTTGCTGTTTGGAAATAATTACGACCGGGACAGACCCCTGCAGGGGCGATGCCCCTGGAGTAATTATTTCCTTTGACAGCAAATTTGAATGAAAACTGTGAATTTTTCTCGATAATTCGAAGAATAATGTGTAATTCTGAAGATTATTTTTTAATGATTTATAATATGTCAAACCTACTTTTATATATTTTTTTTCATCACAAAATGATATAAATTGTTTTATTACTTATCTTAATATTTTTACAGATATATTCTTTGATTTGGTTAATTTAATTCCACTCTCAATTGCTAAACTAAAACATTTTTTGTCCATTTTTAATTTGCAAATTATGGTTCTGTCAATAGTTTAGTTCACACTGACTAGCGCGGTACTGCGCTAGGCTTGCAAGCATTTTCATTAAAGTCAACCTATAAAAACTGTCATTAAATTTAAAAAAAAGAATATAAGGTATTTTTTGTTAAATAATAAAGTAATAACAATAATTATAAATAGTAATATTTAATTTTTAATTAGTTTTAGGTATGAAATCTTGCTATAAAAGAGCAATGCTGAAAAACAAAATACTACAGTAGAAAATTCCCAATATAACTGTAATATGATTGGACAGAAATAAACAAGTGGACAGAAATATTGATTGGTTGATAAAAACGTTAAAAAATAATCATAATAATAATTTTTATAATTAAAACCAGCCAATAATAAATTAAGGTTAGGTTATGAGATAGATATTGAACTTTTCTTCTTAATAGTATATTCTATAACTAGTATGGAATAGCGGAAAGTTTGACATACGAGCCGGCAGGCGAGTATGACGGTCCCGCGAGTGCGGAATGACTATTCCATACGTGTTGTAGACTATACTTTTTCTTCGACTGCAAATATGAAACACTGTATGGCTTTAAACTGCGGACAAGGTTAAAAACAATGTTTTTTGTGACTCGACATTGTAAGTGCAACAAAACACATATTTTTAAATAAAGCAGTTAATGTTATTTAATAATTTCATCAAATCAGTATTTAAAACAAATTTTTATTTAATTTTAGCACATATTTACAAATTATAATGCAAAAATTGAAGGTTATGTCAGATTGTGGTGACATATATCAGGTTTAAATTTTTAACAATAGATGGAGCAGTTTTAATTTCTTGAACTAAGTTGATAAAAAACTGGTCAAATATTAAGAAAAACTAATAAACTTTATGTAATTTTAACGCAAAACTATAAATTGAATTAAATTATTCAATAGTTTATGGTAAAATATATATATTTTTGCCAATTTTGCTACAGTTTTCTTTACTTTTAGAAACAAGAGATGGTACTACATGTGCTCATTCTAACACTTGATACGGAATATTCATACCGTATCTAGAGCTAGAATGGATTCATTCTGTGTTTGAAAAGTGTGTGTATTTGCTTACATTCTAAAGCAGTGGCAGAAAAAATTTATTACTTTATCATAACTAGTTTATATTTAATCCTATCTGCAATTCCAATGCGTTTTAATATTAAGCGTAAAAATAATGAGTCTTATTACTTCCAAGAAATATATTAATCACAATGTTTCAGAAGCCACATAATAAAATAATAATCAATAATGTACGACATAGCATCTCTTTTTATAATAATTATTTATAAGGAAAGATGCCAATATGGGTACTATCTGATCTTTTGTGGAGCTTACATGTATGTATGCATACACAGCAAAGATTTTTATTAAGATTTTAATTAAAAGCATGTAAGAAACCTATTTACAATGTTATTAAAATTCAATTGGAATTATCAGGTATTAATTATATTTTATTATAATGTTAATAAAATTCATCGGGTGGAACCGAGGCGTCCTTCAAGTGAAGGACGCCTTGGTGGAACAAATTAAAGCTTTTTTCTACCAATGAGGCATGTGTTTACTTTGCACAATTTTCTTTGAAACTATATTTGTTATATAAAAATTTATTATGCAGGAAAAGATCTGCAACAATATATTTCACTTATTCTTAATAACATATTATGTTCAAAACATAAACTTGTTCTTCTAAAACAACTACCGTTTCAGTTCCTCTAAATCTAAAAACCTTTTTTAAGAGCCGTTGATTTTTTTAGTTGATTTTTTGTTTTTTGGACAATAGTTGTTTTAAGTATTTTTCAGGATTGCTTACGGTTATTTCTTTGTTAACAGAGAACTTCTCTCAAAACGCGCTAACCTACCATACCAAAATAATTAAAAAAAAACAAATAAATAATGCAACTGAAATGTTTGCAGAAGAAATCATTAGAAAATTAATTTATAAAAACAGAAATAACACAGCCATACAAAAAAAAGCTGGATCTCCAACGGACTCGAACACTTAATTCCTATGTATTTTGAATCTGAAACTAGAATTAGAAAGTTAGCTCCCATTTTTAACAAGACATGAAAAACATACTTTTCGCTATGATATGATCTCAGATTTTTATTTACTAGTCAAGTCCGTCTATATTCAACTTTTTTTTTTGGTGTGGCTGACTGACTCTCTGAAAAGAAAAATTAAATCTCCTACGGACTCGACTAGTCAATTTTTATGTATTTTAAGCGGTTGAATTCGTCTCTGAGGTCGGAATTTAAAAGTTATCTCCCATTTTCAACATAACTTCGAAAAAAACAACGAAAAAGTACAAAAAACCTAAGCGTTTTGAGGTTATGTTGAAACTGGGAGCAAACTTTTACATTTGAACCACGGATTCAGATTCAGCAGCTCAAAATACATAAGAATTGACTAGCCGAGTACGTCTAAGATCCAACTTTGTTTTTTTTGTGTGGCTTTGTAAACAGTACCTAAACATAATTTTGGAAATATTGTCATAATATTTACATATTATGTAAAACTTGTGGTAACTGTCACAAGCAAATAGTTTATTTGGGACTCTGATCGAATCATGTAGTACTGAAGATAAACCCCCATACAACAAGAAAATAGGACTCTGACGTCACAGCGAGTAAACTAAATAGCACTCTGGAACCCTACTGAAACTTATTTGTTAAGACTTAATAAATGATTTATTCATAAGCATACACAAAAACGTCCTTTATATATGAATTATAAAAAGTTGCAAAATCTGTAATTTTTGTTTACTTCTTTTAAAGTTAAAAAAGCTTTTAATTTTTAACCAAGGTTATAAATAAATTCATATCTAACCTGTTTTTTAGCTTTTTTAACTTTCATAGATGGCGAAACTATCGCCTTGGGAAACGTTCAAGTATAACGTAACGCAAATTGTACTAAAATTCATACACTTCATACCCCGGTTCTCGCGTTATTATAGATTATAATAACGCCAGAAACGGTATATGAAGTGTATTAATTTTGGTACAATATGCGTTACGTAATACTTGAACGTTCCCTTGTCTGTAAACAGTTGAAGTTTGCGAATAAAATAACCTAATATTAACAATATATTAACAATAAGAAATAAAATGTATTTATATATTATATGGTTCATACCGAGACCGATAATAGGAAATAACAACAAGCCAAATATTTGAATTATTATTTAGCTGAAATTTATAGTGTTATATGTGTTATTTATTTATACTTGTGAATAAAATTCTGTTCTAACCACATAAGAAAATAATATTTCAAACTCTCTCGGCCAAATAGCATCTCTCGAGTGTTTCATTTTCTTATTAGGTTAGAAATATACTATTTTGTATATATACATTTTCTATATAAAAATTATGTATTAAATCTTAATAAATCAGGTTTAATTACACTATAGTGCTTTTTAATTTAGGCGCTGTAACGTCAGTGTCGTATTTTCTCATTGAATGGAGTTTAGAAATCAAATTCGCTGACCTGTGTATATAATTTCTAATTAATTTTCCTATTTCAGAATGTTTGCAGTAACAAGATGTGGCAGATGTCATACGGGTATATCTGCCAACGAGCTAGTGATGAGAGCCAGAGATTCAGTTTATCATCTTCATTGTTTTTCGTGTACATCTTGTGGTATTCCGTTGTCAAAGGGCGATCATTTTGGAATGAGAGAAGGATCAATATTTTGCAGGTATTTATAATTTTTGGAGATTTTTAAGGACCCTTGCTTAGCTTAAAAATATACAGAAATTCTATAATAGAATAATTTTACAGGTTGATAAAAAAATTATAATTTTTTAATAAAATTTAAATAAAGCTTTGCAAAGTAAAATTTATTACTAATAAAATAAAAAATTAACGGAAAAGTATTTGGTTATAGATACTAGCACCGGTCAATGATGAAGGTCAATATAAATAATAATTATATAACTTTTTAATACGTTTAAACATACTTAAGCAAATATTCTCAATAAAACTTGTTTAAGCAAGGTTTTGATCATACTTTTGACTAAAATTTAAAGATTAACTAACTACTATTTATAACCAAAAGGTTTGGCAGGTTGCCACGGTTCACCTGGGCGATTTTAAATAAAAATTTCGTGGACCCCTACATTTTTTTGTACTAAAACATACCTGATGACATAAGAAATCAATTTCCATTTGAAAGAAAATCGTAAAAGATACACTTTTTTAAAAAGATAAAAAAACGTTTTTTTGAGTAATAGGGTGTGTCAAAAAATTCCGATTTGCGAAATCGAAAACGCTCTCTGGATCAAAAGTTGCTCCTTAGTAAAAAACAGTGGCCACTCAAAAATGAGCCATGAGCATGTTTAAAGAACATAACTTCCTTAGGAATGATTTTTTGACCAAGGTGCATATAAACTTTTTTTATGTTTTTAGTGTTAAATAACCACTCATTACTAAAATATTTGTTTTTTGCTTCATATTTTGTATTTTTTTTATTTTTGGTTCTTCATGCGTAAAAATTTACTTTTAAATGCATTTATCTTTAAAACGGTTAAACCTGCGATGTTAAACCACAGAAACTTTTTTGTGTATTTTTACATAAAAAAGTATTCCAACCAAAAAATAAAAAAAAGTACACCGAAAAAAGTTTTAGGCAAAAAACAGAAAATCCACCCGGTTTCTAATCTTAATTAATTTTTTTTACTCAACTCGAGGAAAAAAATTATGTTTTCTGTATAGTCATGTAGGTTAACATGTATATATGCTTATATACTAATATATAATTTTGCAGATTTTTTATTTAAAACTATTTTTTATGCACTCTTAAAAACTTAAAAATTAAATTTTCGCGAAATCTTCAAATAATTGGCGATTTTTTCATGTTCTGACTTAAGGGGAGGGGGGATATAATTGTTTTAGTTCTTACATTTAGTATTGTTTCTAAATATTACCAAAGAAACCTCCAAAATTTCCTCAATTTTTATCGGTATCAGTTTTTATCAGAAAAACAGGTACCCATTTTTTTTTAATTTGAGTGCTTTGAGCTACCTCTAAACATTTATCGATTTGGCTCATTTTTGAGTGGCCACTTTTTTTTACTAAGGAGCAACTTTTAAGTCAGGGAGCTTTTTTGATTTTGAAAATCGCGATTTTTTGACACACCTTACCCCCGTGTTGCACTTTCAAATGATGAACTGATGAACTTCTTATTAAAAAGTTTATGATTATTTGCTTTCTATTTACTTCCTGTATTCGGTACAAAAATGACAACATATGCCACCTTAATCACACCTGCTTACATCTAAATTAAAAATATGTATACATTTTTGCTAAATATAAGGGTCCTACTATTTCACCTATCTTTCAACTTAAAGACACAACTTCTATATTATTTAACAGATATTGTATCACTTCCAGGCCGCACTATGAACTCCTAGACATGTGCGACTCTAACGACCCCATGGATATGATATACAGAGGAGGAGATTCACCAGGATACTACCCAAATACACCACCTCAACAACATAAAGGTCGGCCTAGGAAAAGAAAGATACCTTCAGAAGACAATTCGCCATGTGGAGAAATGCCTGTTTCTATGCGAATGGCAGCAGCTACATTAGGTAAGTCCAGTAAAAGATATCTACTAAATTTCCTCTATTTTCACTATGAAATATCATTAACAGAAATATTAAGCGTCATAAATGTAAAGACTTTTTCCTACGACGCCCTTTGAAAATTACATTTAGCACATTCTTTTGTTCTTTAGAAAAAGCCTCATATCGCACTCGTTTGATATTTTTATATCACACTCGTGTGATATTTATGTATGGAGGTTTGCCTAATTTTATTAAGATATTTACCTCATAGATTCTACGAATTTTATTCACCTTGTTTTATAAACCATTTTCCACCTTTTACCACAGCCTTTTATATCTTTTAAGTGTTTTAATCCAAATATTTCTGTTTTTCACGTCAAAAATAGAAACTATAGTTATAACGTTACTATTTTGACCATTACTGTCTAGTCTAAACAGTCTAAATCTTATAAAAATTACTTAATTTTTTATTTAGTTACCTTACATTACATAAAAAAAACATCAAAATACAAAGTATTTTTCTTATGAAATGTAAAACAGTACAATTTTACTGTCTTATATGGCAGCATAACCACAGAAATCTAATTTAATAAGCAAACTCAAGTTTGCATTTATTTTGGAATAGGCAACCCATTAAACAGCTATGTATTGTATATTTATAAAACCTAAATTAATTATAATGCGTCATAATAATTAAATAATTACCAACCAAAAACCAAAATATTAAATTATCTAAAAAGAAACATATAAAAGAGACATCGAGAACTACAAAAAAAAGTACCACAAACTAAAACTACTGCCCCCCCCCCCCATAGAACTTGCCACAACATTGTTGTGAGTTACAGAAGTATCAAAAAAATACCTTCCCAGACAGTTTTATTTCACCTCAAATTATCTCGGAAACTAAAAGAAATAATCAACTCCTGTGAATACCAGATTAAATAGGACATTAAAGGCTATTAAAAATACCAACTCCTCTTAGAAATTTGCAGAATTCTCTAAAGCCGACAGATTAGATGTTGGTAAAGTTATAAATGTAACAGTTCTAAATTTTTTGATTTATGGGATAATTTATGTTAAGTGTGACTAGTAAATGCACGTTATTTTGTAATAATTTATATTAAAATAATGCACTTTAAGTTTTTTCCCTGTCTAAATTCTCACATTATATTTCACATAGATGATATCTAGAATCATTTAAGCGTGTGCGTATCAAGCTTAAAAACAACTCAAGCCTGTTACTAGAATTCATTTGCTAAGAAATAAGACACAAATGCAAATTTATTTACCGATAAAAATATACCCTTTACTGTAAAAGATACGATATCAATCAAAGAATTCATCATCGTTTTATTAAGAAAAAAACAAACGCTGATTTTTTATTATAAATTAAAAAAAAATATTTTATCAATTTTTTACCGTCAACATTAGAGTTATAAATGCCTTAGCCCTATCAAACACGGGTTTTTAGAAATAGACTAAAGAAAAAATGGTAAAACCCCTGTTTACTTTTCGGTTTGAGTAGGCCAAACCCAGTTTTTATGAAATTTAATAGAATTTTCGGATAGCTAAAACTAGAGATTTTCAGGTTTAAACCACTGTTACTCGGGCTACCCGATTTTCTGCTAGCCTTGAAAAATTTTCTATCAATAGACGGGGACTGTAAAAATTCTCTAAAGTTTTTCACGGTATTGTTGCTCTAAACAATAAGTCAGTTGGTTAATAACACAAAAAATAAATAAACTTTGCACATTGACTACCAAACAAAAACATGTATTTTTGCCAAGAGCAAAGTTTGTTGGGCTTATAGTTAACGGCCTTTGTCTGTAAAATTAATAGTGTATAACAAATTGCCAACATTAGGCTAAAGATTCACAACTTGCGCATCACGAGTTTTAAATGATGTATTGTTTTCAGGTTTATGATAACACAAAATTGTTTACTACTATTTATTTAATTTTAATTTTCAACAAATAAACTTTGTAATCAGTTTTTCATCATTTTTTTTTCGTTTGGACTTTTTTTTTTTCTCTCATTAAGCCCAAAACTCCCATTTGAAACGATATCCTTCTTTTCCACAAAACTGCAAAAAAGAATACTGGACGAGCTATCTCAAGATCTTCGGAGTTCACTAGCTCGTAAAGTATTAAATTTTGGACGTTGTATCTGCAGACACTTTTAATCTATATAATTTTTAAAATTCAGTCAAATCGGACCGAAATGACCGGTTTTCGAAATTTTTAAGGGCTCCTAAAGTATTATGTTTTTGGAGTTGTGCCCTCATAAACTTTTGATCAGAATGTCCAAGACTATAACATATTCAAAATTCATCTAAATCCAACCGAAACCACTTTTCCAGAAGAGCGAGGTCCTTTGGGAGTCAGCGAACTTTTTTATTATCAAATTCGTTTTCTGCGGCCAAAAATATGTAAGAAACATATAGTCTCGTTAATGTTAACTAAACTTATTTAAAATAATTTATTTTTTTTTGTAGGCCTTTGTAATTAAACGATTAATTTAACAAATTAATAGCGAAGTGCTTACCCATAACTGTAAAAGCATTGGTTAAAATTTACATTTAAATGATTATATAAGGATTTAAAAGGAAGTTTCTTCAAGGAAATAACTGATTAAAAAATTAAAGTTAATATTACTTTATAATTATAATTAAATGAGCTTTTAAAACATTGTATACTTGTAAATGTATACATTTTATAAAAAATTTTCTATAGTCCGTCCAATTATGCTGGATAGTAGTTTAAAATTCCCGCTATTTTTAATCTACATCATTGGTTAAAAATTCGTACCTTTTAACATATAAAATATTGTGACATTTTTTGTCTATGACAATGATTGACGGTCGTTAAAGCTAATAAAAGAAGAGAAATTTACATAAAAAATGGTTATACTTAATTTTATTTTGTATGGTATTGAAAAAGGTACAATTTTAGTTTATTCTTCATACACTCACACTAAATTAGCATATTCTACATATTGTCAAACGAAAATTATATTGAACACAAGGAAAACGTCAAATATTTAGGTTACAATTACAAACTTAAGGCCTATCCAGAGGCTCGCATAACAACCATTACAAGATACATGACGACACATCAAGCCAATCCTGGCATCTTTGGATAGGCCCTTTCAGGAGCGCCTATGTGCAGCTCTTTATGCAGCGTTTTGATAAACTGCGCATGCGCTGACCGTTTTTCAATATGTTTTTTTAAATAAAAAACATTTTTTACAAAAAAAACACCAAACAGACGCCAAACCAACGTTAATGTAAACCAAGGCCCCTTCATTAAAAAAAAAAGTCCAAACCAAGAAAAAACCAAAACAAACTCCTGCACAGAGAGCTGCATTTAGGCGCTTGTGCCCTTTCCAGGAAAACATTACCGACATCTGTTAAATTTTTGATACACTACGATTTATACATAATTATGCTATTTATGCGCTCTTTGGTGTAAAACGGGCCGCTTCCCTTACTATCTTGCATAACTGGACGGATTTTACAGGGTGTATTTGAAAAAGGGTAAGAAATTTTAACAGGTGATTCTACATGATAAAATATGACAAAAAGTTCCTATAAACATATGCCTAAAAATGCGTCATAAGGGAGCTACGCCCCTTTGAAATTGGCTAAAAAATCGGTTTTTATTTAATAACTCAGGAACCCTTTGAGATATGTTAACGAGGTTTTGCACGTGAATTAATCCTAATAAGGCCCATCTTTGTATGTCATTTTCACGTAATTATTTAAACCAGGGGTGTGTGAAACGGGGGGGCCTTATCAGTTTTTTGTCCCAAACTTTTTTCTGTGTAACTTTTTTGCAATTTTATTTTTGAAATATGATTCCTCAGGTCAAAATACATAAAAAAGGTGCTCTTGTTGTAATACTGTAGGATTAACCGTTTTCGAGAAAAGTTCATTTGAAGGTGAAATTTCACGGTTCGAGGACGAAAAATTGAATACTAAAATGTTGAAAACCAAAATTTTAATGATGCTATGTTATTCTACATCAAAAACTAAGAAAAAAAGTTTCCATACATGTAGGTCGAAAAAACGCTTTTAAAGCTACCATAGCCCTTTAAAAATGGTGCATATTTAGGAGACCATAGCTCCATTAGGATTGATTTTTGGAAGTACCTGTATATGAGGTTTTTTTTCTTAGTTTTTAATGTACATTCACCCTGCATCATTAAAATTTTGGTTTTCAACATTTTAGTATTTAATTTTTCGTTCTCGAACCGTGGATTTCACCTTCAAATTAATTTTTCTCGAAAACGGTTAATCCTACAGTATTACAACAAGAGTACCTTTTTTATGTATTTTAACCTGAGGAATCATATTTCAAAAATAAAATTGCAAAAAAGTTACACAGAAAAAAGTTTGGGACAAAAAACTGATAAGGCCCCCCCGTTTCACACACCCCTGGTTTAAATAATTACGTGAAAATGACATACAAAGATGGGCCTTATTAGGATTAATTCACGTGCAAAACCTCGTTAACATATCTCAAAGGGTTCCTGAGTTATTAAATAAAAACCGATTTTTTTAGCCAATTTCAAAGGGGCGTAGCTCACTTATGACGCATTTTTAGACATATGTTTATAGGAACTTTTTGTCATATTTTATCATGTAGAATCACCTGTTAAAATTTCCTACCGTATTTCAAATACACCGTGTATTGTGTAATATCTATAGTTTCCGCACTATATAAAAATATTATGATTCAATAACTAAGCTAACTATAGTTTATTCCAAAATACCAGGTTCCTAAGTATTTTGAAATTTCCTACATTTATTGAGTGAATCCAATTGCAAAACTATTTTTAAAAGGTCCAAAGTTATTCGGTTAAAAATATTGTTAAAAAACACTTTAGACGCACGACCCTTCTAAAACTTTATAAGTTTGATAAGTGTGTATGTAAAGTCCGACCATGGATCAAGGTAAAGGATTATCTTGACCTTAAAGATCTATTGGCAGCGAAACATTTAAAATACTTTTCTTAAAAACTACTAAGAATTGGGCTCTACTTTGAACATATTTGAAATCGAGATGAAAAATACTATAAAAATAATTTAACAGAACTTTTAAATTAATTATATCTGCAGAAAATTGGTTAACATTTTCTTCATAGAGAAGTTTTAAAGACTTCGCTGCCAATATATGTTTAAAGTCAAGACCATCCTCCTTTCTATTCATGATCAGACTTTGGCTGCACTCTTATCAAACCTATTCATGCTTCAAGAGCGGCTCACAGAGGGTCAGGGAAAAAAAGTGGACAAAATTCTGAATTTTTGCATACGGCTATTTTTGATACCGCTGATTTCGATAAAATAATGAAAAAATTCATTAAAAAATTTCCGCCCCACTAGGGTGGTCCAAAATTTTAAATTTTTTTCGATCTTTACAAAAATGTGTCAAATGTCTTCTTTTGATTATGTTTACAAGACCAATAATCATAACCAAAAAAATTCAAAATGGCTGAGTCAATATGACTTGTAAATATCTGTAAAAAATACGTGTTTAAAAAAACTGTATTATTTTTCTCGGTGTTCCGCAAAAACCCGAAAAATTTTTTTCATAGAATAATATTACTATAGTTGAAGAAAAATATCCATGGAAAGGCACAATTAACAAATAGTTATTTTTTTTATATTTATCATTTAAACTGATAGTTACTATTTTCACGTGTCTAGGACCTTTACGTTGGGATACAGACACTTTCTTAATTATGTAATATATTTTTGGACATACCTGAGAATAAATAAGTATATATTCTATGAATAAAAAAAATTGTTTATTTTACAGATGGCATAATATCTTGAAATAAAGATTTTCACAAAAATAGGGGATTAAATATATTTTTAAGTTTGATCATATCATACAGTAAGAGTTCAAAAACCGATGAGTCATATTGACTCCGCCATTTTGAATTTTTAGGTTATGAACATTGGTCTACATAAACATAATCAAAATAAGATATTTGAATTTTTCGTTATTTTATTCGAAATCAGCAGTATCAAAAATAGAGGTATGCAAAAATTCAGAATTTGGTCCACTTTTTTTCCCGTGGCCCTTTGTGCGGCGTGTACCTACGTTATATAAGCGTATCTAGATGAGTGTATTTTGATGTAAAAGTTAAGATAGGTATTGGAATATATTATCGAAAAATACAGGATGAATAAAAAGTTTTATTTGTCATTAGTAAATGGCGGGTTCTTTAAATTATATATAAAACATAGTTCAGTAGTGGCATTTCTAAGAAATATCGGGCTATAAAACAATACCAAACACCCAATTAAGAAAATATTTGGAACACATTTGTACCGACCCACGACAAAATTCTATCCATTTGAATGTTAAAAACATAAAATCTTGATATAAAAAATAGATAAAATAAGTTCTTACATATCGATTGATCGTTTTAAATTATTTATTTTTTATTAAAATTTTTGGCGATAAAGTTATTGCACGGTGACCACAGGTTTTTCAAATTAAAATTCCCTGATTTTTCCTTGACTTTTTCTTAATTTCCCTGACAAAAATTTAGAGTATTCCCTGATATTAGTACGTACAAAAAAGTTTTTAAAACCAATATGAGCAAAAAATTTAAACATATTGTTTCGTTTTTGAGTTGTGGTTTTCTAATTTTTTTTTCTGTAAAATTCAAATTGGTAGAACTTCATAAATAAATATTTGTTTTAGTTATAATTTATTATGTATTTCAAAGTTTTTTAATTTCCCTGATTTTTCACTGATTACGTTTGATTATATTCCCTGACTTTTCCTGATTTTTCTGTTTTCCCTGTTTTCCCTGATCCGTAGGCACCCTATATTATAATTCATTTTTTTCTAACATTTAAAAAGTCTATTAAATTACTTAATAAATATGTTTTATGTATCGAGTCGTTCCTAACGACTAATATAGAAATTTTGTATGTGCAAATTTTATATTGCATATTAAAGACTACATCCTCATCGCTACGAATTAAATAAAAATATTTTTTCCAATACATACAGATAATAAGACAATTACTAGCTTTATTTTAAAAAGATAAACTCAATAATAACCCCCGCGTGGCTTTTACTTTATTGAGTGGATAATTATTTATTTTACCCACTCAACTGTCACTTGTCAAATTATTTTCTTGTAAATGTCATTAAAATTTTTAATAAAAATATGAATTGCTAAGCTATTTATTGGATAAAACCTTGTATGGCACTCATGGGTAAACCGATATTGCCCTCTCGAAAATTAACCTGCTTGGCTGACGCCTCGCAGGTTAATTTTCTCATGGGTAATATCTTACTTTACCCACTAGTACCATAAATAAGTATAATGTAGGTATTTTGACGGATTTATTTTTTTAGGAACGTCGGGATACGGGCTGTCATCAACCCCGGGCTGTTCACTTACATTAAGATACTAGTAGTAAACTATAGGATTTTCGTTAAGGGTGAATCAAGAAGTTTAATTCCAAGTATTTGTAAAATAAAAAAATTAAGTTCAGTTACAGTAAAAGTTTCTTATGCACAACTAAATCAAGTTTTAGAAAACAGTAACTGCTAAATGTAATAAATTTTAGACGGACATGAAAAAGTAAGCTTGTATTTTAGTAAGTAAGCTTATAAAGAGCTTTTTCAGATTAATCGATTTAATTGTATTGTGTAAGTAAAACTAATTTAGCGTGTAAGCCAATGAATTAATTGTAAGTTAAAGGTAAAAAAAGTGGTACAGCAAAGGAATGCCAATTCGCTGTCGCGTAGATTGAGCTAATTTTATTATATTGAAAATCGTTGTTTCTCGCGTTGGAAAACGACTTTTTTTATACCATCTCTTATCAGAATAACGAATTATCCATTCGGCGGGCAATGATTTGTAGCAGGTGGCTGTATCGGCGGCACCGCAGCCGGCTAGATAGATGACGATAGGTTTTCTGAAAGAATGCACATATTTAAGCGGCCATAGCGTCGGTCCAATTGGCTACCGAATTCTAGTTATCCAATCCTCGATCTGAGGATACTTTTCAACTGTCAACGAGTCGGTCCACGGCCACCCACAGTTAAAGTAAACCTATAAATAACGCGCCGATACCGATTCGATACTTACTGTTGAATGCGGTCGACGATTCCACGGCTAACTCGTTTTTCGGAATAAAATAAAACTACTGAAGACGATGTTTTCCCAACCACTACCAACCAAATTCTCTACGATCAAAAACAACACACCACTTCGAACACATCCATAAACATTTACCTGCATATCCCTATTGTTTCCACATTATCAGATAAGATATTATAGCCCAAATTTTATTTCGAGAGACACGCTAAAAAATTGGTGACAAGGATTCTTTCCAATTACTATTTTTGTGTTTTTTTCTGTGTCTTGTTAATATAAAAACTATGCATTCAGAAAAACTTAAAATACTTCTTTTATTAGATTGATTCTAAAAAAGACACTTTTTGTTCATGTTTTACGGGCGAAAAGTTGAATGTTGTGGCCCTAAGGCCAAAAAGCTTTTTTCGCCCGCTTACTAAAACTTGTTATTTTAAAGCTTTTTAAAAGAAAATGCTTTACCTTACTATAATATTTATAAAGAGATATGACCTTTAGGTCACTTTTGGTCTTGTACTAACTGTTCTTTTGGACCAGATACAGTTATTATAATCATTTCATACAAAATACAAATTTCTTTTATAACATAACCTCAAAATATATGTTAACTGATTAACCTGTATTCATCCACTAAAATAAATTAAAAACACAAAATTTCAATTGTAAAATCAATTTCAATATTTATAATATTCATAGAACGAATCAGAAGTATTACTTTTTTCATAACAGACACACTTTAACAGAAATTAATCACCAAGCTATAGCTTTTTTAATTTGAAAATGAAACCGCACGCAAAAGAAACGATTCAATATTTTTTTAACGATTTGATTTGATAGCAATTTGTCATGGATAACTAGATAAGTAATAAGACACTAAAAAGAAATACTTTTTACAATTTAAAATTAAGTATATTTTAATAATTTATTATAATTAGTAACAATCAAATAAAAATTATTGTATAATATACGGGCAATAAGTTAAATTTCGATTTTGTAGGTTTATTACCCTCGGGCCGGCCCGATCGGCCGGCCCTCAGCTTCTAAAAACCTATTCAATCGAAAAACTTAACTTTTTGCCCTTGTATTATAAATAACTATTAACAAATTGTGGAAACTCTTTATCCAATGATCCAATGATGATCATGATCATTCATGATCATTCAAAATAATTACTGTTAGGTATTAAAGTTGCCTACAAAACCACAAAAAATTCCAACTAAACCCCACAAAATTTCCAAAAAGCAAGGTAGACTATAACATTTCGTCGCCTTAAAGCAAGCCTTTGCATTGACGACCCTAAATTTACCAAATATCGTCTCCGAATTTACCAACTGTCGTCTGAAAATAAAAATATTTTTACCTCTCTGGCGGAAATTTTCTGATATAAAGGGCGGAAATTTTCTGATAAAAATGGCGGAAATAAGGCCCTCACCAGGTGAGGCCTTTATTTATGAGGTCCTGACCTCACCTGAAAAAAGTAAAACCCCTGATGACTAAAAAAATTTAAAAAACCTTTACCACTTGTGTAAATTATGATTAAAGAATAAATTTTACCCTGGCAGCTTCTACCATCGTCTCGCCGGAGCCCTGAAGAAGCAGATTTACTCGGCGTCGTACAAAAGCATAAATGTCAACTACCCAATACTGCTTAAAAATAAAATTTTTAAATGTTTCCTTAATTTATCAACTTTTTTGAAGTGGTTTTGTGGTGTCCATGTATGACGCGTGAAATTCTAAAAACTCTTGGGATAACGTGTACTATATTTTAGTGGTAATTAAATCTAAGTATCATTTAAGGACTATTTAAGTTCCTCAAGATTACTCCTTGCAAGTTATTAAATAGGTACTCTATTATACTTATTTCCTAAAAGCTTTTCCTGATTTTTTAAGTTAAATGATTTTATTAAAAGTTAAATTAGTCTTTGTAATAAAAATTTATAGATTTATTTCAAGGAATATAAATAATTTAAATTAATATTGGCCTGGTTAGAAAAGTCTGAATTCAGATACTAGAATACTTTTTATTAGACCCATATTTAAGATTATTTAATCTCTAACTGCCAACTTGTTTTTGACTAAATTAACTATAAAATAATTTATAAAATAATACTAAATATTCATATCTCGCTTATCATCAAATTAACCATTACAAAAATTAGTCTGCACTAAATCCTGACATATTACACGATTTAGTTGAAACAAGGGTGACTAATATGCACCCTACAAAAAACACACTAGGGGAACAGAATTGCAAGTCAAACAATAACTGAAAAACACACCGAAATATATTGTATTTGCTCATTATAATTATGATATCTATACACATAATAGTACAGGTCTATGTATTGTTTGCAAATACTAAAAGTGAAGTAGAAACTATATTGTAATATGCTGGATAAAAAACAAATATTTTTCATACCATATACTGCTATTTAAAATATCGTGGATTTCCTTCAAAAAAAAAAAAATAATAATAAATATATTCTATAAGGTATTAATTGAAGTTGAAAATAAAATTAAACTTTTGGGTATACAAAAATGAGCTCTATTTTTGCTAGAAAATAGCTATTTTAAATACTTTGTTAGATGAGTCTGCTCCGTTGACAAAGGTTTACTTCATCAATTATTACCGTTTGGTTTTAGCTGTTGTAGTTATACAACTATTTATAGATTGGTTGCAAAGTGCATTTAGGACCGTCTAGTATACAGAGACTACAACTCTTTATATCTGTAGTATACCATGCCTGCACACTTGTTACAACGTGGTTATATTTTTAACAAAATAAAAATCTTTAAACATCATTTTCAAACACCTAAGTATAAAATTTAAGCATAATACGATTGAAAATATACTTGTATTTTAAATTCTGGGCATAAAATTGATATAGAATGGGGTTTTCAGCATTTTACATTCAAAATAGCGAAAATGGTGCCGACGAAAAGTCTCCAAGTACTTGCCCCTTTACCGTTGTAGAACTTCAAATGTTGCCTTTGTTTTGTTGGTTCTTTTGGTTTGGTTGGTTTGGGCCTGAGAAAACTTTGAAAAGTATATATTGGCATTATATTGGCAAAAGTTAAATTATAGGGCTATTCATTGGACTATGCCGAGTATAGTATGCCCTTAATAGCTATGTTACTAACAAGTGCGGAAAAGCCTCTTTACGCATGTGTTAGGAACAATACTTTTCCTACGAGCAGGGTTAAAATAAAATATACTTTTATATTTTATCAAATAAATCGAAATAAATCTTATTTTTATAATTTTTCATAAAGAATATCAATTAACAGGTAAAGAATTTAAACATTTTTATAATATTAATAATAATAATAATAATCGTTTATTTACGCATATAGCAGTTACAAAGTTATTTATATAATATTCTTATAGCATAATAGGTATAAAATAATAATTAAAAAAAAAATAAGAGTAATATACTCATATAAAACAAAATTACATGCCTAAATGTTGACGTAATTGATTTTTAAACATATTATATGAAGAATTGTAAAAATTAACAGTATTGCATGCTAAATTAACCAATGTTACAATACGGTTCATTGGAGAATTTTCTGCATTAACAGTATTACAGGAGGAAACCTCCAGGAGTGGATAACTTCTCAAGGATCTTGATAAAATTTTAATATTAAACTGACCCAATATAACACTAGATTGATCCAGCAAGAACCTTAAAGAAAAAACACACATCACTGAAGATTCTTCTATTCTGAAGGGTAGCTAAACCCAAATATTGCCTTGTTTGATTCGTATCCAACAAAATGTTATTCTGAGCAAGTCTGTATCGAACAATACGTAAAAACTTATTCTGAACAATTTCAATTCGCTGAATATGGTTGCCAAAATATTGGGACCAAATGGTGGATCCGTATTCCAGTCTTGATCTTACTAGGGATGAATACAACATCAATATAGGTCTCTGATTAGAAAAGTCCTTAGTTGTCCTTAGAACAAAACCTAGCATTTTATTTGCATTAGAAACAATATGATCAAAATGATTATGAAATAATAATTTACTGTCCAAAAAAATACCCAGATCCTTGATTACATTGACATTATTTAGTAAATTATCTGCTATTTTATAATTGTTCTCTAACGGGTCCTTTTTACGTGAAAAAGTCATCACCGAGCACTTATTATTATTTAAATACAGCTTGTTTTTAATGCACCAGTCATTAAGTAAATCAAGGTCCCTTTGTAAAATAAAAGCATCTAGTATAGACGTTATCTATCTGTAAATCTTTAAATCATCAGCAAAAAGCAAATATTGAGACAAAAATTTTGAACCTATATCATTAATAAAAATAATGAACAATATTGGTCCTAGGTGAGATCCTTGTGGTACTCCACTTAGGACCTTTATAATGAAAGATTTAAAACCATTTATAATTACCTGTTGTATTCTTCCTGTAAGATACGATACAATCCATGTATGAAAAGGCGGCCTAACCCCATATTCCCACAACTTTTTAGCCAGTAAATAATGACATACAAGATCAAACGCCTTACTAAAATCAGTATATATGGCTTGAACTTCTCCGCCATGATCTAAACACCATGAAATGAAATTAGTATATGTAAACATATTTGTCACCGTCGATCTACCTTCTAAAAAGCCATGTTGTTCCTGTACAATTATAGTTTTAAACTCAGATGAAATAAATGGAAGTACGACTTTCTCAAAAAGTTTAGCGACGGCTGATTGAATACACACCTGTCTGTAGTTTTTAATACTAGATCTGTTTCCGCTTTTAAATATTGGTATAACGTAGGAAGTCTTCCAAGCTATGGGAAAAATACCAGATTCTAAAGATTTATTAAAAATAAAAAGTAATGGAGTACATATAGAATAGGCAACATTTTTTAATACTACGTTAGGGATACCATCAGGACCGGGACCTTTGTGTATGTTTAACTTACACAAGGCGGAGAACAGATTTTCATGTGTGATTTGAACCACAGACAAATCAACTTCACTATCTTTAGATCCGCAGTTACTAAAATCAAAATTTTCATTATCATTATCAGTATCAGAGTGAGTGTAAACGGAACTAAAATGAGTAGCGAACAAATTTGCAATATTTTCACCAGTATCGGCTTGCTCGTCTTCAAGATGTACTGTACTAGGAATACCTGAAGATTTTTTATTATTATCAACAAATTTCCAGAATTGCTTTACATTAGCTGTGATTTGATTTTCAACATTGTTAATGTAATTTTTTTAACATTCATTACTTAAAATCTTACATCTACGGCGCAGATCATGAATAAATATAACAAAAATAACACTACGCAATTTAGAAATTAAACAATATTTATGCATGCGGAAAGAGTGATCTTTCCGCATGCTACTAGGAAAAAATATTAATGTAGTGCCACTTTAGTAAGCCCTTACAGCACTAGAGAATATTTTGAAAATACCCTAATGTACAATTGAACAGTTCGGTTTGTTTTAAATACAAAAAGGTAACAAATAATAATTTCTTTCATCGAATCGATGAAATGATGAAGTAAAGGGGGCCGATTGGTCGGTGGCCTAATAGTATGTTTGTGCTCGGCATGAGCTCTTAAGCACGTCCTCTAGGGGTTGTTAGTGAACTGCGTACTCCACAGAGCCGTGAGATACTTCAAACCATCCGCTGCAGTTCAAGGGTTCTTCACAGCAGCGTACGCAGGTTTGAATAAATATAATTAATACACACCTATATTTTATAGCGTTCCTTTTATTCATTTATTCATTGACAATATTTGGGCCAGTACACAGTAAAAATAAATTACATTAAATTACATAGTCCGTAAATGGTAATGTTTTGCATAGACCGGAACAGTAAAAATTACATAGTCCATAATGGTAATATTTTGCATAGACCGGAACGGTAAAAATTACATAGTCCAAAATGGTAATGTTTTGCATAGACTTTTGAAAAAAAATATTTACTACTCAGAAAATGTTTGTTCCAAACTACAAGTCTCTGTGTCAAAGCTTTTTTGAAATATCGTAGCGTAAAGTTCATTTGGTTTAATAAACCAAACGATTTGCACCTTTAATATGAGTATAAACTGCTTACATCTTTCTTTAAAGATCTATTGGTTGATAAAGATCATAATTTATAATGAATGTAAATTTTAGGCCACAAATAAAGCATTTAAATATCGTACATAAATAATATTTACCTTTTTTACACTTTTAACACTTTAACCTAGCAGCATGCGTCGCTATCTCTAACCATAACAATATTAAACGGTCCGTGTCATGATGCGACGCCTTGGTTATTGTCCAAAGCGCACGCGCGTCTTAAAATAACATAGCCCAAAATTGTAAAATCATGTAAAAATATGTAAAAATATGTAAATAAATTTAAATATATATTTATAAATTATTTTAAATTATTTTACATTCTTTTACATTCTTTTACATTCTTTTACATTATTTTACATTATTTTACATTCTTTTACATTCTTTTACATAAATTCATGTATTATGCATAGTCCAGAATAGTAAATTTACTATTCCGTACTATGTAAATTCATGTATTTTTACATTATTTTACATGCAGTTTTTACAGTGTAGAAGTCTACTGAGAAATAAATATTTCTTCATGGAAAAAAAAATCTAGTTGCTTAACTATTTTAGTTAGTGCAACTAGGATTTTGGATAATTAAATACTGGTATACTGGTATACTGATATAATGGTATATACATTTTTTAGCGTTCAATATTTTTTTTTGAATTTTTAAAAACTTTTTAAAATATTTTCTTGTGATACGTCATGCTGTCTATAATATAACAGAACATTCTAAAATCTTTCTTCGATAAATATTACTTAATCAATAAATACAATTGGGATCCAATAATTATGGTTGAGTAACAGAACACAGATCTAACTCAATTGTTGAGTCACAGAACAAAGAACGGAGAGCATCATGTGCTGTCTGCTGTCAAATATCTGTCGAATATCAATTTTAAAACCAGATAAAAAATGTGTCATATTTTAGAAACCAAAGAGGGGGCATTAAATATTTATCCAATACATACAGATAATAAGACAATTACCAGCTTTATTTTAAATAGATAAACTCAATAATAACCCCCGCTTGGCTTTTACTTTATTGAGCGGATAATTATTTATTTTATCCACTTAATTGTCACTTGTCAAATTATTTTCTTGTAAATTTCATTAAAATTTTTAATAAAAATATGAATTCCTAAGCTATTTATTGGATAAAACCTTGTATGGCACTCATGGGTAAACTGATATTGCCCTCTCATGGGCAATATCTTACTTTACCCACTAGTACCATAAATAACTATTACCTATTTACTATTAATGTGGTTAACCAGTTGATTGTTTTTACCCTAATGCATTTTTTAAGGCTGCAGGCTTTTAAAAAACTTTTAAATGTTTATGTACTGCTCCTGAGTTCCTACTACGTACTAACAAATGGAAAGAAATAATGATCAATGAGCTGTTTCAAAGTTTTTAATTTGGTTTTTTGCTTAAATTTAGGGATCTTACTAAACAAAAAACAAACATAACTCATTTTATTTTAATGTTTGATTTGTTATTTATTATTTGTCATTATTTTTCGCTTTAGCCAATATAAAATATCAGAATAAAAGTTTGGTATAAAATAAATCGGAACTTGTAAAACGTTTCATTATTTTTAATGATTTTAAAAGTTATAAAATTTCCTTATATGGTAAGTCTTGTAAAATTTTTTTAGAAATATTTAATAATAAAGCTCCCACTTTTAAGCATAACAATAAACTAGATACATAAAACTATATTATGTAGGTTTATATAACCCAAAAAATATAATTAATAAAGTCCCTACCTAATGTTGCCACTAAATGTCTGGGAAACAAAAAAAAACACATTTTGACTTGCAATATTGACCTTTATTAGTACTGCGGGCATTGGAAATTAAAATGCCGATGAAACTGAATAGCAATCATAGTATTTTTTTCTATTTTGCCACTTATAAGCTCATAATCACACACATTTTGCGTGTTATTATAGCCCCATAAGAGGTCTGTACTTTTTGTTCTTTTGGGTTGGCAACAGACCTGGCCTATCGCTTGACGTTTTCCGTGCAAATGTCAATGTCGCTTTAAAGTTGAATTTTCTACAAAATTTTCTGTTTAGGTTATTTTTACCATGTTAAAATTGTGGCTTGGTTAATTGCAGTAAAAAAGAGAAGAGATGACTATAAAATATATCAAAATATCATTTGTTCTTAGAATTTTAAACATGGTGTAAACTGTAATGCCAATCCAAAACAAAAATCCCTAAATCAGTCATAAATGTAAGTTTTTTTTAATTTTAGAGCAAAATAGAAAAAATTGTATAAAGCACTCATTTCCTAACACGTTTTTAGCTCACTAGTACTTTAGGAAACTCGCCGCAAGCGGCTCGTTTTCTAAACTTGTACTCGTGCTCTAAAAACGTATGTTATGAAACTAGTACTTTAATATACTATTGTTGTATTGTGATGAGGTTATCCAAAAAGTAAGAATTAAAATAAAACTTAATATGGTCGTAACAATATCTACCTAATTAAAGTTCATTTGCAGGCTGCAGGGTTGTACTCTAACAAAAATTAAAAGAATTAAGCAAAAGTTTATTGTTGTATTGTGATGAGGTTATCCAAAAAGTAAGAATTAAAATAAAACTTAATATGGTCGTAACAATATCTACCTAATTAAAGTTCATTTGCAGGCTGCAGAGTTGTACTCTAACAAAAATTAAAAGAATTAAGCAAAAGTTCATCGACATGAATAGCGTATGTTTTTAGCATAATGATGGTATTTTTTTAATTTCCATTTCTTGTTTTTTTAATTTCCATTTTCTTGTTTAGGAAAAAGTTATACAAAGATAATGATTTGTAGTTTTATCATTTTTTTTTATTTTGGAGTATTTTTTTTTAATGACAAATTTGCGAAAGCTCTGAATTTTTAACTGTTTTTAACTTTTAAGCTGATTGATTCTAAGAAAAATAAAATGCTTTTTACCACCAACGATCTTAATCTTAGCATGCTCCATGGATAGCAGCTAAAAATGTATTTTATCCAACACCTTCACAGAAACACTTGTTTTGAGCACTATTTTAAATGTAAAAAGTCCACTAGTGACTAAAATATTTTTCACCCATTCTTTTACGTACAGCTTTTGATCTCACCCAAAATTAGTTACATACCCTATTAATTAAGTATTATAACTATTCTATAAATAGAAGCACGTTAACTGAACCATATAAATTAAAGAAAACCCCAAATTATTCTTTAGTTTTTGAATAAAATACTGTTTTTATTAAAAATTCTCTCATCACCGCGTTCATTTTGACGTTTGTAAGAAATGTAAAACTAGCAATTGTTTATATTTAATAGGCATACTTAGGCCATGGCTACCTATTATTTTAGTATTAAGAAAACTTAATCTTAATATTTTTGACATAATTTTTCGCAAAATTATAAATTTTTATTTAAAAATAAAAGGTGTTGGATAAAATTAAATTCTCAACTCGTGTATTAAGTGATTTTATCCACTTAATACACTAGTTAAGAAAATAGCTATTTATTTTGGTAAAATTTTGGTCTAATTTTGAAATGTTTCAAAATTGTTCATTTTTTAAACAATTTAGCACAAACGGTATGAATGTATGTTGACCAGCCGACATAACAAAATGTTAACTGACAACGTAAGATGGGCACTTTGTTAATTACTGTTTGCAATTTCTGCAAGATGGCAATCATTTTCCGGAATAATCATTACTAATTGCAGAGTATTAGTGAACTACCTACTCTTTGACAATTTCACGATGTATTTTTAAGATAAAGATCTAAAAAGTTAATAAGCGCAAACCGGTAAAAAATCATGAATGAAACGTTGTTACATCTACCAACAGGTTAACAAAATAACAAGCTTTAATAACTTAAAATATTTTGCCTGCCGGAAACATATTTATATTATTTAAGATAAAAAATAAGATAAAAGTGGTTTTCAAAATGCCTTAAAATAATTTTTGTAAATGATACTCTCACCTGTACATTAAAATACATATGTTATGTTTGATAATCTGTTTTTCAAAACTAAATTTATAAAGAAGGATCAATATTTGACATAAATATGTCTAAACAACAAACTATTAATGTCTACTGCAGGTGTTTTTATGTAATTAATGATATTAAAATATAAACAATTTATAGTTACTACTTAGATTTTAGAAAGATAATAAAATATATCTGGAAATTTCTCAATTAAAAGATATCTAGCGGTGCCTAACCAATTAAGGGGCTTAGATACCTTAAAATATTCCTAATTTCTGTTAAGCATTTATAACATTGGTATAGAACAAAACTACTTAGAGATTAACATAAATGATAACTGTATAATACACAATGTAGAATATGCATAGTTCATTGTATATTTTAAATGAAATCAGTCTTAGCTTATTTAGATCAGCAGGTGAAATTCACCTGGTAAATCTGTATTAAATTATGTATATAGGAAAACCTTTATTAAGTGACTGAACATTTAAGTGAAGATAATTTAGAAATTAACTTACCTCTATACAAATATATTTATTATTATTATTTTAGTAAAATTTAACGTCTTAATTCAAGGATCAACGTCCAAAAAGTCCAAAATAAATTTCTGAGATTTCTTGCTTTCAAAAGAAATATTGTTAACCGAGAGTAATTATACTGAAATTTATCGCAGATATAATATGATATCATTAAGCAATCGTAGAACGTTGACCGACTTGTTATCACTTTATAAAATAATTAATGGAACTATGTTTGGTCCAAATATTTTACAAAAAATTGTTTTCAGGGAATCAGAACTTAACTTAAGAAATCTAGAGTTAATTATAGTTCCATTTAAACGTACAAATTGCTCTCAAAATTCACCGTATGATTGTATCTTGCAATAAATATATATTAAACCGCGATACGTTTTCAATAATACGTTTATCTCTTTTTTTTTTGCGTACATTAATTATAACAAGCATTAATACTTGTATAACTATTAAATACATTATAAATATTACTTCTTATGTATTTATACATTACTTTTTTATGTACCACTTACATTTAGTTAATTATTCATATTATTGTCACTTTTTTTCTTTTTTTTTATTATTGTAATTCAAAAAATATTTTTTCTATATGTATTACTCCGTAGGTACTTTTTTGGGATTTTCCTGTTTGTACCTCTATGTATAAATAAATAAATAAATAAAATAAATTAGTACAGTAAACGTAGGGCATAAGAAATATTTACTAATTATTATTATTTATTGTTATAGAAAAGAGTAAATGACCCGCATTTCAACGGTAATTTGTATTTTACTTAATCTATCCTTATTTCCTTCATATTTTAATATTATAGACCAATCCGAATTAAGAATACTTTTAAAACCGTCCAATCATAAACATTTAATAGTGATTAAACCGAAGTTTGCTTTTGCTAAAACTTAACAGCGAATAAGACAAAGTTTCGCAGAGCTAGCTTTAATTAAAATGTTAATACATCATTTAAAGATTTTCGCCCCAAACTACTGGTGGAAAGTCTAGGAATTTAAACTATCAAACTTTCTCTTCTGTAGAAGATGACTCGAGACGATCGTTAATAAAAAAATAAGAAAAATGAAGAAAATAATTGTAATTGCATAAGTATAAAAATCTCCAGTTGTTTATTTAAATTTCTTAAAATAAAAGTGTAAAAAAATTATAATAAACTATTAATACAAAGTTTTTAAAGGATTTTTATCGTACCCAATTACAGATCGTATCCAATTTTAAATGCGGAATTGCAAATTACTTACACATTTTAATTTCTCCAAAGTTATCTAACCCGGATGCCATTACTTCGGGTTTTGCAGTCGAATTTTGGGACCGAGGTATGGCGATAGCCAAAAAAGAAGTAACGCAACAATCATAATAATTAAGTTTAATCTAAATGCCAAACTAATCGTTTCCATTTAACCAAAAAAGTACCATCTGTAAAATTCCTACTATTTTTAAGCCAATGATTGAGAATAAAGCAAAAAACTAGTTCTGTCGCTGTAAACCGGTAGAAAAGGAAATCAGATGCAGCTGGATATCAAATTGGCGGTGCTCTGCTGTCTGTCTTTTTAAACCAGACTACCTCATATTGATTGATTTATACTAAACATGGACTGCCACCGCAGTCGTATTTCATACATAAGTTTTTACAATTCTTCAATTATATTTTCATCAAAAACTACCAATTATTTTCAAGTTTCTAGTTTCAGTCACTGAAAAAATAATGTCAACGTGCTCTGTTTTATTTTTTAATAATAAATGAAGCAGTATATCAATCCTTGTCATAGTAGTAACATTCTACTCATATAAGTAGATATTATAACAGTTTTTTACAGTATGCACTGTTAAAATTATTCTCTTGGGAAATGATGTGTTAAATTATAAATTAAATTTTATATTATAAAGTTATTTTTTGTTTTTTATACTCGTCTGACTTCGGGTAATAATAATTCTTTATCCAATACATACAGATAATAAGACAATTACCAGCTTTATTTTAAATAGATAAACTCAATAATAACCCCCGCGTGGCTTTTACTTTATTGAGTGGATAATTATTTATTTTACCCACTCAACTGTCACTTGTCAAATTATTTTCTTGTAAATGTCATTAAAATTTTTAATAAAAATATGAATTCCTAAGCTATTTATTGGTTAAACCTTGTATGGCACTCATGGGTAAACCGATATTGCCCTCTCGAAAATTAACCTGCTTGGCTGAAGCCTCGCAGGTTAATTTTCTCATGGACAATATCTACCCACTAGTACCATAAATAACTATTTCCTCGTACAGATGGATATATTTTTTCTAGAGAATAATTTTTATGACCTCAAATATTTGCAGGATGCTATTTTTTGGCAACGTTAATGTAACAGATCTATAGACTAAAACTTATTCATAACTACCTAGAGTAAATTCCTCAGTTGTTGCTTTGTTTTGTTGATTTTCTTATCTTTTGGTGATTACCGGTTGTACGTTTTTGACGAGAACTTCAATAAATTTAAACGGGTAACTTCCAACCTCCAAGAAAAACCAACTAAACAAAACAACAACTGATTATGTGACCCTTTACCTACTACATAATTGTTTCCAATCTTATTCGAGACTATAAAAAAGTATATTAAAAATTATAATTTATATTCGAGCCTACTGCTGATAAAGTTATTCTATAAGATACCTGATTTTTTTCTTAATGTGAATGTTTTAATATTATTCTGAAATTAAAAAAGTCCCTCTAAATTGTATTTTTTTATTGCAGAAATGTTACAACAAGGAGACCTATCTTCCTCAATGGAATCTTTATCGTATGACTCATCAGTAACGTCACCAGCTTCAAGCAACGGTCATCAGGGATCCCAGAGGACAAAACGTATGAGAACATCCTTTAAACATCATCAGTTGCGGACCATGAAAACGTACTTTGCTATTAACCAAAATCCAGACGCCAAAGATTTAAAACAATTGGCGCAGAAGACTGGTCTTTCTAAAAGGGTACTACAGGTAAGGATTAAAATATATTTATAGAATTTAGATTGTGGAATAAAGAAAAATATCCTTTAATATAGAAAAAAAAATTATTTTCAAAGAAGTAAACTATGATTTAGCATTCTTTCGTTATGTACCAAGTTTTAATTGATTAAATAAAGAACATGTAGTTATTCTTGGTCACTAAACCGAAATAAAATAAAATAGGATAATAAGGTAATATAACCCTAATTTTAATTTATCCACGGATACATATTCAGTACTAATTTTTTCGACGACTGCTTTAGAATTTAAGCAAATACACACACTTTTCAAACACAGAATGAATCCGTATCCGTATCAAGTGTTAGAATGAGCACATGTAGTGCCATCTCTTGTTTATAAAAGTAAAGAAAACTGTAGCAAAATTAACAAAAATATATATATATATATTTTACCATGAAATATTAAATAATTTAATGCAATTTAAAGTTTTGCTTTAAAATTACATAAAGTTTATTAGTTTTTCTTAATATTTGACCAGTTTTTTATCAATTTAGTTCAAAAAATTAAAACTTCTCAATCCATTGTTAAATATTTAAACCTGATATATGTCACAAAAATCTGACATAACCTTCAATTTTTGCATTATAATTTGTAAATATGTGCTAAAATTAAATAAAAATCTTTTTTAAGTACTGATTTGATAAAATTATTAAATAACATTAATTGCTTTATTTAAAAAATATGTGTTTTGTTGCATTTACAATGTCGAGTCACAAAAAACATTGTTTTTAAGCTTGTCCGCAGTTTAAACCATACAGTATTTCATATTTGCAGTCGAAGAAAAAGTATAGTCTACAACACGTATGGAATAGTCATTCCGCGCTCGCGGGACCGTCATGCTCGCCTGCCAATTCGTATGTCAAACTTTCCGCTCGCGCGGAATATTGTCTATTCCATACTAGTTATAGAATATACTATTCTACACTTGGTACGCATACTAAATATTAAAAGATTATCAACAATTTATGAATTAATTAATTTTGAATCTACATTTTTTTTTTTTTTTCTAGGTTTGGTTTCAAAATGCCAGAGCAAAATGGCGACGAAATATAATGCGTCAAGAAGGCACTGCCAACAACAATAATCAAACTCCTGGACCAAACGTATCTCCATCCAGTGGTTCCACAATATTGGATTCAAATAGCATGTCTCATCAGAGTCTGGATGATTTACATCACCATATACATTCCCAAAACTCACAAACTCTAAATTTTAGTGATATTTATTAAATGGTTCACAATTTAGAAATCTATAGATACACAAAATGTTCCTTTTTTAGTGATAATGATATTTAGATGTTATTAAAGATTTTTTTAAACAAAAATCATTAAATGCAAATTTAAAGAAGTCTTAGGATGATTAAATATACGCATTATCTAACAATTTTTTTTGTTTAAAATTCTTTAATAATATACTGTACATGTACTATTTTAATTTATAAATATATGTATGTAGACTGCACGTTTTTATTAATAGTTACTAATTGTTTGTATATAAAATTTGTGAATATATGTGCAATTCTTAAAATTATAATACATTCTTATAACTTTATACAGAATATTTGTGAATGTTTCTTAAAAAGTGTAAATAAATCAAATAAAGTTATTATTCTTTAAAATAAAATATTTCTTTAGATATCGTACATAACTATATTAATTATAATAACTTTATTTGGTTTATTTATTTAATTTATTGTAAATAACATTGTAAAATAAATTTTATATTAAATATTTTTGTTTTTTTTTTAAACCTATCCTTATTTATATTAAATAAAATTGTTTGGGATGTTACATAGTTCAAAAAGTTATTATTTTTAGCAATTAAAGTAATTTTAATAATTCTAATATTTAAAAATACTAATATTATTATTAATTATATTATTGTATAATATTATATTCCTGCGGGATTTAGTCTTCAGATAGTAATTTAGAAAGATCCTTAATACAAGCCACGTTAGTGTCAGTCAGTGTAATGTCATAAAACAAGTTACAGTTCTATTTCATCCCGAATATTTTCAGCTTCTAAAAAACATGGTTATAGTTTATAAGAAGCCTCAAACTTTCTTAGTTAATATAAACATACTAGAAGGCAGACATTATGCAATATCAAACATGGATTCTGCTGTTATTATGAGAGTGGACAATAAACAGCAATCAACTGCTGTACAAAAACATTCAGATAATCCTTATTATAATGAGGTACTCACGATTCTTTGAAAAGAAAAGAAAACTAATGTTTTAAATTTTTAGCACTTTGTGTTTGAACTACATAATAATTTAGAAGCATTTCTGGATAAGAATATTAAAATAACAGTAAGTTGTGAACGTAGCAGATAATTTTTAAAGCATATACAATCCAAGAGTTATGGTTAAAGCCTGTAAAGCTGGTACAATATCTCATAGCAATTTAGCTTTGATTGCGTATTAATATACTCAACCCTGCCTCATCTTAGGAACATGTTTTTTAAGCTATTATTAAAATGTAGTACCCTTGTCATTAGATTTTAAGAAAAATAATGTTTTTTTAAGATGGAGCCAGGCAGAGATATGTTTTGATACACTCAAGGCTAAATTGTACCAGCACTACATAGTACTAAATCTGGTACAATTTAGCCTTGAGTGCCTATCAACATAACTTTACTCTGGCCTACCCTTGTTTCAGAAATTTTGTGCCTGTGCCATTAAAGTTTACAAAAAGATTTTTTTTAAGATAGTTCAGGGTAAAGTTATATTAATATGCACTCAAGGCTGAATTGTCATGAGATATTGTACCAGCTTTAAGGCCCCTTTTCACAGAGCAATTTATACCCAAGTTTGGTGCTATGCAAGTTTGCTGCCAGATATAGCATGAGGACAATTACACAATCATTTGCCTTTTTACGGAGCAAGTTATACGCAAGTTTGAGGCTATATATTGCAAGTTAAACAATGCTGCCAACCAGACAATTTTGACGTGTCTCTGCATTTGTTGACAAAAACATAACCTAGCATTTGCTTTTTTAAGGAAGCTTTTTAGTTAGACAGACCGGCCTATTATTAATAATAATAATTATTAACATATCCAGTTGTTACTATATTAGTAAAAAAAAATCGGTTTAGTAACTTTTTTCCAGGTTGATACCACGAAAATAACTATAAATCTTGCATGAAAATCGTCGAAAAATAGAACATGTTCTAATAATTTTATAGCTCGAAAATAGCATCAAATTTGCCTGAAGGCATGAGCAGTGACTGAATCATTCTTGAAACAAAATTGCATAGCACCAAACTTGCATACAAATTGCTCCGTGAAAAGGTGCCTTTACTATTCTACCTAGATCTGATTCTAAAATAGGCTCAAACTATTGCAAGCTTGAGAATGGGATGACTACATTATACTGGTTCAATTATCCAGTATCTATTCTCCCTGTCTGTAATAGAACGCAGTGACAAATACCTAAAAGGTATTATGCTGCTCCGCACACAAATTGGTATGATCCTCGCTTTGTAGAATACTTTCACAAATGAGTCACTGCAGTCTATTTTACGGATAATAAAGTCATAAAAAGGTCTAGCTGTTTTAGATTATGCATTTCCATATACTGTAATAATTATATTCTCAATTTAATATAACAATTAATGCTCAATTCAAACATTTTTGTTCAAGAAATTAGATGTTTAAATAAACTGTTTTATTTTATAAACTTAAATATTTTCTTATCCTCAATCTGGAAAAATTTCACTTACCTTATTTTTATTGATTTCATATTGGTGGTACAACCTAGAACCATATTTGGAAAAAGAAAAACCTTGGGATTCATTAACTTAGATTTAGCTTCAGTGTGGATTCAACCAGGTATATATGATCTCAGGGTCGGACTTGTCTCCTGCGACAAAGTCTATAATATTTGTTATTAAGAAAAAAATATCAAAACTAAAAAATATCTAATTTATGGATCCTTTATATACCATATCTGTATTGTAGATTCTTAGATGGTGCCACCGTTATTATAACGTTATTATAACATAATAACGTTATACATTATACATGTCCTTAGTTATGGCATTGTCTTGTAGCTTTGTTGCTTGTCGCTCCAGGCCAGTCAGACCCAGTTCTGTAATTTTTTTATTTATATATTTAAGTTTATTACTTTACAATAATTTTTTAGATAAACAATTTTATCATAAATGGGCAATTTTAACTCCACCAAAAAATGATGATTCGGTCGGATTTAAGGGTTATCTAAAGCTAGATATTACAATTACGAGCAAAGGTGAACCCGTGCCTATTCCAGAGGGAAATGAAAACTACGAAATTGAAGGGTAATCTATTCAGAACTTTAAGTAATTACTTTAATTAATAATTATAAAAATTAAATTTAAAAAATTAGTTACAAAGTAGGAGTATCGTTTAAGTTATACATCTTAAATGGTTTAACATGATAATTTTTCATTTTCATTGAAAAACATCAGAAAAAAGATTAATCCTGAAGGTAAAGGTGCCTACGGATTATACAGAGGGGTCCAAAAGTCACCCCCCCTCTTAACTTTTGAACCAGTTGAGATATCGACTTTAAATTTGTAACTTTTAAATAAAACAACTTAAACTATCTTTTAGCATATATTTAATACTTTCAGCTCTTAAAATGTGGACAGGGGGGCATGGGAGCACATTTTTTTAAATGGAAAGGGGGGTCGTGTCATACATCATTTTAAAGCTTATAAAATTCTCCATTTAAGTCCATATTTTTAAATTAAAAAAAAAAAAATTTTGGGTTTAAAATGGGGTTGAAAATGGGTATTAATGTCAAAATTCCTCTAAAAAAAAACAAATATTTTTTTAAAAATGCCTAATTTCATCATAAAAAAATGTTAATTATACTTTTGAACTAATTTTAGTTGACTTAAATAAAAATTTATAAAAACTTAAAAAATCGGATGTTTTTGCACAAAAAATTGAAAAATCAAAACCTTAAAAAACATTTTTAAAAAATTTAAAAATGTTAGTTTAAATAGAGAATTTTTTAAGCTTTAAAATAATGTATCAAACGACCCCCCTTTCTATTTAAAAAAATGTCCCCCCATGCCCCCCTGCAAATATCAATTATATGCTAAAAGATAGTTTAAGTTGTCTTATTTAAGAGTTCTAAATTTGAAGTCGATATCTCAACTCGTTCAAAAGTTAAAAGGGGGGGGGGGGTGACTTTTGGACCGCACTGTATAGCTCAGTAAAATTTTCTTTCAAAGTACACTGATAAAAGCTATTAATAATTATTATTATTATTATTATATTTAGGAAACACTGTAAAGTAAAATGTTTTTAGGAACCTACTCCTACAAGAACCTAATATTATGACAAGGCAAAACGCGTATTTTATTTTTGATATTTACAAATGTGTAAATCTGGTTTTAAAACAAAGTAACGCAATTGATGAAATAACAGAAAATCCGGAAAAAGGACCTCGTATCTCTATTGAAATATATTTTGCTGGATCTTCTGTAAGATAGAGTATTTAAATACTAAGTTAAGGTTCATAATCAAAAAATTATTTTTCTACGACTGCTTTAGAATGTAAGCAAATACACACACTTTTCAAACACAAAATGAATCCATTCTAGCTCTAGATACGGTATGAATATTCCGTATCAAATGTTAGAATAAGCACACGTAGTGCCATCTCTTGTTTATAAAAGTAGAGAAAACTGTTGCAAAATTAGCAAACATATATATATATATTTTAGCATGAAATATTAAATAATTTAATGCAATTTAAGGTTTTGCTTTAAAATTACATAAAGTGTATTAGTTTTTCTTAATATTTGACCAGTTTTTTATCAATTTAGTTCAAGAAATTAAAACTGCTCCATCTACTGTTGAATATTTAAACCTGATATATGTCACAACAATCTGACATTACCTTCAATTTTTGCATTATAATTTGTAAATATGTGCTAAAATTAAATAAAAATCTTTTTTAGTTACTGATTTGATAAAATTATTAAATAACATTAATTGCTTTATTTAAAAATATGTGTTTTGTTGCATTTACAATGTCGAGTCACAAAAAACATTGTTTTTAACCTTGTCCGCAGTTTAAAGCCATACAGTATTTCATATTTGCAGTCGAAGAAAAAGTATAGTCTACAACACGTATGGAATAGTAATTCCGAGTTCGCGGGACCGTCATACTCGCCTGCCGGCTCGTATAACAAACTTTCCGCTCGCGCGGAATATTGTCTATTCCATACTAGTTATAGAATATACTATTTTACTCTAGATTTTTTTAATATTCATTTAAGCTCGGAAATTTTTATATAAAAATTATTTCGTGGTTTTATTTGCAGATCATGCATCCTATCTGTTTTTTTTTTTTTTTTTGGGAAAAGTAAAAAAATATACATATTTAACTTTTTGTGCTTTTTTGATTTTGAACAAGTTTTTAAGACAACATAAATTGACTTCATGTACCATCATCGTATTACGATTATAATAATTTAATTTTTAGGTTAAGACATCAAAGTTAGAAAAATCAACAAATCCAAAAGTAAATGAGCGTTTGATAATAGCAGATTTATTTCCAACCTTGTGTCAAAGAATAAGAATCGAAGTTATCAATACAGATTCTCTAATTAGTTCCAGTTACGCCTCGCACATCATTCCGCTGAAATATATTTCAAATGCCAAAGAGGATGGTTTTTTGCCCACATTTGGTCCTTCTTATATTCATTTGTATTCGAGCAACAATCTACAAGGTTATGTTGGGTCTATTTTAATGTCGATGACTACTGAATTGAAACATATCACTTTGAAAGATAATGTTTTGCCGAAGAAGGTTGCGCCTTTAAAAATGGTAAATTAAAGTTTGGACAAACTGGTCTCGTTGTTTGAAAAATGTTGGAAGCGGGAGTTTTTATCCTAATTTGAAATAAATTTTCAACAACCTGTTATAGCACTAGTTTGGTTTACTAATTTTATTTTTCTCTTATACGTAAAGCGTTATTTAATTTCAGTAGCGTTACATGTAAAAAGTTTTTCAATTTGTTCTTTGCAAACCATAATAAATATGATACTTTTTTAAATATACTAGGGTGGGTGCGCCAATTATTTCCATGTCAAGAAATTTTATTTTTTACTCCATTCAAATTTATTTATAATCACCTGAAACTTTACCATATTGACAACAAAACTATCTTTATTCTAATGGATAAAAAACAAACAAGCTGCAGGAGCAGAAAAAATATTATTGCTTTTTAAAAAAGATTGCTTACTGACAATATTCGGCACCCATGCTGCCCGGCTTATCTGCATATACCGGTTGTTCTATGCTATATTTATCTATTCTCCAGGGTTCTTAAAAAATATAAAAATTAATTATTTTCATGGGTGGATTACTTTCAAAAACAATACGGATCTTCCCCTCATAGATTATTCGTTCTTTAGTTATCGTCTTAACAAACATCGTGACATCGGACGGAGGGACAGAAAAAGAAAAAAGTTTCTTATTTTTTCCAGGAACAAATTTATACCCAACAACTTTTTGTCTAGGACGATTTTTTAAAATTTTGGAAAATTCAAAACTACAGTATAATACTATTCTATAGCAGGCGCTGTGAATAGTATAATAACAAACTAATAAGAAAATATTGTGGCACAATAACAATTTCAGATGTTTTTAGGTAGAATTTGGGAACTTTTATAATAAAAAATCATCATTTTAAGTAAGATTCAAAACGATCTGATTTCTTTGTTACTTTCTTTTCTTGTTGTTTTTTGTTTTTGTTATTTTTTCGTCGTTAACTACTTCGCATGGAAATATTAGAAACACAGCTACTTAAACAAAAATCTCAAAAAATTACTCTTATTTGTTGAGTGAAACACAATATGGGCCAAAAAGGGCATGTTTGTGCCTACCTTATTACGTTCTGGATACAGATATACCATATTTACAGGCATCTTTTTAATATAACAGATATACTGGCAGTGCTATCTATGACACAGGGGACGAACTATCAAATTTAAAAGGGGTGCCAATATTAGGATCAGGGCAATAATTTGCACACCCACCTTAGCTAGCATATAAAACTACTATGGTCTGTTTCGTCAAGCAAGAGAGTAAATTAAAAATAGCCCGTTGAATATTTTGAAAACAGATTCGAATATTGAATGTGCGAATATACTGCCTAGTTTATTTTATAAAACAACTATATTCTATACACAAACATATACTATTTCAACCTGTTGTAAAAATATTTACTGTGCGATTTTTAATTTACACTCTTGCTTGATGAAACAGACCATAGTCGTCTCATTAATAACAGTGCAGTTAATCGAACGAAAACATTTATTAATTTAAAGAAAAATGCAAAAGAATTTTTTAAACTTTATGCAAAACTCTAGATTTTAATGTTTTAGTCCCAAACATACGACGAAGAAAAAATATTTTTAATGGCAATTATCCACGATGCAAACATTATAAATAAAAAATTTGGAACAAAATCAGTAGCATTTAGTATAACAATGGGACACATGCAGAAATACTTCGTTAATGATAATAATTCAACAATTAATATAACACCGACTAAAATTAACAGGAATTATTACAGCTTAAAATATAGAGAACTACCATGTATTAGTTTAAAATCGAGATGGCCAAATTGTAGGATCAGGATGTTTAATTCAAATATGTTAAACAAAATTGCTAAGAGATTTGTAAGAAATTTATACTATTTTAAAATAAGCCTAATTATTTTTAGATCTAAATGGATCGAATTTTCTGGTAAAAGCTTGTGTAACTATTAAAATTTACATAACTTTACAAAAAAATCATTCTGTTTTTAACTAAATGTGATATATCGTTTTCTATAGATTTTAGGCGGCTGAATCGGAATCGGAGGGTTTCGTTTTTTTCGATAAAGATGAAAAATGATAAAAATGTTAAGAATGTATTTCTTGAAAACCAGATTTTCTAGCTTAATTCTACGGACAGATTCGGATTAAGCGATTTAAAATATCTAAGTCATATAATTTCAAATAAGTCCAGTTCAGAATTGGAATTAAAAGGGGCGGCGTAACACTTTTAAAATCAAGATAAATCACAATTGTTGGCATATTAAACAAATTTTTCTCTTAAACCTGATGTGATAAAGAAATTCTGCGTTTAGATTCAGATTCAGCATCCCAAATTCCTAAAAAAAATGCTGTTGTTAATCGATTTTTCTTAAGTTGTGTTATCGAATTCATTTATTAACCGACTTGCAAAGACAGGACTTTATTAAAAACAACATAATTTTAGAATTTGAATCTACAAAAAATAGAAGAAATTTTTTACAATAAAGATTACAAATTGCAAGGAGATGAAATTGGTAGCTTATTAAAAGAAGCACTGGATCATTTACATTCAAATATAATAAAATATTCAGATTTTATAAAAGTCTATAATGTTGAAGAAGGTACAAATTTAGACCGAGAAAGATTAAAATTGTGTGTACAGGAAATGGTACGTAGTTAATTGAAAATATAATTCTGGAAAAATAATCTTACTAAAATAATATTAATAAAAAAAATAATAGAACTTTTTAATGCTTTCTTTCAGGAAGAAATTTGCGAGCAGTCTAAAACAATTTATAATAAGGATTACAAAAAGAAAAGTTTCAGAAAAGCTCAAAAACTTTACAAAAGAATACAACATTTGATAGAAGAGGTACGAGAAAAAAATAAGTAGTACAAAAAAAAACGCTTTAAAGCTAAATTAAGCATTTTTCCTATAAACTATAAACTTTTCTATAAAATAGGTAGTTTGTATTTTTTTTAATTTATCACTGTTATTTGTATATATAACAATATATTGTGAGCCTGGAGATAGTCCCTAAGTCTTGGGGCCATATTTACCTTTAAGCCTCGCTATTTTCAAGAGAAAAAGTTTTCGGTTTTCCACTTAGTGTTAACTTAGTGTTTTTATTTTAAGTCATTAATAAAATTAGACATTTTTTATGTTGCAGCCTCAACATTGCTGGCCTGACGTATATCTTTGGATGATTCAAGCTGATAAAAAAGTAGCTTTTGTAAGCATTCCTGCGAAAGATTTAGTTTTCTCAGTAATCGATGAAGAGTCTGGCGAATATTGCGGCAAAGAAACCAATTTATACTTGAACGTAACGTCAATAATTCTTGCAATCTAATAATTAAGCCTTTTCTACCGTTCTGGGACAAATCGTCCAATAAATTTTGTCTAATCGGAGTTCACTAACTTTAAAACGTGATTTTCATTTTTATTGAGGAGCTTAGACAAAAATATCTTTTAATAAAAAAAAGGTTTTTTAACAATGAACACCTTGCTTGTTCAAAATCTAATCAAGTTTTGCGAATAACCTAAAATTGTAGTGATTAGGTTATACAGGGTGATCAAATATTCAGCCAATATCTCCGTAACGGTCAACAATTACAAAAATTATTTTTTAAATTTATCTCGTTGCGTGTTCTTGAAATGGTTTTAATAATATGCTCCATCTTATTTCCGGGGATGGCGTAGTAAGACCGATTTATTTATGTTTTAAAGAATGACCCATTGTTTATTTTAGTTTATTATGGATTATGACTATGGTTAATTACAAATTGAAAATTTGTTAAAACATGCTTTCCTTTTAGTAATTCTACCATCTTAATACTAAGTTATTAACTCGAGAGATTAAAGACTATTATAGTCTATAATCTATAGTTACTATAATAGTAACCTTAATCAAAAAATTTCGCAAAAAAATGACCCGATTTCTATGTCTCTAAAAAGTAAAAAATAAAAAATACTTAAGTCGCTGCCAATTTCACCATTCCCTAAATTTATTACTAACAATTATTTTTTTATTATTTTATTATTGTTTGCTGTGAAATTGGCACCGACTTAAGTATTTTTTATTTTTTACTGTTTAGAGACATAGAAGTCGGTTCATTTTTTTGCGAAAAGTTTTTATTTTTTACTTTTTAGAGACACAGAACTTGTAGATTTGTAACTTCATCTATACTAAATTATAGTAGTCCTTCCATTTCAGCGCCCAAGTGTCCAACCAACCTTAATTAACGAAATACTGAAAATCTTAAACTTTAAGCGTTAAGTAATAATCAAACAACCCCTTTTGGTAAAATCACAACATTTATCTTTTTCTCTTGGTATTTTAATATTACAGGTCCAGAGAACCAAGTTTAAAAGATTTTCAGTGTGCCGTAATATTTAAGTGACCCCTTAATCAAGTTATCCGGCTTATCCGAGTTATCCGATATTTCTCTAAAAATTTGGCTGATAGTAGAATCAAATTAAGCCGTTTTTAAGTGAAATTGGGTTAAAATGATTAGATTTATCTTAATTATCCGGCATTATCCGAGAGTCAAATTAAAACGGAACTACCTCATGAATGCCTTCTTTAAGTTGCAAAAAGTTTCATCAAATTCCGTTCATTCGTTCCAAAGTTATGCGGGAACAAACATAAAAAAAAAACAATTGATAATCCCCTCCTTTTTGGAATTAGGTTAAAAAGTATATTGAGCAGGTATTTATTTATATTCAAGGTAAATTATGAAAATTTTATCCTTCAAAAATTGAAAATGTAAGCATTTGATAATTTACCTTCAATATAAATAAATACCTACGTAGTTACATTATTTAGTACGGTGGGTGAGCCAGTTACTGACATGTTAAGACATTTTGTTTTTCACTGCATTCAAATTTAATTGTAATTACCTGAAACTTTACTACATTAACAAAAAACATATCTTTTTTATTTTAATGGGTAAAAAATAAACAAACTGCAAGAGCTGCAAAAAAAAATGTTTTGCATGGCCATGTCTCAAATATGGCCAAAGTACTGGCAATAATAGTAAAGAACAAACTTACAAAAAATTAAGAAACTTAAAAAAATATATTGTGGCACAATAACAATTTTAGCTCTTTTCAGTTAAAACTTGGGCACTTAAATAACAATTAACCGTTTTTAGTAATCCCGTGGCCACGCACTCTTCATGTACGTATCGATTACAATCTCATATCGGCCTGGTAATTCTCTTCGAATAAAAATCAGAACCAAGATACAGAAATCTCTGATTTCTTCGTTACTTTCTTTTATGTTGTTTTTTGTTTTTTGTAATTTTTTTTGTGGTGTGTACTTTGCACGACAATATCAGGAATACAGACGAAAATCTCAAAAAATTACTTGTCCGCTTCTTTATTGAGTAAACATAATATGGACCAAGAAAGTGCATGTTTGCCATGCCATGCATGTTTGTGCCTACCAAAATATTTATAGTGGAAGAAGACTTAATTTTTTCCGGATTAAATTAATTTGCGACATTTGAATGCGTATCTAGCAACCTAATTAATAGAAACGTTTCTGCGACAGAAGTGTAAAAAGTTATGAAAGACAGAGCTCTATGGTTTACGATTATAAAGATTAATAAAGGAATAGTCTGCCCCATAATAAGATTACACTTAAAATTTCATAACATGTGCAAAAGGGTTTTAAATAAATAAATAAATAAATTGCAATGAACTTACTTCTGACTTGTATGGGAGGCATGGCGTAGTGGTCTAGTGCGTGTATATAGCAAGCCTACTAGCATGAGTTCGATTCTCACTGGTGCGCCATGGCGCCGGTTTGTCTTTTTCAGTTAATTATTAATTCAAATTTGGCGAAGGCGATAAGTGAAACGGTAACTCCCTATAAACTGGTTCGAAAGTCAGTTTAAGGAGGTGGTTCCCTCTAATACTAGACCACAGAAGTCCTGGACTTAGGGGATGCATAATTAAGTAGAATAGTACAAGGTAAAACAAACATGAATGAATTTAAAAGTCTTAAATCAGTTTGTAGGGATCGTCGATTTGTTCGTTCGACGTTAAGCCATTAAAAAAAAATCATTGGACTATTTGTTTTTGGAAACACACTTAATATACACTTATTTAAAAAAGGAGTTTTTAGACAGGAAAAGCCTCTACAGAATTAATCTGCAAAGTTCGAGTTACACTTTGGCTAGGTTTAGAGAGACATAGGGAACAACACTTAACAAGTATTATTCCAAGAGGATTTAGAACAAAGTTTGTAGAGTCCATACCAACAAGTATAATTTCCGATTATACATACGTAAGTATAACTTATAGTTTAGGGAAGGTTCAAATATTACGTAACGCTCCTAGGGGGGGTAGGGGTCATTTTGGAGTATTACACCCATGTTAATGGTATAGGAAAATAGCGTTACAGGGTCCAAAATGATCAAAATTTGCGTTACGTAATACTTGAACGTTCCCTTAGTGCCTAGTTGTAAGGCTTAACTCCTCCCTACCATATTAGTACTACATAAACCAAATTTTATTATCTTAACTAAAAAATACTAGTATGGCTCGAAGAGTGTTGTTTAAATGACGTCATAGTTAGTTGGTAAAGTAGGACACTATTATACCAAAATCTTTTTCCAGGTTAAAAAGTTGATTGAGTTGTTTATTTTGCGATATTTGAAATTGAGAACCAAAAATGAGGTCTACAAGGAAAAAATTAGGCTTGTCCTAACTTTGCAAGAACATTTTTGCATAAAGCTTATAAATTACTTACTTTTATTTAACTCATTTATTATAGGTACCTACATTATCCACGAATGATATGTGACGATTATTTAAAATTATTTCAGTATAATCCGTTCTTGCACAAAAAAGTGCCTGGCAAAACAATCTTACAAATATTTTTAACGTCTGGCTTAGTCAAAAAAATTATACCTAACCTATTTTTTCCTCTTCTTGTTCGAAAAAATATGATTTGGAGTGAACAGAAATATAATAGAAAAGGATGGAAATAGTTACTATGTGAGCAAACCTCCTAGGGTACGTGGTTACTAGGAATAGTTAGTGTGACGTCATTGTTTGTTGTAGTTAACTAATAAAATGTGTGAAGTATGGTGTTCTTCATACTAGTATGTTATAGTTTCGATAATAAAATTTGGTTATAGTGTGATTTTTCGCCAAAAGCTTGACCTCTTAGATTTCGCCACAAATTATGTTAAATTACTATATTAAGGAATAGAATCAATTCAATAAATTTAAAACTGTATGTTATTTTATTTTAGACTTACCAATGTAGATGTTATATATTTCAAGGAAGAATAAATGCAGGTTTTGATAAATCAGGCCTCTGTGATGGTTTGGTGCACATTATTGTAGATGGTCAATTTTTGGAAACAGAAGTAAGACTTAGTTGGTGTTAATAATCTTAAGTAACATTTACTTTGAAACTTATTTTTAGGTAAAATATCAAACCCTTAATCCTTTATGGGACCAAATGTTAATATTCAAAGATATAAAAGTATACGAAGGCAGGGATTATATAAAAGAGAATCCTCCTCTTATATTAATTGAACTTTATGATAAAGACGAACGAGTAAGAGAAAATAGTTAAAAATACAATTAAAAAAAATAGTAATGAGATTTAGAGTTTTATACTAAAAATAAATAGTTTTAGTTACATTGGGCTTTTTCCATTTTATTAAAATAATTTTAGAATACTTTGGAATATATTGGTGGAACTGATACACATCCTATTATTAAGTCTAGAGATGATACATACACTTCACCAAAACTAAAATGGTATAAGTTAAAAAACAATGGAGAAATTACTGCGGAAATCTTAGCTACATTTGAGTTTTTGGAGGTAAGTAATAAAAAATTATATAAATCTTTTTAGACATAAAAGACGGCTTACATTTTTTTCTCTAAAAATCAGTAAAACATGATTTTGACATAATAAATTGTAGTACATGTACAAAAAGTAATAATTTAAGGAATTAGGAAAAACGTTACAATTTTTGAAAAGAAAACTAGTCAGTAATTTAGATAAATTAAAATAATGTTTGCAACCTATTTTTGCCTAAAAAGTTTTTCAATAAATTCTTATTTGATTAAAAAACCTCCAAGGGACAAAGTTTTATGTAGTAAATAATATTTATTTATATTATATTACTTTTACGCGATTAAGGATAACTATGGTCTGTTTCTTCAAGCAAGATAGTAAATAAAAAATCGCACAGTGAATATTTTCAAAATAGATTTGAATATTGGATTTACAAATATACTGCGTAGTTTATTTTATAAAACAACTTTATTCTATACACAAACATATATTATTCAAACCTGTTGTAAAATTATTTACTATACGATTTTTAATTTATTATCTTGCTTGAAAAACAGACCATAGAACGGGCGATCAAAATACTTTTCGTATATAATTTTTTTTTAAGGGAAAAGTATATTAAATTTTCTTTTTGTTCTTTAATTAACAACACAATGTAAAGTACAGTTGGATCCACAAAAAATGCAAGTTTTAAATATGCCAAAATGTCAATTTTATTAATTATTTTATAGTTTAAGTAAGATTTTAAGAAAGAGGTTAGAATAATTTGATATATTGTCAGTTTTTCTTTAAGTTTATTAGTAGTCTCTAAAAAGTTATTACAGAAAATGCGTGAAAGCGAATAATGTTAAGTACAGTGGACGCCAGAAAAATTGCTTGTACGTATTTTGTACATATTAAATTAGGTAACCTTTTAAAAGTCAAAAACTTTTGTCAGTGTCCTTTACTCATCCATTTTTACAAGTTAATTTAAAGTCATTATTAAAGCATACAAAATTAATAAAAAAAAACGTTTAAATTTTTGACAGCAAGCAAGTAACTGCTGTTATTATATGAAGCTGAAATAAATAGAAATCTAGCAAATAAAGAGGTTCCAGGTCTACAGAAGCAAGAAGGCTCCCCAACATGGTTATTTTTATGTTATAATTCCTTCTTTTTTACAAAATTAATGGAGAACCCCTAGAACAAGCTCGAAGCTTTTTTGAGGCCCTCCATGAATCTGTATACCAAATAATTAAATAAATAAATGTCGAATATTCAAATATTTTAAAAAATATATAATAAATAATAAACTAAAAAACATTTAAAATATTTAATCATATAAAAAATTCAAACACAATATTTAGTAAATCTTCTGGGAAATAAAACTTTGAATGAAATATCTAATTTATGAAATTACTGATTTTCGTTTAAAAAAGTTTTTTTTTCTGCATAAAAGTTTCCAATCTCGGAATTATCGATGCTACGGCGGGCGGTGGTTTTCGACCCAGGAAAATTTGTTTCGTTTGTAGCCTGTACCGCGTCTCGTAAAGGTCCTTTACTAAAGTGTTCTCTTTAATAATTCTCCGTTCACATCCTCCTTCCAATACGCCAATAGCTTGAGCTTTTTCTTAACATCATTTAATTGATCCATTTCTAATAACGTACTTAATTAAATTAATTAAAATTTAATCCTTTATTGATTTGGAGCGTTCAGGTAGGACCATCTTTTCACTCTTTTGACTCCATTGCTAACTTTCAATTTGTCAATTTTCATTAACGACAATGACAATGACAGTTGCCATGAAGTTAGCAGTGGAGTTAAAAGAGTTAAGAGATCGCCCTAATCGAACTCTCTTATTATGTACTTTATAATAATTATAAATAATTTTGACAAATATTGTCAATATTGACAACTGCATTGTTAGTTAACAATTATTCAATTTACACGACTACATTTTCTATCTTGTTTGTTTTCGTTTTTAACTGAACTAGTTTCATAAGTTATGAATCATAACATACTTTATTTTACTACTACTTTAGAAAACCCGCCGCAAGCAGCTCGTTTTATAAACGAGCGCTATAATGTCTAAAACGAGTCCTTTATACAATTTTGTTCTAATTTGCTCTAAATTTTAAAAAACTTACATTAATGACTGATTTAGGGATTTTTGTTTTGGGCTACCATGACAGTTTTCGCAATGTTTAAAATTCTAAGAACAAATGATATTTTGACCAAGTCACAATTTTAACATGCTAAAAAATAACCTAAACTGAAAATTACACTTTAAAGCGACGTTGACATTTGCACGGAAAACGTCAAGCGATAGGCTTTTGTCTGTCTGCCAACCCAAAAGAAAAAAAAGTAAACACCTCTTTTGAGCCTATAAGAACACGTAAAATGCGTGTGATTATGAGCTTATAAAAGCCGCAAAATAGAAAAATGTACTTAAAATTAATTCGTAGGTTACAGACGAAACTGTTTTAAGTTCGTCCCAGACAGAGATTACCACAGCAACCAGAATACCAGCTGGTATAAGGCCCATATTTGTAAAGTATCGTATGGATGTTTTATTTTGGGGTGTAAGAGATCTAAAAAGTATAAATTTGGTTCAAATTATAAAACCAAGAATAAGTATTATTATTCAGGATACAGTTTTAAACTCTGAAACCCTACAAAATGCAAAAAAATGTTTAAATTTTGGAGATCCTGTAAAGTCTTGTGATATAGTAAGTTTTTCTGTTTTTAAGGATCTAAACATTAGATGTCGAATACTTTGTTTTCAAGACTAAGAATATAATATAGTCCCTCCAATTATGCAAGATAGTAGTTTAAAATTCCCGCGATTTTTAAGCTACATCATTGGTTAAAACTCGTACCTTTTAAAATATAAAATATTTAGTGCGTTTTACTGTATCATTCTGTTGCCACTGGTGCCACTGGTTTAAACGGAATCATCGTTTTACTGCTGACATTTGACCATTCTCGCCATTCCGACCAAACGGTCGGGAGAGGTCCGAATGAAGAGAATGACAGATGTCAAATGTCAAAATAAAAAAAATAACTAAAGGTTTTCATGTTTATTCTGCCACAAAATTAGGTTACATTTGTGATTCTGCGTTTATAATTAAAAATATGGACGAACTTAAGTACGGAAACGACGGAAAACTGTATTCGTTTAACAAAGTAAGTACATATACATGTACATGTACCCTCATACATATAATTTTTTTGTACTGCAATAATAAATACCTACCTACTTTTAAAAGTTAATTATTTTTTTTTTGAAAATATTTACTATGGATTAAAATACCTACTTTCTTATTATATTAATTAAAATATCTGAACTAAGTTTGGGTCCAGAATCTAATAGCATTTTTCGGCTATATTATTAATTTCACAAATTAGCCTAATAATCTGAAAAATAACTAAATATCTTTGGTTATCACGATTCATTACATGTAATGTACTGCAGTCCTGAAATATATTTTTAGCATAGATAGGACTTAGTTAGGATTTTCAGAAATTAATCAATACATTTGATTATTAAAATATCGCTCGTCTTCTTCTTCTCCTGGCCTTATTTTGACAATTGACATAATCCGTTTTTGTGCTTAGTTTCATTCTGTTCAAACTTTTCCTACTGCAGAATGATGCAGTAAAACACACTAATTGTGACATTTTTTGTCTATGACAATGATTGACGATCGTTAAAGCTAATAAAAGAAGAGAAAGTTACATAAAAAAATGGTTATACTTAATGTTATTTTGTATGGTATTCATACACTCACACTAAATTAGCATATTCTACATATACTACAAACGCAAATTATATTGAACACAAGGAAAACGTCAAATTTTTAGGTTACAGTTACAACTTTTTTGGTTTATTCATCATACACTCACACTAAATTAGAATATTCTACATATTGTACAAACGTAAATTATATTGAACACAAGAAAAACGTCAAATTTTTAGGTTACAATTACAACTTAAGGCCTATCCAGAGACTCACATAACAACCATTACAAGATACATGACGACACATCAAGCCAATACATCCAGAAAAATAGTACCGACATCTGTTAAATATTTGATACACTACGATTTATGCATAATTATGCTATTTATGCTCTCTGTGGTGCAAAACGGGCCGCGTCCCTTACTATTTTGCATAACTGGACGGAGTAAAGTAACTCTATTTTTAAAGCACCCTATATGTAGAAAACGACTACCATTTCTATTCACCCCCTTTGTTCCTAAATACCCAATCTATGGAACTTATTAGGATAAATACTAGGTTAGTTAGTATGGTATGCCTCAAAATCCTGGATACGCCTTGTAGAAGTTTCAATACAGTTTAAATAATTACAAAGATTTTAAAATCATAGTATATATTTTTTATAATTATAGACTGTACCGGAACAAGAGGAATACTGTCCACCAATTATCATTAAAATGTATGATAGTCGAAATTTTGGAGTTTACGTTTATGCAGGTGTCTCCGTTACCAGGTTAAACAAATATATTCAGAATATAATGAAAGATGAAGAAAGGAAAAGATTATTGCTTGGTAGAAGAAAATGTTACGAGGACACAGAATCTGAATCAAGTAATTAATTTTTTGCACGACCAAGACTAAAACCTAATTTTACGCTTTCATTTTCGGGACTAAACTTGCCGTTTTTCTCCCTAGGGAATAAAAATCACGACAACCTTGATAATAATAAAATATTATACTTACTATGTGCTTTGCCGGTTCAAAAATTAGGTTTGGAGGTGTTTTGTAATAAATTAGCGATTCAAACCAATTTATTTGATTTTAACAAAGAAACCCTTAAAAATAACATTGTTATAACAATTTATACATAACTTAAAATGTATCATCTTCGTCCATTTTTTTGACGTTTGTGTCAACCATATTAAAAAACAATTGAAATCGCGATAGCCATGAAACTGACTTAAATTACGATAAAACAACGATTTTAGACGCGTGGTTTTTAATTTTAGTTTTATCTATCTACCTAAATTATGTTTGGTCCTGCAAAAAATAGTTAATATACCTCAGGACTAAACTTGGCTGTTTTAGTCCCTTGCATTTCTGTTTCCCTCGCTCGCTACGCTCGCTCAGGAAACACTAATGCAGCGGGACTAAAACAGCCAGTTTAGTCCCTTGGTATATAAATAACTATTTTTTACTACTAGCTTTAGAACATACCATTATTCACCATGTTTCTAGACTGTGAAATCAATTTTTTTCGCAACTGTATATGTAATACATACATTACATGTATGTATGTAAGTTTGGGAAGTACGTGATTTCTTGTCCCACTGTTTTCCATGCCTAGACCTGACCTGTTATGAAAAATAGAGACCAGTAAACTAATTATTACTGGTCTGAAATTTAAATCATTAATTTCCGTTAGATGGCGCCACCGATTAAAATATCATTATTAATGGTTAAAGCAAGATGGCTGAACTGCTGTTGTCATGATAAACACGAATATAATCTAATACATTTCATTTAAAAAACTTAAATGTACAGCTTTAGTCAATGTTTTTTTACTTTTGAGACTGAGAAGGATAATAAATGTTATAAACGGTGCCTTGTGAGCTATCAACAAATGTTTTTTGTGGTTGTTTATCTGGGTTACGCGTATGTGGAACTTCAGCTTTGATTGTGAAAAGCAGGAAAAAATATTTGTGCTAAATATGAAAAGAACTAAAAAACTTAGTATTATAGAATTATTTTCTTCATTTGAATTCAAACATCTAGGCTTCAAAAAAATTAGTACTTTATTTTTAAATAAAAACAGTTGCGAATAAAATAGTATACATGTCTCCCGGAAAATGGTAATTTTCCTCGACCTATAAATGGTCTCGACAATTCGTTAATAAAGGTCTCGGAAAAGTACTATTTTCCAAATCGACCTATAATCTACTATGAAAACTTGCGTTCAAAAGAATAATATTGCAACGAACATTTGCCTCTTGTTCTTTTTTACAATTAAACTATTTTGTTAATTTGCCAAGGTTCGTTGTCTATTATTGACCTAATGCCAACAAAATCTAAGGCGAAAGAATCATCTGGTGATGAATATACGAAAAAACCTCAAAAGGGAAAATCAAAACTTTTCTTCAAAAATCTTGGGCACAGTGCTAGTTGTTCCACGGGAATTATTGAAAAGATTAGATCTGTTGGAAGTAAAAAACACCCTACAAGTTATGATGATTCAGTAGATCTGACAGAATTGGATTGGTGGACAAAGTTTTTTGCATCGGTTAATGTAAGAATTTGTATTGTTTAACACCTTTAGTGTTATTTAATCAAAAGAACACAGAGAAAAAATCTGGGTAAAAATTACCTTGTTTCGGTTTGAATATTATTTTATTTTTTTTATTTATTTTACGTGTAAACCCAATTTACATATAAATTACAATTTATATAATATCATAATAATATCCTAAAGTAAACAGATGAATATAGTAATATTAAACAAATATATGTTGTCTTAAAGTATTTTTAAAGCTATGTAAGGAACTATTAAAAAAATCAATGTCATTAAATTCATTGTACAGATATGCTTTATCTTATAAGATTTATCAGATGTGTTTCATTGGAATAATATTACTTTTTCTATAATATATAAGAAAAATGTCCCATAGGACATAATACAACCAGTTATGGTACCAGCTCGGTAATTTTTTGTAAATGTTTTTTTCCATGTAGGTTGATTTCAACAAAACTGGAAAATTGGGGTTAAGTAAAATTTCATGTTTTCCATAAAATTTAGTTGTGTGAATGTGTATTTATAATGGGATTTACAAAACTGACTTCAAGTTTTCATTCTTGCTTGTTTTAGGAACCGGAAGTTACATCCCCAAAGTTTCAAGTTCCAATATTTGATAAATATAAATTACAAGTAAGATAATTTGTGTTTTTTTTAGTAAAATAATTGTTTATTATATATGAAAAAGATATAAAATATTACTGTGGCCCAAATGTGGGTTTAAAGTTGACCAATATCAATTCTAGCCAGTCTGCTATAACCTTTATAAAAGTCAGGATAGGGTACAACATTTTAAGGGACGATAAAAAAATTTGAAAAAATAAATGTAAAAAAGATTGTGGCAAAAAAGTGACATCACCCCCATATTGCATGTCCCTGGTTAAAATTATCAAATAAAAATTACATAAAAGGATAGCCTTTATCAATGTTAAGGCATGTGAAAAAAATCGTTACTGTAGGGTTTCAGAGATATTAAATAAAAATTACTTGTACCCTTAGGAGGATCGTAGCTTCCTTAGGGCTGATTTTCGGACCAATTGTATAGGAACTTTCTTTCATATTTTTGGACGTAGAATCACCCCTTAAAATTTTGTTCCTTATTTCTGAGTCACCCAGTATTTCTAACCTAATAAGAAAATAAAACATTGCTAATCTAATTTTCTTATGAGGTTAAAACAGTTTTTTTATTTACATAAAAAGAGCGTTCGGTTTGGACAATCTTTTAACTCTTTTGACTCAATTGTTAACTTCATGACAACTGTCATTTTCATTGCCGTTGATGAAAATTGACAAGAAGCACAGGAGTTAAAAGAGTTAAAAGAGTTAAAAGATCGTCCAACCCGAACGCTCCAAAAATTGTTTGGTTATGTTGCTCTCAATGACAATCATAGCGCACCATCTATGAGGTAAAATCTAAAGCCAAAATAGATTGGTAAAGAGGTCTTGTTAAAAAGTAAATAAGAACAATGTACTTTGCAACTTTATAAAATGCACAAAAATACATTTTACTGTATGATGTTGAATAAAAATATTACTTGCAAAATAACAAGGGCAGATAGGATTTTTTAACAGTGAGCGCATTTAATATTATCCGCAGACATCAATAATTAAAACATATTTATAAACTAAGTTAAAAAGCTTTTATATAACTTTTTATCTTTAAATCCATCTTTTAAAAAATCGTAAAATAAATATATATATATATATATATATTTCAGGTGTATCAAAGCGAACTAGAACGTCAGCCAGAATTCAATGGTTTCTCAGATACGTTGCTTTCCTTTGAAATATTTAAAGGACATCGTTCGGGAGACGAAACGGTAGACGAGGACAAAATAAACGGTATTTTCAAAGGACAACTTAAAATATACCGTTGGTCAGAGGAAGATGTTGACTAGTAAGTATATATATGGACTGTAAAAAAATCTTTTAATATTTAATATATGAACTTTTTTATTGGAGTACTCATTCTTAATTATAATCAAAGCATTCTGTTTTTGCAAACAGGGTTAGGGTTAAATTAAACTTTTAAGTTACATAAGTTTATAATCATGATTTTTTACAGTATTTTTTATAGTATAGTTGATTATCAAATGTAGATTTATTTTTGAACATGAATAAAATTGTTTCGTATATATAAATACCAGGAAGTGTAAGAAAATTATTGGATTTAAAATGGCTTCGGCAAGATTCATCGTATCGAATATTTAACATGATAAGCTAATGTAAATTCGTCTATGCCAATACTGGCTATTTTACTGTACAAGTTATACACTGTACTGTACCAATACAATGTACAGGTGTCATTTAAACTTTTTTCAGGGGTAAGCACTTTTTTTTTTGTTTCATTCACCTTTTGTTTAGTCGTCAAAATTTTTGGGAGGGAAAAAAAAAATAAGTTACAAATCTTACTAGTCTTGGGCTTCCCAGTCTGACGCTATTTAAAAGGTACTATACTCCGTCCACTTATGCAAGGTGATAAGGAACGCGGCCCGTTTTACACCACAGAGTACATAAATAGCATAATTATGCATAAATCGTAGTGTATCAAAAATTTAACAGATGTCGGTACCTGGAAAGGGCCTATTCAAAGACTCGCATAACAAGCATAGTACATTAGAATGCTATGCCAGGATTGGCTTGATGTGTAGTCATGTATCTTGTAATGTTGTTATGCGAGCCTCTGGATAGACCTTAAATTGTAATTGTAACCTAAAAATTTGACGTTTTCCTTGTGTTCAATATAAGTTACGTTTATACAATATGTAGAATATGCTAATTTAGTGTGTGTATGAAGAATAAACCAAAAAAGTACCTTTTTCAATACCATACAAAATACCATTAAGACTTCAAATTTAGAACTCTTAAATAAGACAACTTAAAATATCTTTTAGTATATATTTTATATTTTCAGCTCTTAAAATGTGGGCAGGGGGGCATGGGGGGACATTTTTTTTAAATGGAAAGGGGGGTTGTGTGATACATCATTTTAAAGCTTATAAAATTTTCTATTTAAACTAACATTTTTAAATTTTTTAAAAATGTTTTTTAAGGTTTTGATTTTTCATTTTTTTGTGCTAAAACATTCGATTTTTTAAGTTTTTTTTTATAAATTTTTATTTATGTCAACTACATTAGTTTAAAAGTATAATTAACATTTTTTTATGATGTAATTAGGCATTTTTAAAAAATTATTTGTTTTTTTTAGCGGAATTTTGACATTAAATTGTTTTTAAATTTAAAAATATGGAGTTAAATGGAGAATTTTATAAGCTTTAAAATGATGTATTACACGACCCCCCTTTCCATTTAAAAAAATGTGCCCCCATGCACCCCTGCCCACATTTTAAGAGCTGAAAGTATTAAATATATACTAATAGATAGTTTGAGTTGTCTTATTTAAAAGTTCAAAATTTGAAGGCGATATCTCAACTGGTTCAAAAGTTAAGAGGGGGGGGGGGTGACTTTTGGACCTCTCTGTATGTTACAAATCGCGGAAATTTAAAACTACTATCTTACATAATTGAACGGACTATACGTTGCCTTACAACCCCACTTGCATTGTATTGTAGTTATTGTTTCGATTTTGGGTTAATTTAACTAAGAAAACTTCTGTAACTTAAAATATGAGCAATAAAATGTATTACTTAATTTACCATAACCAGCCTAAAAAAAAGCCAATTACAAACATCAGCAGTTAGTAGAATCACGTTATAGTATATTAAAGTACTAGTTTCATAACATACGTTTTTAGCGCACGAGTACAAGTTTAGAAAACGAGCCGCTTGCGGTGAGTTTTCTAAAGTACTAGTGCGCTAAAAACGTGTTAAGAAACGAGTGCTTTATGCAATTTTTTCTATTTTGCTCTAAAATTTTAAAAAACTTACATTTAAATTGATGACTGATTTAGGGATTTTTGTTTCGAATTGGTATTACAGTTTTCGTCATGTTTAAAACTCTAAGAACGAATACTATTTTGATATATTTTATAGTCATTTCTTCTCTTTTTCACTACAAGTAACCAAGCCACATTTTTAACAGGGTAAAACATAACCTAAACACAAAATTTTGTAGAAAATTAAACTTTAAACCGAAGTTCACAACTGCATGGTAAACGTCAAGAGATAGGCTTTTGTCTGTTGCCAACCCAAAAGAAAAAAAAAGTAGAGACCTCTTATGGGCCTATAAGAACAAGCAAAATGCGTGTGATTATGAGCTTATAAGAGTCGCAAAATAGAAAAAATTATATAAAATGTAGTTAGTAAACTGGCCCTTAAATTAAGGGTCCTAATAAATTATTTACTTAAACTTAATTGTTCTTACAGTGTATCTAAGGAGGGAGATAAAGTAATGGGAGACGGACTATTCCTTAGAGCTCCTTCAAATAAACCTCTGAAGTACATTCTTCGGGTATATTGCATAAGAGGCATCGGCATAAGACCCAAGGACTTGAATAATAAGGCTGATCCTTACCTTCGACTGGTTTTAAACAATAAAGTCGTAAGCGACGCAAAGCATCATATTTCGAGACAAGTTAACCCTATATTTGGAAGGTAATAAATCGTTTTTAATTGGACGGATTTTTTGGTTCAATAAGGGTGTCAACGCCATTTTTATTGTGTATTATGTAATGGGTAATTATTGTCAACTGGTCAAAGTGAGTTTGAAATGTCGGACTTTATTTAGTAAATAATATTTATGTTTAGTAAGCAAGCACTTTTGTCTGGCTTTAGTGGTCTTTTTATACCAGCAAGATCTTTAATAAAGTATCTTTATTAAAGTTCGTCTTGAAGGAACCTAATACACTAATATATTAAAGAAAGAATAACTTGAGTCTTTCGCGCGTACCAGATAATTAAAAGGGAAAACTTACTTTTCCAACCAGGACTCTGCACTGCAGCCCCTGCAGGGTAGTTATTTTAGTTTTTTACGCATTTAAAACCGAAGTGTATTATCCCTTTGTTTTAAGGATAATTACATGTATTCTTTGCTCTTAAAATTAGTAAACTGAGATCAAATAAATTAAATTACACCTTGTTTTCTTGTAACAAAAAAAAAATAAAATTGGGCTGTCCATAAACTTATTAAGGGAGGAGGGGCAGTTAGAATGGTGACTAACGGGGTCAGGTGATGTGAGGATATGCCCCAGTATGACCAAATATGTAACGCCTCGTTACGTATTTGGAGTAGCTTTACATTTTCGGAATAGACATTCAAAAAAAAAAAATTGCGTGGTTCATTTATGAAAAGTCCCTTTAAAATTCTTTTAATTTTTCATTATTTTTATTTAGGTTATTTGAGTTTGATGCTGAGTTTCCAAGAGATCACAAGCTTTTGATTCAAGTTTACGATTGGGATAAATTATCTAGAGACGATCTGATTGGCGGAACTGAAATTGATTTAGAAAATAGATTTTACACTAAACATCGAGCTTGTATGGGATTACCATCAGTTTATCATGAGTATGAATAATTATTATTTATTATAATAAATAAAGAAAATTTATAAATTTAGGCCGCAAACATATTATTTTGTCGAATTCATCTCAGTACATCCTTAAATTATTTGTGAAGGTTCTATATAGGGTCAAAAATATAATTAAAAATATTTTTATTATTCTTGAGTTTTTTAAGATGACAGTACAGTGACCGGTTATAAAAAAATACAAATATAAGTTTTATTGTTTTTGATGGCCATATCCATATATAATTACAAGCCCCCGCCCAGAAGTCTAGAAAAAGCAATTAGAGCACGCTACAGCACTAAACTTTTTGGAGTACTGAATGTTTGATTCTGTTTCTTGATCGTCTGTTTTTGTTTTTTTTTTGCAAAAAAAGAACCTTCAATTCGTAGCCCTATAAAAAGGTGTACCTAGCTTAATCATGCAAAACACAGTATATTTGAGCTCAATAGAAATCAAGGTTGTCTAGTAGAACTCTAGGATTTTAGCCGCCAAAAAAACTTAAAAACCGCAGCTCCCATATATATAATACTAAAAAATCTATGAAAAATTGGCTTCTCCTTAATTTTAATTATACTATATTTTTTAATGTGCTAAGGGGAGTTGAAATATTTAATTAAAAATGTATGTAACATATCATATATTTTAAAATTATGCCGCCATCAGCTACGATTTTTAGGTAATATTATATCAAAAATTGGCCACCCCTATATTAAGCCTATAGGAGAGGCGGCCACTATCGTGGAGTACAAAAAGATGCATTTTATAGATTTGTTATTTGGCCGCCCTTAAAACTGTCTTGGTAGAAATAATTCGGACTTTTTTATATTTAAATTCGAGTTAATATTTTTTAACTTTTAGAATAGGATATTGTCAATGGAGAGACTACGATAAACCGACTCATATTTTACGACTTCTTTGCAAACAGTACAATATTGAACAACCCATATATGAGCCGGCATCTATAATTGTATGCTCAAAGAAATTTATACCAGAGGAATTTAACTGTAAGATTAAACATATAATTGCAGTTATCTTTAGTGGATATAACTTAAAACTGTAATTATCTGCAGCGAACTAGTGTAGTATTCTGTATTAACTTTTATTTCCAGCCATCGGAGACACGAACCTAGACAGAGAAGTTCTGGCCCTCACCGTTTTGCGGCGCTGGGATGAAATTCCGCTGATAGGTTTCCATTTTGTGCCGGAGCACGTTGAAACTAGATCTCTGTATAATCCTTCAAGTCCTGGTATAGAGCAGGTAGGTATCTACCAAGGGCGAATCTAGAACCAGCTATCAAAACGCAAATTTGCATATTTTGCAAAAAGGAAACTAAAAATTGAATAATATTTCACAGGTACATTACACTGATTATTTTTTAACGTTTTTATCAAACAATCATTTACCAATATTTCTGACCACGTGTTTATTCCTGTCCAATCATATTATAGTTAAATCGGGAATTTTCTACTATAGAAAATGCTAGTGAGAATCGCTGTAGTATTCTGTTTTTCAGTATTTCTCTTTTACACCAAGATTTCAGACCTAAAACTAATTAATAATTAAATATGAATATATTAATATTTTCAATTATTGTTATTACTTTATAATTTACCAAAAAATACCACAAAATATTCTTTTTATAAAATGTAAGTTTTTATATGTTGACTTTTATGAGCATGCCTAGCAGCGCAGTACCGCGCTAGTCAGTACTGCAGTAAGTGACTTAACTATTAGGAGCGATTATTTCACACTATATATTCCAAGCTATGCGCATGCCTGAGAAATATCTGTTGTATATTTTTAACGATTCACTCACCGCAGTAATGAGGAGAATCCAGCGCATGCGCACTGATTCTGTTTTGACGTATGCCTAAAATTATTTTAAGGTTATGAAACATTCTTTTGCAGAATTTTACAAAAATATCTACTTTTTTTTATGCATATTGTTACACCAGGCAAGCATTTATTTTTTAATTAGCTAAAGCTAAATTATTTAGCCTAGATTCTTAAAATATATCGCCTACTAAATTCTGAAATATCGTATCTGAAAAATGCCTCCCATTAAAAAAAAAAAACACCAAACCAGCAAACTACCAAACCAAACCATTATTAACTTTAACCAACGCCTCCCATTAAAAAAAAACACCAAACCAGCAAACTACCAAACCAAACCATTGTTAACGTAAACCAATGCCCCCATTAAAAAAATCAAACAGAAATTCTTGAGTATTTTAACAATATTTTGCTATATATTCTAACAAAAAAACTAGTGTACTGGTAGTAGTAGTTTAGTGTTTTTTTTTAATGGGAGGCGTTGGTTTACGTTAACAATGGTTTGGTTTGGTAGTTTGCTGGTTTGGTGTTTTTTTTTATGGGAGGCGTTGGTTTACGTTAACAATGGTTTGGTTTGGTAGTTTGCTGGTTTGGTGTTTTTTTTTTTAATAGAAGGCGTTAGTTTACCTTAATAATGGTTTGGTAGTTTGCTGAGGAGGTGACTTTTGCACCGCACAGTATACTCTGATATAGAACATAAAACATTGTTTAATGTTGTAATACTCTGATATATGAATTTTTGTCTGTAATGCTTTCTCGTCCAATGACCATAAACATAACCTATAAAACAGATATTTCTCAGGCATGCGCATAGCTTGGAATATATAGTGTGAAATAATCGCTCCTTAACTATTGACAGAACCATAATTTGCAATTTAAAAATGGACAAAGAATGTTTTAGTTTAGCAATTGAGAATGGAATTAAATAAATCAAATTAAAGAATATGCCTGTAAAAATATTAAGATAAGTAATAAAACAATTTATATCATTTTGATGAAAAAAATATATATGTTGGTTTGACATATTATAAATCGTTAAAAAATAATCTTCCGAATTACACATAATTCTTCGAAGTAGAAGAATTCAGTTTTCATTTAAATTTGCTGTCAAAGGAAATAATTACTCCAGGGGCATGCCCAGGTCCTAATTATTTCCAGACAGCAAATTTTCATGAAAACAGCTAATTTTTCCCGCATAATTTTTCGCCTCTCGTGTAATTATATGTAATAATTTGTACCAATTCGGTGGTGGTCGGTTTTGGGAGTTGCTAACTTTTTTTATCGACAACTTTCTCTCCAATTGGGGAAATGCAGTTGGTGGTAATTTAGGGAGGTCTTCTTTTACTTTAGTTTTCTACCCCGTTGCAGACAAAAAATTAAAAATAATGCACTAGGTTAGAGGCGCAAAAAAAGGGCCAGCCCTCGATAATGCTGTAAACCCTCACAGATCGAAAGGTATTCGATCGGGCTAAAATTAAGCTGCAGCATGCCTGCTAGCAGAGCTTTATAACATACTGTAGCTTCCACCCCGATCTATCTTGTTTAGTAAAGTTTTCAATGCAAGAACAATAGATTTTTTAATGAAAATCGTAGAAATTTAACTGGAATCTAAAGTATGTTATAGAATGTTATAGTGACATTAATTCATTTTCTTTTCTTCTAAGAAAATCATGATTAGACCATGATTCAAGGTTTTAGTTTTTTTAGTTTAGGGTTATTTGTGATCGTTTGTGATAAACACTCAGAAATGAAGCAAATAAAAACTTTTGCATTACATAATCATGCCAACGTTAGGTTTTAGTTTTTTATCCGTTTTTTACCTTTTTTGATTTATCCTCTTTAGGGTAAACTTCAGTTATGGATAGATATTATTCCATTAAATACTCAGTACCCTACTCCTCCACAAATTAACATTGTACCTAGAAATCCTGTAGGTTATGAACTAAGGGTAATTATATGGAATACAGCAAATGTAGTGATGGAGGAAGACGATTATTTTCTTGGAGAACGAAAATCTGACATTTATGTGAAAGGGTGAGAATAAGTCTATACATAACTTGTTAATTGGATTGTGTTATGCAATAATATTTTAACCGACATTGTGAGATGACAGTTTCCATAATATTTTTTTTCTATTTTGCGACTCTTATAGGCCTAGAAGAGGTCTGTACTATCGCTTGACGTTTTCCGTGCAAATGTCAATGTCGCTTTAAAGTTGAATTTTCTACAAAATTTTGTGTTTAGGTTATTTTTACCATGTTAAAATTGTGGCTTGGTTAATTCCAGTAAAAAAGAGAAGATATGACTATAAAATATATTAAAATATCATTTGTTCTTAGAATTTTAAACATGGTGTAAACTGTAATGCCAATCCAAAACAAAAATCCCTAAATCAGTCATTGATTTAAATGTAAGTTTTTTTTTTAATTTTAGAGCAAAATAAAAAAAATTGTATAAAGCACTCGTTTTATAACATACGGTTTTAGCGCACGAGTACAAGTTTAGAAAACGATACGCTTGCGGCGAGTTTTCTAAAGTACTAGTACTTTAATATACTATTAAACGTTTCTACTTAAGGATGGTCATTATCACTAAATTCACTGAGAATTTGCCCAATGAAATTTCAGAATTACCTATTTGACAGAATGTCATTTGTCATTTAATTTAATTTGTTTTAACAAATATTTAGATTAGTTTTTTATACGATCGGGTAATTTAACGTGTTTACTAGCGTAATTATGACAGCAGTAGGTTATGATTACAAATTGGTGATCGATAAGTAAATTACTTTTCGTACGAGCATGTGGAAAGGTCACTCTTTCCGCACGCATATGGGTGTGGAAAGAACGCCTTTTCTGCACGCATAAATATTGCTTAATTTCTTAATTGCGTAGTGTTGTTCTTGTTATATTTATTCATAGTATTATAAAAATGTTTAAATTTCTTTATTAGAGGTTGCGCCCTATTTCAATTTGAAATTTTCAAATAGACCGTGTATCTTCACGACTTGTTTTATTTATAGATGGCTGATTGACGAAGAGTATCAAAGCACCGATGTTCATTATAGGTCCGTCACAGGAGAAGGAAATTTTAATTGGAGATTTGTTTTTCGCTTTAATTATTTGTCAACGGAAAACAAAATCATCATAAATACAAAGGAAAGCGTTCTTGACGATTTTGAAACTGAAACTAAACTTCCATGTAGAGTGACAATACAGATTTGGGATAGCGATAGCATTTCGGCTGATGATTTTCTGGGTAGGTATAAAAAATTGCAACAAGCTTGGAAGAAAAATTAATCTTAAAAGTTGTTTCATACTCTTCTCAGTGTGACTGTATTGATTCATAGGATAACTGGTGATCAAATTAATATTGCTATTCAAATTAAATTCCCATAAATCTTACAGGCATTGAATTCACTTGTCTAAAAATTAATTATTACGAGACTAGCTTTCTTCTATGTTGTGTGTATAGGCCTCCATGTCAGCTTATTTATAATATAAATGATCCTCCCTTATTTGAAAAAATTAGCTCTCTGAAGAATGCGCACGCGTACCGCCGAATAACGTGTTTAAACGTCGCTCTGCATAAATTTCCAAATTTTATGGTAAAAATAAGTGATTTATTATCAAAAACATTACGAAAAGTGAAATTAACTGTGTTAAAAACTGAATAAAGTATAAAACCAAAGTTATATCAGCTAATAAAGGTGTAACTTGAAAAATGCCTGGAATATCTGAAGACCAAGTTACTAACCTTATAAAAATATCGTTTGGGAACCTGATCAAAGATGAAGAGTTTATAACAAAAATTAGTCAAAAGGTAACAAACAGTATAAAATCCCTTTTGGAGGAACAAAGCGCCATGTATGAAAAAAGGATAAATCATTTAGAAGAAAAAATGGATATATTGTTACAAAATGAGAAGAAAATGAATCTACGGCTTTATGGAATTAAGGAAACAAAAAATGAAAATTTGAAAAATAAAGTAGTTAGTATGCTTGGTACCATAAACGTAAATATACAAACTGATGATTTTGAAGCATTTAGAAATGGAAAAGCGAAAGATAAAAAAACAATTCGCCCAGTTACCATAATACTCCACAACATTCAAAACAGAATAAATATTATAAAAAACAGAAAACTTCTTAAAGGAAAGAAACTAACCATAGCGGAAGATCTTACCCAATTTAGGCACAAATTGTTAATTAAGGCAGCAGAAAAATACGGATCAAAAAATTCTTGGAGCATGAATGGGAAAATTTTTGTTATTATCAACAGCGAAAAAAAAGAAATACGTAGATTTTCTGACTTGGAGGAAAATGAGAGTAATGATGAGCAAGAGGATGAAGATGTTTGAGTCAACTTTGAAACTATTTTTAGGACTTTTTTTGTGAAATTTATAAAACAAAAAAAAAATAAAATAAAAGTGGGGTTTTCTGAGAAATTTTAAACATACATAATTGCATCATGTAAGTAAACAGAATTTTTTTTTTTGCATAAAATGTCCTATTTTCATATTTATTTTAATTTATCCTTTTTCATTTAATCTCTTCAATTCTATTTCTAAAATAAAATATTTTTATTATCAATAGTACATTAAAAACTGAAGCAGTAGCGGCAAATTAAAGACTTTTTTTGTCACTGATAAATAAAAAAAAGCAGTAAATACAAAGACGTTCTTTTTACTGTATACAACTTAAAATATTTTGATATAGGGAATGCTAGAATACTTAGAAGAGGTAGAAATTTATGAAAATAATGAAAAAACTAAATATTACACTGTAGAGGAAATTAATAATAATAAAAATAACTTGTTGAATGGTTTAAATATTTTTCAGGCTAACATTAGAAGCCTTAACAAAAACTACGAAGAGTTACAGGTACTATTAGATTCTTATCAAGTTCAATTTGACATTATAGTTTTGACTGAAACGTGGAATGTTGAATGCCCCCAATATTTCTCGATAAATGGCTACACTACACATTATAATAAAGCTAAGTTCAACCAAAATGATGGCTGTGTAATCTATATTTTAAAAAATATAAATGCTGTTGTAACTAACAAAAAAATTAACGAGGTAACTTTTTCTGTCATAAAATTTAACTTTAATAAATATACGTACAATATTATTGCTTTATACAGACCCCATGGGTCTAATGTTGAACTATTCCTCCAGGATTTAAGTTTAATATTAGAAGAACATTCTGATAGTAACATAAATATATTTGCAGGGGACATAAACATTCATATTTTGGACAAACTAAACCCACATTCTACTACTTACCTAAATATCTTAAATTCTATGGGATTTAAAAGTTATATAAATTCACATACCCGTATAACTGCAGACTCGGAAAGCTGCATTGACCATTATTTTGTTAAATGTAATAATAACAATTTTACTTTACAGGGAATAATTGGGGAAAATGTTACAGATCATCTTAGTACAATTTTAAACATAAAAACTAAATTTCAAAATAAACTAAACACAAAAAAAAATAATGAAATAATAAATAAAAAAGATATAAATTTTGAACTTCTTGCGGAGTTATTAGGGGACGAATCATGGCACACTGTATATAATTCTAATGATGTAAATTTAGCCTATAATAATTTTATAAATTTAATACAAAAATATATAAATAATGCAACAATAAATAAACAAATAAAAACGGTTACTAAACTAAAACCATGGATAAGTCCTTCCCTAATAAAATGTATAAAAACAAGAGAAAATTTAAAAAGAAAATGTTTAAAAAATAAAAACAACAATAACCTTTGGAATGAATACCAGAGGTATAGAAATCATGTAACAAATATAATTAAAATAGAAAAAAAGCAATATTATGAACAATTATTACATAAAGCAAATAATGATCCTAAAAAAATTTGGAAAACTATTAAAACAGCAATAAATAACAAAAAAGAAAAAAATGAAAATATTACTCTACATAACGAAAATAAAAAAGTATCCAATCCCATAGAAGTAGCTGAACAATTTAACTCTTATTTCACAAACGTTGGTGGAAACATACAAAAAAACATTCAAACACGCAAAAATAAAACAAAAAGGCAACAAAAAAATAAAAATATACAAGATTCAATGTTTATGGCCCCTGCAAGTGATTTAGAAATACTAAAAGAAATAGGCTCTTTAAAAAATAATAGTTCTAGCGGCATAGACAAAGTATCAGTTAAAATTATAAAACATGTCAAAAACATTATTGCTGCGCCATTAACCTATATTATAAATTTATCATTCGAACAAGGGATTTTTCCTGAAAAGCTGAAAGTTGCCATAATTCGTCCTATACATAAAGGAGGGGAAACAAGTAAAATGAATAATTATCGACCGATATCAATTTTAAATAATTTCTCAAAAATATTCGAAAAATGTATAAAAACACGACTTTGTGCCCACCTTAAAAGAAATAAAATTATATCGAAATTTCAATTTGGCTTTCAAGAAAAAACTTCTACTCAGGATGCCATATTTCATCTCACAGACTCACTGTACAAAGCATTAAATAAAAACAAAAAACTATTAGCAATCTTTCTTGACCTACAAAAAGCATTTGATACCGTACCTCATAATAAATTATTAAAAAAACTGTATGACATCGGAATAAGGGGGGTAGTGTACGATTTATTTAAAAGCTACTTATTTCAACGTCAACAGCACGTCAATATAGATGATAAGTTCAGTGAGTCTGCGGAGGTGAAGTGTGGCATACCACAAGGTACAGTTTTAGGTCCTCAGTTATTTCTTATCTATTTAAATGACATTTTTGACGTTAATCTTAAAGGTCATATTATTTCTTATACGGACGATACAGTGCTAGTGTTTGAAGGTTTTTCATGGGAAGACGTTATTAGGGAGGGAGAATTGGGTATGGCTGGAATAAAAGAATGGTTAGATGATAATCTCCTATCATTAAATGAAAATAAAACATACTTTATGACCTTCTCTGCATCAATAGTAAACCAGCCAAACTTTCAAACAATCAAATTACATAATAACTGCAACGTAGAAAACTGTACTTGCACGCAAAAAATACAAAAAACTGATCAAATAAAATACTTGGGTGTAATTATTGACCCATTCCTAAAATGGGAACAACATGTCACATACGTCATTTCAAAGATTAGAAAATTTATTTATATTTTTTATAATATTAGAGACCTATTTCCTGAATATATTCTACGAAATATCTATATTTCACTGGTTCAATCAATTATAACATATGGAATTTGCATTTGGGGAAATACATATAACACACATTTTGAAAACTTAAACATCACGCAAAAATATATCTTAAAAGTTATTTTCTTTAAAAACAAATTATTTTCCACAACAGAGTTATTTTCTCAGACCAATATGCTAGATATAAAGGGGCTTTATATAATAAACGCAGTTAAATTTGTCCAAAAAAATCGAAATCTATTGGGTCACATTCAACATTTACATGAAACTAGGTCAAAACTGAATTACAATTTAATCTTACCTCAACCTGTTAAAACACTAATAAAAAAATCACTTGCCTATACAGGTCCAAAATTATACAACCTAATTCCTTCATCAATAAAAAAAATAAATAACACTGCACTGTTCTATAAAAAAGCTACCGATTTTATAAAAACAAATATCTATTTATTCCTATATGCGCTAGAGCAATAAAATTCTACCTCCCTCTATCTGAAAGTATTACCCTAATTTAAATGTTTTAAAGATTTGAACGGTCTTTAAAAAATATGTATGTATAAAAAAAAAAAATAAATATAAATAATGAAACATTAATACTTATATAATAATTCTGTGACAAATTAGAAGCACAACACGATTTTTATCAGGTGCAATGTTTTTTTTCTAAGTTTAAAAAAAAAATATATACCTACCTACTATGTTTTTTAAATTTTCCCCGAAAGCCTACTTTATACAGATAGGGTATAACATTCAAAAAATGTATTTATTTAAAAATTGACCAATAAAATTTATTATTATTATTATTATTAATTATATATGGTGATTTTAACTTTCCTAGTATAAAGTGGCCAAACCCTGTCCACCCCGATAACGTAAATTCTAGCGCGTATCTCTTTTTAAATAATCTTGCTGATAACAACTTAACACAATTAGTTACTGAAAATACTAGATTTAGAAATAACAATACTCCATCACTAATTGATTTACTGTTAGCGTCTGATCCTAGGTTACTTTCTGAGCCTCAGTATTTACCTCCTATAGGCATTTCTGACCATATTGTGATAACGTGTGACTTGCAAATTCCTTTAACTGATCATAAAAATCAAATTAAATCTCACAAAATAACAAACTTTCACCTTGCAAATGATTCTAAGATCAGTCGATTGGTATGCTCTTTTTACGAATAAAAATATAAATGAACAGTGGGAAATTTTTATTGAAAAAACAAACGAAATCATTGAAAAATGCAGCAGAATCGTATATTATAGACATAACTTAAGTAAACCCTGGCTCGATAGAAATTTTTCAAATGATAAATTACAAGAAAATACTTTGGCGTAGATACGTAAGATCAGGGAATTTTCAAGATTACACGGCTCGTAGAAACTACTCTAATGTTGTTAGAAGTGCCATAAGAAATTCCAAAAAAATATTTGAAAATAATTTAATATTTTCAGAAAACAAAAAACATTTGTATAGTTACGTCAGAAAGTCCCTAGCATCAAACGTTACCATCCCTCAAATCTATAACGAAAATAATGAACTATGCAATAATAACTTTGAAGCTGCAGAAGAGTTTTGTTCGTTCTTTAAATCTAGTTATTCAAACGAGCCCCCTATCCCCGTCCCCACTCTTTCTATAAATACTACACAAAATAGTTTAGAAAATATACTCTTTTCTAAAGATGTTGTTCTTCAAAAACTTTCCAATATTAAAATTTCCTCGTCATCTGGTCCATGCGGTCTTCCATCGAAGATTTTAAAAAACTGTGCAGCCTCTTTATCCCTTCCACTATCCCTTATAATGCAATTTTCCTTTGACAACAGTACTCTACCAAATGAATGGAAAATCGCAGATGTTATCGCCGTACACAAAAAAGGCAACAAATTTCATAAAGAAAATTATCGCCCTATAAGCCTTACTTGTACTGAAGTTAAAATTATGGAAAAAATTATTTCTGATGCTATGGTCGCTTTTCACTTGAAAACTAAATTATTCCTGATGAACAACATGGTTTCCTTCCTGGGCGTTCCGTAACAACGAATCTTTTAAAATGCATGGATGACTGGACAGCTGCTTTAGATAAGGACATACCAATGGATATAATTTATCTAGACTTTCAAAAGGCTTTTGACAAGGTCCCTCATAAACGAATGATTTACAAATTGGAGTATTTTGGCATTAGAGGACTCCTACTTTTCTGGATTAATCAATTTTTGGTTAATAGATTTTTTAGGGTTAAAGTTGGAAACACTTTTTCAAGATTGTACACAGTTGACAGTGGTGTTCCTCAGGGCTCCGTGTTAGGACCTCTCCTAATTTGGTTTTTACGTCTGATTTACCTAGACTGCTTTAGTGTATCAGTTCGTTCTTTGCTGATGATTCAAAATTTTATGGAAACCCTCTACTAGATCATCATCTCATACAGCATGATATAAATATAATTTTGAATTGGAGTAAAACATGGATGATTCCATTAAATATTGACAAGTGTGTGGTTCTACATTTAGGCAAAAACAATCCTCAAATAAACTATTACCTAAATAACATTGTACTAAAAAAAGTGGATAAACATATTGATCTTGGTGTATTGGTGACTAGGGACTTGTCATGGACTGAACATATTAATAATATATGTAATAAGACGAAAAAAACTCTGTTTTTGTTTAAAAAAGTTTTCTCTCGGCCCTCAGTACCAACTGCTACATGTTTGTACAAAACTTTTATTCGTCCGATAGTTGAATTTGGGTTTTCCGTTTGGCATCCAACCTTAGTGCGGGATATCAACTCTTTGGAGAACATTCAGCGGACCGCCACGAGACTGCCCTATGGAAGAACTCGTCCCTCCTATGAAGATAGGCTCCAAATATTCGGTCTTCCCACTGTGTTGGACAGATTTGAAAGAGGTTCTCTCTTGATGACATACCGCATTTTACATAATACATTTTCCATAAACCTACAGAACATTTTCACTCTTAACAATGACGATCGTCTCAGAGGGCATAACTTTAAGTTAAGACATGAACACTACAGAACAACACACAGAACATCATTTTTGTGCAACCGTGTTTTTGCTACTTGGAACTCTTTGCCGCATGATGTTGTTCAAGCTCCTACTATTAATACATTTAAAAACCGTTTAGACAATTTTATATAATTGTAATTTATGCACTCTTTTATTATGTAAACGCAATTGAGTTAAATAGGTTTATACCTCAACTCTTCTCTTATGTATAATAATAAAAAAAAAATGTGCGTGATGCACTTACCGTTGAGATGTTGTATCTATGCTGTATTTAGCCGGCTAGGATGAGATGCGGTGAAAGGCGGTGTATGGCAATATTGAGAGCGCATAATATAAAGTTATGTGCACATTAAACCCTTAAAATGCACACGCGGGTTTTTGTGGCTAGAAATACACGTACGTGAACGGTGAGAGTTTTTCTTGTTCTTCATCAATTCCTTTTTCGCCACTAGAGGGCTAAATGGTGCCATTTAAAAAAAAATAGTTTTAGGGCAAAAACCATTTCCGCAATCTTTAAAATGATGCAACTAAATGGAATTTTCAGCGTAAATGTATTTTAGGGTTACTTAGATTATTTCGAGTAATTTTTTTTTATCGTGGCCTACCTATGATAAAAACTAAAAATTAAATTAAAAAATTAAAATGTCATTGTTTGGAATCATTTTACTCTGAATGAAGCGTAGAATTCAAATATGTACTTTTTATGCTAGAAGTTGACGTTTTGTGGCAATAAAAGATGTTTCAAATTTGAACTATCACATTCAAATGCAATTTATTGATGGCTTTTCAAAATTTAAAAGGCAATAATCCTATTCCAATTTAATTGAAAATAAAAAAAAGAATCATAACGTTAACCCTTTAACCTTTAGACAGTTTGAATAACTTTTAAATAAGGGAACGTTTAAGTGTTACGTAACGCAAAATTTGGCCATTTTAATATATCACTCGACCCTCCTTTCCATTTAAGATTTCGTCCTACCGCGCCTCCTAGAGTTATTGTAAATTTAAAAAATATACAATTTATGGCCAAAGATACTTTATTTTATGTTTTGTGTCTGTTCCAAATTTCGAGTAGATATCTAGCGCCGTTCAAAAGAATAACCCTGTATCCTGTTTATGTAATAATTCGCAATTAAAAAAAGAAAAAATACATGTTCCGAACCATGTTAAGAGCTAATATTTTGATATACTGAATATTTATGTATCTGTAAGAGTGAAAAATCCAATAAATTCCTTTAATTATATCTTACGAAATATATAATTAGATTAAACTCAAGCATTTGTATTAATTCAAGTTACTGTCGGTTATGTTTGATCTAAATAGACTTCTTTAAATCCACGTGCCGCTTGCTACACGTGCAAGCTTTAGTGTTTTATTAAGAAAAATGAATTTTTCAAATAGATATAGACATGAATCGATAGCAAAAATTTGTTACTAACGACAAAATGCTTCAACAAAAGCACATAAAAATAAAAAAGATAAGACAGACTTAATGTTTTTGCTTTGACTGTAGTCCAGTCAAATAAGGAAAAATTCATCTGTTAAATTGCAATAAATGTACACGAGCTGATATTTTAAAGGGTAGTAGTGGATAGTAACCGAAAATTCCTGTTAGTTTTTCACCGGGTGATTTGCGTAAGGGATGTCCGCTATCTTAGGGTGAGTGCGGTTATCTCGCTAAATATGCATTTTACGATAAAAATGTTTATAACCAATTTTGTTAAGCAAAAAATTTCCAACAAGTTTTGTTGGGATCATTTTTTATTATATTAATAAAATTCGAGTTAGCCAAATTAATCATCGGAGGATAAAATTTAACATTTTATGTTGTTATGAGCTAACTTGTAGCTCTTCAAATTCTCTATAATTTTTTTTATATTATGAAGTATTTTGTTACGGTTACAGTGGACGGTGAATGTCGAGTTGCGCCCTCTGTAACCGTACCAAAGTACCTATGAAAATTTTTAATATACAGCCTGTTCCAGAACTCGCGTACCGAAATTTGAGGGGATATTAAAAACCCTTAAAATTAAAAAAAAAATCCATCTTCAATACTAATTAAAAAGGAAGCTATTTAATCTGACCAATCCTGTTGCTGATGTTAAATTACCTAAAAATTAGTTTTTCCCTACTTATTAGTAACTATGGTTGCATTTTAATTGTTGACGCGTGCATTGTTTGAGACTTTCAACTTTAGAATCTTTTTAGGTTATTATATTTTGACAAAACCGACAGAGTGTAATGAAAGGGATGCATTTTTTCATCTTTTAGAATTCGTTGAACAGAGGTCTTAGATATATCAAGATTTCTAGCCACGATACTAAGGCTTGTTTCAGGTTCTTCTTCAAAAGCCTGAATGACAGCTTCTTCATTATCAACAGTTCTTGCAGTTCGCGGAGCGCCTCCAATCTCTTTTTTGTTTGGAGTTAAATTTACAGAATTTCTTGCCCTTTGCACCAATCTTAAAATAAGATTTCTGCTAGGATGTTCTCTATTGGGAAAACGAATAGAATATTCTACAGATGTAGCTGAAGCACTCCGGCCACACTCGCCATATAAAATTAGCATTTTGCAATACTCTTCTGAAGTAAACATCATGAAAGTTTTGATATTTTTTTATGACATTAATAAATATTTATGTCACATTAATCACCATGTCACCCTACAGAATATGTACCTGCAATAATTAAATTTGCTTCCATAGCTACAAATTTAACCTTTAATGGTAATTTATAATCAGCAACAGTATTGGTCCACTTAAAGCGTTCTTATTTTTGAATTGAACGAAGATGGATTTTTTTTGAAATTTTTTTCATACTTTCCAGAGGGTTTTTAATATAATAATAATAATAATAATAAATGGTCTTTATTGAGAAAATGGGCGAAGTTTAGCTTTGCTATTCTTCCACTTAACCCATATAACAAGTTAATATACAATAAAAATTATGTAGATAAAGTTACGTAAAATACATTAAAAAAATTAAATAGCAATTATAATTATCCAAATATTACAAAACAAAAAGATTTTAAGTGAATACAAAACAAAAAAAAAACAAATAAGTAAATAAATTTATACAAAAAAAAAGTACACAGAAAATGTTTAATATTAGAGTACCAATGCGAGAGAAAAAGAGATAAAACAAATCAAATGAACAATTTAAAATATATATCACATACACATATATACCATAATATATGTTTAACAAACAGAAAAAAAAAATTACGTCTGTAATGTTAGATATTTTTGGTTTAGTTTACGTCTACAAGAATTTATATTAAGCCCTATTAGTTCCTCACATTTTTCATTATATAAGGCAACAGAGTGATATGTAAAAGACTCCGTGAACATAGCCGAAGTATGTTTAGGTATAGTTAATTTATTGACGACGCAAATTAAGGTTATGTGCATCATTTCTAAAAATGAGCTTACGGCGTAGAGACATAGGAGTAGAAGTATTAAGGAGTTTAAGACAGAAAATTAAATGTGATACCTTCCATAGATTTTCGATTTTTAGCCATTTTAGCTCATTGATTTTTTCGGTAACATGATCATATTTACGCAACCCGTATATAAACCGGCAACAACTATTTTGTATCTTTTGAATGCGATGTTTTTCAGTTTCGGTCAAAAATGGAAAATATACAATAATGCAATATAATAAATTGGACAAAACTAAACTTTCACATAACTGCTTCCTTAACTTAAAATTAAGAAATTCTTGGCTAGCGTATAAAAGTCTTAACTTCATATAGCTGGTTTGAACAAGCTTACTAACATGGTGTGTAAATTTTAACTGATAATCATATATTATGCCTAAGTTTTTAGCGCTGTCAGAAAAAGTTATCTTAGTATCATTAATATGTCAGCGACGCCCATTCTACTACTTCGTGGCTAGATCACTGTCTAGTTTCATCAGCTGCTGCATCCAGTGTTATATCGGTTGATGTTTTAAAGATGACCTCCAATTCGGATCACTTTCCTTTAACTCTAAAGCTTGAAACCTCCCTGCTGCCGAAAGTCACTCCTTCAGTGTCTTTCACGTCTGTCATACCTAAATGGACTGAAGACAGCAATTTATCGGTCCGAAACTATAAACTCGCTACAGAGGAAAAGCTTAGGCTTATCAAACTTCCCAATGCTGTATACTGTCGTGATCCTATGTGCACTAATCAGCAGCATGCATTGCAAGTTGAAAGTTTGTTTAATGACATTTCTGCTGCCTTGCGTATTTCGGCCACTAGTATTTTTCGTTTGGCCAAACCGTAATTACAGAACTGTACCTGGTTGGTCTGCCGAAGTGTCTACTGCCTACAATTCCGCTCACGTGGCTTTTCTTCTGTGGACGGATTCTGGTCGCCCACCTGCTGGCCCCTTAAACGATGAAAGGCGCCGTCTTCGTAGAATCTTCAAAGCTAAACTTAAATCCGTACGTCAACGTGAAGAACAGCTACGTGCTGATGCGCTAGCCGCTTGCCATATGGACAAAGATTTTATTAAATTCTGGAAAGCATGTGGAAAAATCAGAAAAACACCTGTCTCTCTGTCCACCTCTATAGACCAAACCTCTGGAGAAGCCAACATTGCACAACTATGGGGTAATTTATATGAAAATCTCAGCAACTTATATGACGATAACTACCTGATTAACCTAGCCTGTGAGGATTATGTAGCCTGCCTTGTTAAGCCTACTGATGTAAGGTTAGCTATCTCTCAGTTAAAGCAAGGTAAAGCCGCTGGTTGGGATAGTCTTTGCCCAGAACATATAATTAACGCTGACCCTATATTGCACTCTATTTTAGCGCTATGTTTTTCTTCAATGCTTTCTCATGGTTATGCACCTGCTGCTCTTACGAAGACGATAATTACACCCATCGTTAAAAACAAAAGTGGGGATATTTCTTCTTCGGCTAATTACCGGCCTATTGCTATTTCTACTACGTTTTCTAAAGTACTTGAACTAATCATACTCAATAGATGTAGGCCCTTTTTCCAAACCAGTGACAACCAGTTCGGTTTTAAAAGATCTATGGGAGCTGTAGATGCAATTTTTTTATTGAAAGAAACAGTTAGCTACCACCTTAAGAAGAAAACTCCTGTGTATGCAATATTCCTGGATTTAAGTAAGGCCTTTGATAGGGTTCATCATGTGAAGTTAATCAGAGCCTTAATAAGTCGGAAAGTACCTAGCTTTGTTTGCCGCTTCTTACAAAGTTGGAACTCCAAAGCCACGGCATCTGTTCGCTGGGGATCTGCCACTTCATCTGACTTCAGTCTACGCAACGGTGTACGACAAGGAAGTTTAATTGCTCCTGATGCCTTCAATGCCTACATTGACGACCTTCATACTCTCCTGGCTAAAGCCCCTGCTGGATGCTTTCTTGGTGGCCTAAAAGTCAACTGCATCAGCTACGCCGATGATATGGTCCTTCTTTGCCCCTCACTTCAAGGTCTACGTATGCTTATAAAAATATGTGAAGACTTTGCCAAATCACGTTCTCTTAAATACAATAGTAATAAGAGTAAAGTTTTAGTGTTCAAGTCCACAAATTATAGAGACCTCTGTGTTCCTCCTGTTTATTTAAATAACTCTGTTGTTGAACGCGTGTTCGAAATCAAATACCTAGGTCACGTTATCAATGATATGCTAAGTGACAACTCTGACATTCAGCGTCACAAGAAAAACCTTTGTGCCCGCGCAAACATGTTAGCTAGAAAATTCTCTAAGTGCTCTGCCGAGGTTAAGAACTCTCTTTTCAGGACATTTTGTTCTAACGCATACTGTGGTGAAATTTGGCTTGATCATACGGTGGCCTCGTGGCGAACTCTTCGCGTATGCTATAATGATGCATATCGCATTATCCATAGACTACCGCGCTATAGTAGTGCCTCGAAAATGTTTGCCTCTGCCCGAATAGATACCCTGGATGCTCTGAGACGCAAGTTGCTCGCCTCTTTTGTGAAGCGGCTACTCTCCAGTCCTAATGTTTTCCTAAAAGCGTTTGTATCTTCGGACTGCTTTTGGGTTTCTGCACAAATTGCCACTTGGCGACGCCTTTGTTTCTTACAAGTGACCTAATCATTTTATTTATTTATAAATTATAATTATTTTGTTTTGCTTTATTTTATTTTTAATCATTTTATTATTTTGTAGTATATGGCCATTGTGCTGTAATAACAATTATTATTATTATTATTATTATTAATCTTAATATTTAAATAATTTTTTAGGTAATTATATTTATTATTACTGCAAAAAATCATACCAACTGTTTTATCAGAGTTTAACTTCAAATTATTTTTCGTGGCATATTCAAAAATTAAATTTAAATCATAGTTAATTCTTTCAACCGCAATATCCTGATCATCCAATAAAAAACTAAAACGCAATTGAGTATCGTCAGCGTAGCCCTGAATAGTAGCATACAAAACCTGACGAAACATATCTGCAATATAAATAATAAAAAGCAAGGGCCCTAAAATAGAGCCCTGCGGGACGCCTAAGGGTACATTTTCTATATTTGAAAAGTTGTTATCCATCTTGACGACCTGAACTCTATTTAATAAATAACACAGAAAGAATCTTTGCGAAACTTCATCCAACCCATAATATTTAAGTTTGGCAACTAACAATCGCGGACTTATAGTATTGAAAGCTTTGGAAAAATCTAACATTAGCAATATCGAAACAAGTTTTTTATCCAAATCTCTCAGAATATTGTCATTTAACTCTAATAGTGCGCCTGCTGTACTATGATTTCTTAATATACCCTCAAATTTCGGTACGCGAGTTCTGTAACAGGCTGTATGAAGCTTATAGAGAATTTCAAGAGCTACAAGTTAGCCCATAACAACATTAAATGTTAAATTTTATCCCCCGATGATTAATTTGGCTAAAAAATCGAAAAAACTATTTTACCCCCAACATGGCCACTTTTATTGTCCTATGAATAATTTGGCCGAAAAATGAAAAATAGTATATTATTTACCAAGTGGTTTGGTCTGGTGATCTGCTAAAATTATTAAGTTAGAAAGTGTTTCCGTGTTAATTGTAATAAAATATATAAAAATGGAAAGTGAAATGCACAGTGATGATTCTGGTACTCCCCCAGAAATAAGGGCAGGCGAAAACTGTGAGGGAGAATCTGTTGCCTCAAAAATCAATATATGGGGGTTGTACCTCTAGTAATCTATGATCCTTACGGTAATATATGGGTTGTATAATCTATGGTTGAATTTGATGGACAAATGATTTTCTCTTTTTGAAGTGTTTTTTTGTAAAACATTTTTTTAGGGGCTAATTTAGTTAATATTTTTTAATTTATCATGCAATAAATAAATTTGGTGCCTAAAGACACTTGTAAATAGCAATGTGATTTAATAATTAAGTGAAACATCAGATGCCAAAACAGCTGAATAAAAATTCATTATTAACCATGGTGCGATTTCATTATTTTTAGAACCTCTGACGTCATAGGTAGAGAAATAATATTTCTACCAATGAAAAGAACAGTAATAAAGATGTGCTTTTAGGCTGGTAGTGAAAAAAAGCAATTTGACCTCCAACATGGCTATTTTTAAATTAACTTAATTATTATTAATATATTAAAAAAATCATTCCAACAAAAATTGTTGGAAATTTCCTCAACAAAATTGGTTATATGCATTTTTATCGTAAGATGCATATTAAGCAACCCACCCCTAAAATTCAAGATAGCAGAAACCCCTTAGGAAAATCACTAACTAAAAAAACTAACAGGACACGTTGCGGTTTTGGAGATTTACGAATTCGGACCGTCACTAATTTTTTTTGATAATCTTGTTATTTATGACATAACTAAGGATCTAAGGCCAAAAATTAAAAAATCTGACGATTAGTTTTTTTTTTAATTATCAGTTTATTAAAAAAAAGTGCACTAACTTAATTATCCCCTTATAACTCAAAATTTTATTGATATATAATATTTATTTTTTCATAAGAATAAAGACTACTTAATTCTCTATAAAAATGTATTTACCTTTTTTTTTATATCTTTTGCCGTTTTGTCACAATACGTGATTAAATCTAGAATTCAACCTAAAAAAGCATTAAATTATTTTTCATTTATTTGAAAATTATACAAGTAGGCTTGTTTTACATTGATACCTCAAATACACTTTTCACAAGCTATTGCCTTAAAATCAAGGTGGCTCTTTTTTTGGGGATAATTAAGTTGGTGCACTTTTTTTAATAAATTGACAATTAAAAAAAAACTAACCGTCTGATTTTTTAATTTTTGGTCTTAAATCTTTAGTTATGTCATAAATAACAAGATTATCAAAAAAAACTTAGTGACGGTCCGAGTTCGTAAATTACCTCCAAAACCGCACCGTGAAGAGTGTTCTGTTACCATCCACTACTACCCTTTAAAATATCAGCCCGTGTACATTTATTGAAATTTACATTTATTATTTGAGTGGACTACTGGTGAATAGTGTATTACTTGGCATGTTGGTATGCTGAAACCGAATCAGATATTCAAAAAAAAATATATTAAAAAAAACGCATTATTAAAATTAGCCGTTGCTGCGCAAATTTTTCGGTTAAAAATGCCTAAAAATTACCTTATATATAAGTATATTCTCAAAATTTCCAGCCTGCTACAACCTCTAACTTTAATAAGGAACCCATGTTCCAAATTCAAAGTCTTTAGCTCAAAATGTTTTTTTATTCGATTGATTCTAAAAGTGGCACTTTTTGTTCATGTTTTATGGGCGAAAAGTTGAACTTTGTGGCCCTAGGGCCAAAATGTTTTTTTCGTCCGCTAACTAAAACTTGTTATTTTTAAACTTTTTAAACGAAGATGCTTTACCTTTACTGTAAAGAGAAATATGACATTTAGGTCACTTTTGCTTGAACTAACTGTTCTTTTTGACCAGACACAGTTATTATAATCATCAAAATAAAAATTTCTTCTATAAAATAACCTCAAAATATATGTTAACTGATTAATCTGTATTCATCCACTAAAATAAATTAAAAACATAAAATTTCAATTGTAAAATCAATTTCAATATTTATAATATTCATAGAATTATTCAGAAGTATTACTATTTTCATAACAGACACATTTTAACAGAATTTAATCACCAAGCTATAGCTTTTTTAATTTTAAAATGAAACCGCAACCAAAAGAAACGGTTCATTTGTTTTTTTAGCCATTTGATTGGATAGCAATTTGTCATGGATAACTAGATAAGTAATAAGACACTAAAAAGAAATACTTTTTTCAATTTAAAATTAAGTATATTTTAATAATTTATTAAAATTAGTAACAATCGAATAAAAAATATTGTATAATACACGGGCAGAAAGTTAAATTTCGATTTCTTAGGTTTATTACCCTCGGGCCGTCCCAATTGGCTGGCCCTCGGCTTCTAAAAACCTACTCAATAGAAAAACTTAACTTTTTGCCCTTGTATTATAATAGTTATTTATAATACAAAGGCGAAAAGTTAAGTTTTTCGTTTGAGGCAAAAAGTTAAATTTCGATTTCTTAGGTTTATTACCCTCGGGCAGGACGGGTTCGGATGACCCTCGGCTTCTAAAAACCTACTCAATAGAAAAACTTAACTTTTTGCCCTTGTATTATAATAAATATTATCGGGCCGAGGGTAATAAACCTAAGAATTCGAAATTTAACTTTTTGCCCGTGTATTATACAATATTTTTTATTCGATTTTTACTAATTATAATGAATTATTAAAATATACTTAATTTTAAATTGCAAAAAATATTCCCTTTTACTGTCTTATTACTTATCTAGTTATTCATGACAAATTGTTATCCAATAAAATCGCTAAAAAAAACAATTGAATCGTTTCTTTTGCCTGCGGTTTCATTATCAAATTAAAAAAGCTATAGCTTGGTGATTAATTAATTAATTTCTGTTAAAAGGTCATGTTTTTTTCTATGACGTTTAATGTCAAAGTCAACAGATATATTTTGTAATTTTATAAATTTTTTATGGAATTCTTCTGAATCTTTTATATGAAGACATAAGAAAACTGCCATATACTGTATGGATAAATGCAGATAAGAATATTTTGGAACATATGGGGGAAGTTTTTGTATTTAAAATTTAATTGTAATTAACAGTCAAATATGGTATAAACTACCTTCGAGTAAGGTCCCAGAACGACTATAAACCAATAAATAAATAAAAATAATAATACTTCTGAAACTGTTCTATGAATATTATAAATATTGAAATTAATTTTACAATTGAAATTTTGTGTTTTTAATTTATTTTAGTGGATAAATACAGATTAATCAGTTAACAACATATGTTTTGAGGTTATGTTAAGGAAAAATAATTTATTTTGTATCAAATGGTTATAATAACTGGATCTGGTCTGTAACAGAGTGGTCACCCTGTATATATTGAGTATTTATATTTTTATTTTTATGGTTATTGAACGTGACATAGCATTGTTCTTAACGAGCGGTTTGTTGTTTGTTTTTTCAGATGCTAATATTATTAGTATTTGGGAAGCTTACATTTTGTGTAATTGAGGCGTTTATATAAAAAGGGTGTACATTTTTATTAGACTAATTAATTGGTTAATTCGTTTTTCTTAATTAATAAATATGGGAATATCTTTAATGATGTTGTTTTAGATACTGGCAATTATTAGAGACTGTTTGTAAAAATGTTTTTTTCTACTTCGAAGCAATGTCATGAAAATTAATATCAATCAATATGTAGAAGTAGTTTTTTTAATCATTTCTCTTAATTAAATATAAATTAATTTTTAGTAATTTAAAGTAATCCTTCATATAATATTTTTCAGTAATTTAACTTTGGTAGAAAGCTCTTCAAATACGTATTTACATTAATAGTTTTATGACTGGTATATCGGCATCTCTGGGAAGGGACATTTTTGCCTGTTTTGAGTTATGGTTAAAAAAGATGATTCAGAAATATGTAGTCGTCAAGTAAAGTTAGGGACACTAGATCTAGGTCTTAAGTTAGCAAGGCGACAGACAACGGGAACCGTCAGAAAACATCTGAACATCGGTTGCCATAGAGAGTTTCTTTACTGATTTTACTGCCCATCCTAAACTTATAAATTAACCAATTCGAGCCGTTTTGAAGTTAATTGCTAAATTGCATCCTCGAAAATTTCAATAGATAACCTAATTTTTTGACGTAAACTTATTATTTCTGTTTTAAAGTAGTGTTTAATCGCAGGAAAACAGTGTTAATCATTAATAAATTTACGTTTCTAAAGAGTGTTAAGCATAATAACGTGTAACGAAGAAAATTCAATCGCTACAAAATATGTTTTTCATCTTATTTTAAACAGATGAGATAATGGACCATTTTTGCTTAATATGAGTTATTTCTGGACAGCCAGGCTGAAATTTCTTCTTTATTTTCACGAATTAATAAGGTAAATACAATTTTGCATGATTTTATCTATATTCTGAACTAAAATTTTATCATATGATCGATTTTATCAGTAGTATGTGGTGTAGAACCAATAAAACTTAAAGTTAAGCATCGGGGCTTTGATTGATTAACCTTACTTTTGACTTATTTGTCAAAAATATGGTCAGAATTTGAAATATTCATATGTTATTAAACTTAAATTAAAATTAAACTGAATGGTAAACACCGTACTAGAATATAAAGGCACATTTCTATTTTACTACCTTATTCATAATGTATGTATTTTCTTATTATTTTCTAGAGACAAAAAATGGGGCACGATTTTAACATTTCTGGATTATTACCCTAGCCAAAAGTTATTATGCGTAACACCCTTTAGAAACGTAAGTTTATTAATGATTAATACTGTTTTGCTCCGATTAAACACTATTTTAAAACACAAATGATAAGTTTACGTCAAAAAATTAGGTTATCTATTGACATTTTCGAAGATGCAATTTAGCAAAAAATTAATTTCAAAACGGCTCGATTTGGTTAATTTCTAAGTTTAAGATGGGCATTAAAATCCGTGAAGAAACTCTCTATGGCAACCGATGTTCAGATGTTTTCTGACGGTTCCCGTTGTCTGTCGCCTTGCTAACTTAAGACCTAGATCTAGTGTACCTAAGTAAAGTTGGTCTTAGGGGAATTTTAGAATTAACGTAATATGTGAAAATTTAAAGTCAAATTTAAAGTCGCGAGTAGATATATTTGAAGGGTAAAAATGCTATTTTAAGCTTAATTTATCATTTCAAATTAAAATATTTTGTTGTTTTTATTTGTTTTTAACTTTTCATTTTTATTTTATTAAATTCTTTTCATTGTTGTTTAATCCTTTTGTTTCATTGGCAAGATATATTTTAATTAATTTTAAATATATTTGAAGTTTTTTTACCTTTCACATTTCTATAAAAGTGATATATGAAGACATGGAAGAAACATCTAAGAAAGTCAGATAAGTATTAAGCAGTAATTAGATTCTTATATTAACATTTGTTATCATATGATATATGATATTGTGATAATATTATGTAATATTATTACTGGTGGCACACTACCCAAATAGCAACTATACAGCTATTTGTATTTGATACGTGTCCAAATAATAGTGTGTGGTTCTAAATTAATGTCTTAGATAATTAATATTTTTGGCTTTAATTGGGACCAACGCGCTATTACAGGTCAAAAGAACGGTTAGTTCAAGACTAAAAGGTCATATTTTTTTATAAATATTACAGTAAGCGAGGGTTTAATATTTGCTGACGATTTTAAATTTTTCAAAATTATAAAAACTTATGAAGATTGGTTAAGCTTGCAGAGAGATGTTGATAATATTTTTAATTGGTCCACAGCTAACAATCTTAGGTTAAATATAGAAAAGTGCTGTTTCATAAGTTTTTTCAGAGGTCTTAAAAAGTTTAATTCCTTCTATACCATCAATGGTGAGCCATTAAAATATAATAAAAAAACTGTTGGTTAAAATTCAACATAAGTTTTTGGTCATGACTACTGTTTAATTCAAAGGATCACTGGTCTGGAGTCACTCGATTCTAGGAGGAATATAGCTAATGCCTGTTTTGTTTTTAAATTGATAAACGGATTAGTTGATTGTCCTGATTTGCTAAGCATAATTAATTTTTTAGTACCTGTTAGAAATACAAGGGATGTACAAAATACATTTTTTATTGCGCATCACAGTACAAATTATGCGGCACTAACACCACTAAACTTAACTTTAAAGTTTATAAATCAATCGAAAGTTGATCCATTTTTAGGAAATTAAAAAAAATTTAAATCCTCTATTCGCTCTATTGAAGATCATTAATAATTCATTTCACCATTTGTTTTTATATTTATATTTTACTTTTAGTTAGTATTCTTAATTATTAGCTTATATATTTTTTGTTATACTTTACTGTAATGGGGCTTTCCCGTAAATAAATAAATAAATAAATAAATAAATAAGTAAAGGTAAAGCATCTTCTTTAGAAAAGCTAAAAAAAGTCTTAGTTAGCGGGAGAAAAAAACAAAGTTCAACTTTTCGCCCGTAAAACTTGAACAAAAAGTGTAGCTTTTAAAAACAATCGAATAAAAATAATTATTGATTTATTATTATGGGAGGCATAGCGTAGTGGCTAGCGCGTATGTATAGCAAGTCTACTATCGTGAGTTCGATTCTCACTGGCGCCGATTTGCCTTTTTTCAGTTAATTAATAATTGAAATTTGGCGAAGGCGATAAGTGAAACGGACAATCCCTAGAAACTGGTTCGAAAGTCAGTATAAGCCGGTGGTTCCCTCTACTACTAGCCCACACAAGTCCTGGACGATGCTTAATTAAGTAGAATAGTACGAGGTTAAACAAACATGTAAAAAAAAAATCGTGGTGTTTTAGGTACCTTATCAATGGACTTAACAAGAATGCCCAGAGCAGCTCCATCTGTAAAAAAATGTATATTAGCCAACTTAGATCCAAATATGAGAACTATAAATTTGTTTAAAGTAAAAAGAACAAGAGGCTGGTGGCCTTTTTACTCATTTGACAACAAAAGCAGATCAAAAATGTGCACAGTAAGTTAAGCTTTGTGGGCTAACCCTACTTACAAAAAGTGTGATGATATGGCATTTGCTCTTGCATCATATTTTTAGCGACCTTAAAAACGTTTAAATTTAATTATTTAAAGTCAAATTCAATTTTAAAACATTTTTAATTTTTAAAAACTAAGATCAAGTCGACATGGGTCAATTTTCAATTTTTAGGAGGATTTTAGGCGATTCCAAAGAATATTTTGAGCGGTGGCCATTAAAATTAAAAAAATATATACATTTTTTGCTCGGACTTTTGTAAAATGCCTAAATAATGGTATTTTTTAAACATAGGAATAATCAGAGTTTGAATTTCTAAATTTAGGGTAAATTAGAAGCTGAGATGGAACTGTTAACATTAGAGGATGCTGACTCAAAACCTGCAGGTTTAGGACGAGATGAACCCCAGGCTTTACCTCCTCCAAAGTAAGAGTTCCTACACTGTTAATTTTTAGAAAGTTTTTCCAAAAATAAAATATAAAGGGTGTTCCAAAAACAAACCGACAAACTTTCAGGGGAGGTAGGGGACACTTTTTGTTGAATAAACATACCGGGTATTTATGTCCACCCCCAATATTAAGATTAATCTTCATTCGATAAAAACGAAACTTGGGTGATTTATATATTTTTACATTGGCTATAAATGGTGGATTTATTTTTTTTTTGTTTTACTTCCGGTTTCTCCAGAAGTGGTATGTTTTTTTTTTTAATGAAACACCCTGTATTTTTTACATTTTTGAATTCAGCCCACAATTCCATGTTTAAAAAACTGATTGTTTTGTTTTTTACTTGGTTTGGACTTTTGGACTGTTTTGGACTGTTTTTTATTTCGTTTTAATTTTTATCGTATAAAAACAAGATGTATATTTCTACCTTGTTTTTACTTACTTAAGCGTAAAAAAATATTATTATAATATGTATAAAAATTTATAAATACAAAAAACCTTCTTTTATTAACTATTATAAATTAAAACGGTATTCAAATTAACAACACAAAACCAAAGCGAAAATAAGGTTATGTTCGAATGCGCGCAACTAACTTATATGTCAAAATTTCCGTGAACGCTCGCTTCTCACGCTCCCGAGTAGTAGAAGTAAAGTTCCTCGATTTTCGTGCTAACTGAAGTCCAAGAATAAGTAGTTTTGGGTTTCGAGAGAACTAATATGCAACCCACAACACCTTTCTCCCGGGAATGCGTTCTCTCGAGGCCGAGAATCGTTTTTTTGCCAAAACGGCTTATTTGCGGACATATCGTCTTGTGAATTTCAGAACGTCGTATCTTAAAAAAGACAACTTTACAGGAATGAGAAATAACTCTTTGTCGCATTATTCATCAGTGGAAAATGTACTTTTTTAATATAAACTTAATACATTTTTAATGATTAACTGACCTTAAATCATTTTATTGTGTATAAAATAAATAAATACAAATAAAAACCTAATGTTTATAGATACGACATTTTGATCCCCAAAATTAATAAATTTTTTCAAGATACGAGCTTTGAAACATTATTATATTAATATTTTGACAAAATATAATTAATTATTATAATAATATTATTAATTATTGAAACATTTAAACCAAAAAGTTTTATAACATGTGCATAAGATGTCAAAAAAGCGTCGCCAAATGCAAAAAGTGAGTTCCAAAACAGTCAGTTAACTAGAATTAAGAGATACGAGGTTTAAAAATTTATTAATTTATAATCATCTAAGATACGACGTTACTATTTTGCTTATATTTTTGTTATTTAAAAAAAATAGCAGGTGAAACTTATTTTTTAGATGTAACTTGATAATATAAATCGTTTAGGTCCAAAATATCAAAATCGAAAAAAATTGAGATACGACGTCCTGAAATTTACAAGACGATATGTAATATGTTAATTAAACAAAACTAAATTGTTTTAATGTCTCCTACTACTCCTGTCAGTAAAAAATAGAAATAATTATTTAACTGCATCTTATAATAAACATTATAAAACTTAAAGAAATAAAAATAATATAAAAAACTGACATGACATCAGAAAAACAAGTATTTTATAGGGTTTCTATAGTATAGAGAGTAATCATCTAAGAACGGCTTCAATAAATTGAGATTTCCACTAAAGTATATTATGTTGACATTGGACTTTAGTCACTTGGCTTTTATGATATATTGCCCCAATAAGGCACCAATATGTATTGATGATACTTTTTAATTGATATAGATTCACTAAGTGTTGTTTTTATTATTACCTGCACTGCAAAAACGTTCGTATCGATCTGATACTCAATAAATAGTTATTTATAATACAAGGACGAAAAGTTACATTTTTCGATTGAGTAGGTTTTTAGAAGCTGAGGGCCGGCCAGCCGGCCGCCTACGTCTACGAAATCTGCGAAATCTACTAAATCTACGAAATCTACGAAATTTTCGAAATCTACGAAATCTATGAAATTTACGAAATCTACGAAATCAAAATTTAACTTTGCGCCCGTGTGGTATACAATATTTTTTATTCGACTGTTACATATATTGATTCTAATCTTGCTTTTAAGAACTCAGTGAAAAAACTCAAAATTATAAAGTCAACGTTTTGCCCCTTATTGCTGGGGCTTCTTCAGGGCAAATTTATTAAAACAATATAATAATTAAATATAAAAACTAGTGTAAATGGTAAGAATATTAATAAATTAAATTTACATTAAAAAATTTAAAAAAAAATATGACTGTTACTAATTATTAAAATATATTTAATTTCAAATTGCAAAAAATATATCTTTTTACTGTATTATTACATATCTAGTTATCCATGACAAACTGCTATCCAATCATATCGCTAATAAAAAAGAATTGAATCGTTTCTTCTGTCTATTGAAATTGATTTTACAATTGAAATTTTGTGTTAGACATTTATTTTAGTAGATGAAGGTTACCTATATACTTTGAGGTTATGTTATAAAAGATTTTATTTATAGGGAATTATTATAATACTTAATAAAGCTTAAAAATAACAAGTTTTAGTTAGCGGGCCTAAAAAACTTTTTGCCCTATTTAGAATCAATCGAATAAAAATTTACTTTTATACAGGGTTATACAGAAATAAGTTCGAGTAATTTAAGGTGATTCTACGTAAAAAAATATAAAAAAAGTTCCTATAAAGGTTGGTCCGGAAATGAGCCCTAAGGAAGCTGCGGCCCTTCAAATATGGACATATTGAATGGGAAACAAAAAAAGTAAAAATAAAATTTTAATGCTGCAGGACGATTCTTCATTTAAAACCAATAAAAAAACTATTTTTGACCAAAACACCTAAATTTAATATTAAAGGAGTAATAGCCTTTAAAAAAGTAACATTTTTACTGGCACAAAATGTTACTTCCTATAAATAGCATTTTTTTTTTTTTTTTTAAACCGTTACAGTGTTACACTATACGACATTTTTTATGTATTTTTACTCAAGGAATCTATATTTTTTACTAAAAATCCAAAAAATATATACATAAAAAAGTTTGGGGCAAAAATGTGTTAAGCCTTACATATTTTGTCAGTCTAGGCACGCCTCTGGATAAATTCAAAAAAATAAACTAATATAAACTTATTGCCTATATTAATACTAGTACACATGCAAAAGATCGTCGCTCTAGTTTAAAGTGTACAAAGTTATTAATTAAAAACCTTATTTTCATTTCAATTTTAAAGAGCCGTAGCTCCCTTAGGACCAACCTTTAGAGGAACTTTTTTTCATATTTTTTAACATAAAAGTAAATTTCTCGAACTTATTTCTGAATAACCCTGTATAACGGTTTTTTTATAAAATTGTCCATTAACACCATGATTACCCAATGGGTAGTACCACTTACCGGTATATTAAAGTAATTAATGTATCTATACTAAAAATGCATATTTTAATAATATAATATAATAAGATATATAATATATGTCAAAAATAAATATAAGATAAAACCTTTAAAAATTTTCAACAATTACCTAAATATAAACAATAGAAATTAATAGAAATTAAGGATATAGTCAACAGAACATTAATATTTTATTGTTTTATACGTATTTCGAGACTTTTAAATTAGTCCCATCTTCAGAAACTCTTAAACAAAATAGGTCAAATACGACATAAGTTACAACACAAAGTTGGTACAACATTCATTTTAACGTTTTAAAATAAAAAAAAATACACGTAGTCATCGGGATTCGTTTAAAATTGTTAAAAATATAATATAATAAATTAAATACGACATTATGTCGCTGACATATTTCTTCTTCTTCAGAACAACATCGGATTCTATCAAACGATATCTAAATATAAACACTGAAAAAACAATCTGGTTGGGGCAACCAAACCAATAGTTTAATACAAACAACCATTTTTCTGGTTGCTGCAACCAGAAATCTGGTAAGGGCAACAACACAACTTGTTGTGATTACCAGAAACAAAACTTAAATTTTAAGAATCTGGTGAACACAACAATTTGTTGTTTTGACCTTACCAGATTTCTGGTGGCAGCAACCAGAAAAATTATTGGTCTGTATTTAACCATTAATTTGGTTGCCCCATCTACTCAAAAACTCAGTCTGTCTGTCTGTAAAGCGTATAACTTTTAAACGGGATTACCGATGCAAAAAATTCTTTCAACAGACAATTCAGCGTCTTTACAGTTTATCACAGTGAAATATGATTTACATTGGGGTAGAGTAAGAGGACAAAGGGGGCAAAACTAATATTTTAGCAATAACTATTGAATAATAAAACGAATAAGGTCCTTTATCCCATATATTTATCAAAAACACCGACCGGTTTCGTGCCCTTATCAAACTGAGCCTATTTTCAAGGTGGTAACAACAAGAAGACATAAGTACAAAAAATTACATACTAAGTAAAATACAAAACATGAAACCTATATAAACAAATTCTACTCACATTTAAGATAATAAAAAAATGAGCTATCTCGTCAATAATGAAAAACACAATTTAAAACAAAATACATGACATTGACACTTGTACGGTATAAGTTGTATCAACATAAGATAATTTGCATACCTATACTCGAGGCGGCAAATTTGAATTTTAAAAAACTACTAAAAAACTATACTATACAGGAGGATCTCACCTTCAATAGAGTCGATAACTCATAACACTAATGAGAACAAGGAGTTTTTCAGGAAATTGACTTGTCGGTTTAATATAGCCAATTTTTTGAGGAAACACCGGTTAACCGTACGGTTTTTATCCCCACCACTAAATTCGTATAACCGACAGTTCTCACAAAAACGCATTGGTTATTTTCTTGAGGTTTTGACAAGTACCTAACCTAACTTCTCCCAAAAAACTGATAAGGTATATATTTTTTATATTTCCTTTGGATAAGATATGATGAAAAAGCACTTAAACTACATTTCCAAGTTTATTTGCTTATGGGGAAGGTAATAAACAACAATGATAAGTTAGAAAATAAAAGTTGAAATACCTTACCTACTCTATTGTTTACATTTTGCATACAAATCGAGAAAAATTCCCACAGGCCTGTAAATTATGGTGTAAATAAACAATTTATAGGTTAAGTTTTTACAGTTAACCGTATCTAACTCATCTCCGAACCTGTGTTAGACGCGGTTACTGCCGGTTAGTGACGTCATCGCTTCCCCTCACCGTATATAACCGATTATCACAAAAACGAGTTTCAGTAACCTGGTTAGTTCCGGTGGACAGACAAAAAATTGGCTTATGACTGTATGTTTATTTTTACATGATTTTAGCATCTCTACCTCCTCTAGACAGATAAATCTATTAAAATTACTTTCAACATGTAGAATCCTAACATGCGTTTCTCTGTTGAAGGTGAGATTGACGGGATGTAAGTTTTTGTACTTACTGTTTTCTTATAGTTACCACCTTGAAAATGAGCTCAGTTTGATAAGTGCTCGAAACCGGTCGGTGTTTTTGATAAATATATGGGTTAAAGGACCTAATTCGTTTTATTATTATGATACAACCCCACTATGGATCCATACGTTCGTTATTAACTATTGACCCTAGTACAATAATGTCACTGTTAAAAATAATTTTGAATTTTCAAATAACATTTTTAATAATTTTTGTTGTAGAACTATTAGTTTTTAAGATATAGCGTTTTTTAAGACATTGCCACTAGTCTAGAAAGTTTTAACTTGCTTTACATTGAAATCAGAACTTTTTGCGAAATTTTGAAAATTTTAATCCAATTTAACAATTTTTTTTTATTTCTTAGGAGGTGTGAAAGTACATTAAGCTGGATACACCATTCGTTAAGCTTCTTAAGATGGTTTAAAAAATAAATTAGAATTTACTCAGTAAACAGTTATTGTATCTTAATCCATTGTGTACTGATTTAAATCAATAAATATTTTTTAAATATTTTAGTTAAAATATCCGAACGTCAACATTAATAGGGTATAAGATAAAATTAAACTAGTTTAATAGTTGAGGAACCTGTCTGTAGGAACCATCCCAAATTTAACCCCATGCAGATATAGACCCTTTTCATGTGGACGTACACATATTTTGATTTTTCTTAAAAATTATGTTATAATTATAAAACTTATTATTTCGGGTATCAATATTATATTTTATATTTTATTTATTTATTCGTTCTTAATCAAAAAGTTTTTATTTTTGAGCCTATACAGGGTGTATTTGAAATAGCATAGGAAAATTTAACAGGTGATTTTACATGATAAAATATGACAAAAAGTTCCTATAAACATATGTCTAAAAATGCGTCATAAGGGAGCTATGCCCCTTTGAAATTGGCTAAAAATATCGGTTTTTATTTAATAACTCAGGAACCCTTTGAGATATATTAACGAGGTTTTGCACGTGGATTAATCCTAATAAGGCCCATCTTTGCATGTTATTTTCACGTACTTATTTAAACCAAGGGTGTGCGAAATGAGGGGGCCTTATCAGTTTTTTGTCCCAAACTTTTTTCTGTGTAACTTTTTTGCAATTTTATTTTTGAAATATGATTCCTCAGGTCAAAATACATAAAAAAGGTACTCTTGTTGTAATACTGTAGGATTAACCGTTTTCGAGAAAAGTTCATATGAAGGTGAAATTTCACGGTTCGAGGACGAAAAATTAAATACTAAAATGTCGAAAACCAAAATTTTAATGATGCAATGTTATTCTACATCAAAAACTAAGAAAAAAAGTTTTCATACATGTAGGTCGAAAAAACGCTTTTAAAGCTACCATAGCCCTTTAAAAATGGTGCATATTTAGGAGACCATAGCTCCATTAGGATTGATTTTTGGAAGTACCTGTATATGAGGTTTTTTTCTTAGTTTTTAATGTACATTCGCCCTGCATCATTAAAATTTTGGTTTTCAACATTTTAGTATTTAATTTTTCGTCCTCGAACCGTGGAATTTCACCTTCAAATGAATTTTTCTCGAAAACGGTTAATCATACAGTATTACAACAAGAGTACCTTTTTTATGTATTTTGACCTGAGGAATCACATTTCATAAATAAAATTGCAAAAAAGTTACACAGAAAAAAGTTTGGGACAAAAAACTGATAAGCCCCCCCCCCCCCCATTTCGCACACGCCTGGTTGAAATAACTCCCTTATGACGCAATTTTAGACATATGTTTATAGGAACTTTTTGTCATATTTTATGATGTAGAATCATGTATTAAAATTTCCTACCCTATTTCAAATACACCGTGTATAACATGTTTAATAATTATACAGTAAACTGACAAACAGTATACATACAATATATGGTCTGTTTCATCAACCAAGAGAGTAAATTAAGAATCACAGTGAATATTTTCAAAACAGATTCGAACATTGGATGTGCCAATATACTGCGTAGTTTATTTTATAAAACATAACTATATTCTATACACAAACATATACTATTCAAACCTGTTGTAAAAATATTCACTGTGCGATTTTTAATTTACAATCTTGCTTGATGAAACAGACCATAGTATACATACAATATATACTGGGTGTTTCACGGTAGACAGATTTTTCGGTTTATAGCGTTATTACCAAAGATATCAAAACAAAATTTTTACCAGTTAATATAGACCTAATTATCTTCAATTTACTCCAAACAAAAGTTCTTTACTCTTTTTTGTTTTTGTGCTAGAGCTTCAAACAAGTATTTTTTTACATAACAACATTTTTTACATAACAACATTTTAATTAAATTTAAAAGAATTTTCTTTATCATACAATACTGTTTTTTACTAAAAACAATAACTTCGTTATAAATTTTTGATTTTTTAAAACCATAAATGGAATTTACATTATGGAACGAGCCCGCCAACATAAAAGAGTAGGATGCCGTTAATAGTATATCAAAGTACTAGTTTCATAAAATACGTTTTTAGTGCACGAGTACAAGTTTAGAAAACGAGCCGCTTGTGGCGAGTTTTCTAAAGTACTAGTGCTCTAAAAACGTGTTATGAAACGAGTGCTTTATACAATTTTTTCTATTTTGCTCTAAAATTAATTAATTGAAAGAGATAGAAAATACAGGCGGACTCATATCCGGCACAAACAAAATGAATGCTATAAGTTTTCTCATATATTTTTCTTTAGGAGGCCAGAAACTTCGTTCCTATGGTTTCTCAGTCCAATTGGTGTAGTGAAAGTAGTATTTAAAAAACACAGAAAAAAATTGGTTAAGTATATATGCATAATATTATTCATACTTTTCGTATTAATGGCATTGTATTCTTTACCAGGATATTCTGTTAAACGTATACTTGGTGCTTAATTAGTTGTTACTATTATGACATAAGTTGTAGGTAGTATTAAAATAAAATAGATTTTTATTAAAAATCATTTTGAGTTTTATAACTATACTTTTTATATTTATATTTTAAATAAACTTTACAATAAACATGACAAGGTATCTGCCGATTTTTTTTTAAAAGCATTAATAGGTTATATCAAGGGGGGCATTGAAATCGTACATTTTAATCATAGTTTGATTTTGTTTGACAGGCAAGAATGAATTTTTAAAATAAGGTTATTTATTTGTCAAATTTAAAACATACAAAGCGAAAACACAGTATCCGCTTTAATTTTTTTTCTAAAAATTAAAATTAGTAGATTAAAATTTATCTAAAAAAAATAAAACAACTTCATTTCTATAATTTTTTTAATTATTACGTATTATAAGAATTATTTAAATAGTACAACACAAAAAAATAAAAAAAAAAATCCAGTACTTACCGTATTTTACCCTAGTCGGTTTTTGTCAAAAGTTTAACCCAACTTTTAAAATCTCTTGTCAGAATGATACGATGTTGTAAAATTTAAGATTTTAATGCGTCCCTTGATAAAACCTATTAATGCTTTTAAAAAAATTCGGCGCTAACTCTAAAACCAACAAACCACCAGCTATTAAGGTACTTTGTTAGCTCCTTCACCAAAATTGTAAAAATAAAATAATTTTTATGCTCGAAAAATAAATATAAAACAAGCAGTGAAGATATGTAATGCTACGCATTTTATTATATATTATTCAGAGTAAATGGTATATTGCATTTTCCCAAATACTTGAAAAAGTCCAAAATGATAAAAATTTGCGTTACGTAATACTTGAACGTTCCCTTTCTATAAAAACTGATTGTATATAAAATTGAGGAAATTTTGGAGAGTTTCTTTGGTAATATACTAGTTGGAAGAAACTAAAAAAATTATATCCCCCCTCCCCTTCAGTTGGAAAAACTCGCCAATTATTTGAAGATTTCGCCAAAATTTCATTTTTACGAGTTTAAAAAAGTACTAAAAAATAGTTTTAAACAAAAAACCTACAAACTTATATGTTGGTATACAAGCATAATATGCTATATATATTATATACATATGAACCTACCTGCGTATACAGAAGACATCACTTGTTTCCGCAAGTCTGGTAAAAAAATGAAATTTAAATTCGAAACCTGGTGGATTACCTGTTTTTTGCCTAAAACTTTTTTCGGTGTACTTTTTTTGAATTTTTCTTATTGGAAAACAAAGAAAGGGGAAAGTATTATTTTTATGTCAGCAGTATTTTTTACTTAATACGTTTTAGAGTTGTATTTTAATAGGATAATATAAATTATGACGTTGGATATTAAAACATAAATTGTGTGTATTAATTAATATACACAATATAATATAATAATTCAAACATAAATTGTGTGTATTAATATACACAATATAATATATTGTGTATATTAATACACACAATTTATGTTTTAATATCCTACGTCATAATTTATATTATCCTATTATCCTATTAATATATTATATAATATCCACATAAAAAAAGTGGTATTAACATTTGGCGAAATATCTTTTAGTATAGGTGTGTTTATTTATTTAAACCACATAATATGTTTTTTATATCATAATATGATTATAGAATATTATTCAACATTGAAAACAACCCGTGCAAAAAACGAATATCACGACTAGTAGCTAATAATTTCCTCTTGATAAAATGTATCTGAAAATAGACGACTTTTCCATTAGTACATTTCAGGCCTGAAATAACAAAATGCGCATCGAATGTATTCGATCGCTTTATCAAGATTGCTCTGGACAAGGATATGTTGATGTACATGTCATTTTTTCAGTGGGATAAATCGACTAAACGTTGAACTCTTCCTTCGTCTTAAGTGGCAGTTTGTGTTTGTGCTATTTATTTTATTACGGTCCATTGGATTTTATATTCAAAAGTAGTAAGTATTGAGTTTCATATTTTCTTTAGTACACTGAAAAAAAGATGTAATCAAATTTGGACGGTTAAATGGTTTTGTTTTATTGATTCATATAATGCATCGCCTTTGTGCACACATTAATTATATTGACGAATTAACATTAATTTAATAAATTTTACATTAAGATAATAAACTTTAAGAATTATTATAATAAAATGTTCTTTTTCATAATGTCAAACCTCTATCGGCTCTAAATTAATGGAATTTTAATAAATAATATATTTTTCGAAACGTCGGAAAGTTATAAAACGTGTTTTTCTGAAGGACAAAGACCTATACCCACCATTTTAAAAGTTAGTAACATATCTAAGGTCACCAATAAAATTCTTGTAATATATTATCTACATATCTACATATTAATATGTACCTTGAACTAAAATGACCTAACTGCTATTAATTATAATTAATAGTAGTTATAATGCTTATTGTAATTCCTGCTTTTTAAGCCACTAGGTGGTTGAAGGTATCAAAATTTCTGCGTATGCAGTCATGGTGACCCCCAAAATATATGAGTTGAACTAGAAATACGAAAAAAACGGACTACGTCACATTGTAGCCACATGTCTGGAGAGCATATAACCCTTTACCAAAAAATCGAAGCTGCAGCACTTGTAAAATATTGTTAAAAACTCTTCAAGACCTTTTTTAGTCAGTGGTTAGTACGACACTATAACTTAAAATTTATAAGGCAGTATCTTATACTATTTTATCCGCCGAATTCAAATCTGTTCGTATTATTGACCTATCATCTTTTGTTTTCGAGAAATTTGCTTCTATAACTTTATTTGTTGCTGTTTTTAAATACTCGTAAATAAATCAAAAAAAAAAACAGATAATTCATTCTAAGCGAGCTTAAATATAAGATTGTATGTTGTGCATTATACAGGAAATTAAATATATTACTGTGGTATCCTCAATAGTATACTTTTCTTGCCAAATAATAATCCTAGATAATGATAAATAATTTTTATTGTGTTGAACAGTGTAGATGTCAAATTTTAAATTTTCGATCAAAATTATTGTCAAAAATTAATTGGCATAAATTCAATGTCCCGTAAACAGAAAAATGTTTACGATTATATGAGTATAGCAGCGGAATAAATATTCCGTCCATCTATTTTGTTCAAATACCGTACCTAGTATTATTGATAGAATGTAGTTTCGCGCTTCTGACGTTCGTCAAGGGTTAAAATATTTTAGCATTATAAACACATTTACAAGAAGGAGCTGTTCTTAAGGACACCATAGTAATATAATATTGAACATCAAGTTTTAAGTACAATATAGAAGTTTCAATTTAAACTAGCTTAGCAGGTATTTTCTGGTCTCTTGCTTTTGTTATGCTCATTCAAAAAGATTTTTTAACGTTATTTAACAAGGTGCGGCAGCTTAGATTTTATGGTAAACGACTATATAATCTCCACGCATGGGGCTACAATGTGGCGTGTTCCATTTTTTTCGTATTTCTAGTTTAACTTATATTTTTTGGAAGTCACCGTGCACTAATACAAAAAAAATTCACACAAAAAATGAAAAATTCATAAATGTGGGTTAGGCTAAATGTGACACCCAGGGTAATTGTGACATGTCCTGTTATAATTCTTCTAAACTAGTTTACATCCAATCCAACCCTGGCATTAAGTTTTTGACAGTATTAAATATTTCGCGTAAAATTTCGATTTGATTTAAACTTGTTTTTTTTTTGATTTTATATTATATACGGATCCAAAATGATCAAAATTTGCGTTACGTAATACTTGAACGTTCCCTAATGTAAATATACGTTTATTTCTTCAGTAACTGATAATAAATCAGCTGCACTGATAAAACAGTTTATTTTGTGCCAACCAACATAAAACGATCAATTTTTTTATATAACCGTTTTATTTTTTAATTCCCCGACGTTTTCATAATAAACGCTTACACCTAAAAATGTTACAGATTATATTGAACTTTATCAAGGTCTCTTTGACATTTATTTGTCAAATATTATTATGACATTACTTGTCAAAATAATTCACATTAGTTATGCCGCAGCTTACAAATTATCAAAAATGTATTATAACAGCAAGAATAAATGACGGGATAAGTGTACGTGAAATAGCCACTGAATTAAATGTTGCAAACAGCACTATAATGCGAGCAAAGAAAAAACTTGAGGAAACTGGACAGATTAGCAGAAAGCGGGGTTCTGTTCGAAGTAGAATGAGTAGTGCAGAAGAAGATATGCAATTAATGAATTATCTGCGGGAAAACCCTTTCCATACCGGAGTCAGAGCGAGGGAAGAAACTAACTTTCCTGGGTCATAATGCTGAAGAATTACGACAGGCCATCATTGAGGCTTGGCACGCAAAAATTACACCAAATTACACAAACCAACTGTTAGAATTACAAAGAAGATTTTTTTATTTTTGATATCTTAAAATAAGTCACTCTTGATGATGTTTTTTTTTCTTTATATTTTTGAAGACACTATTTTGAAGAAAAAAACATTATCCCATGAACCGTAAGAGTTGTACAAAAAGCGCTTAGTGTTTTGGGAGTTTAAAATCAAGCAGGGCAAGTTATAAAGAGTGACTTTTTTTGAGATCAAATCAAAAATAAAAAATAAATTCCTCTTTGTAACTCTATCTGGAGACATACTGTATAAATATCATTTATAATAAAATTTGTTAACCTTTTTGCTTATAAGCATATATGCTTAAAGACAGTTATAGGACTTGCACTATATAATATAGACTGTACCTTAACCTTACTTAATTATTACGGAAAATGTCAGTGTCAATCTTAGTAAAGTACATATACCACAACTAAAAATTTAAAATGTTGGGGTACCTCAGGGTTCTGTGATGTGAGCGTTTTCTATGAAAATGATGGTACAAAATATTTGGTTGGATATGTCCAATTAAATTATTTGGTTGTGACAAATAAATTTTATTTCTGTCAAATAAACTATTTTGTTCCTATTAATAAATGATTTTAAAATAAAAATATTTATTTACGTGAAATAAATATTTATTTGACTCAAATTGTTCAGAAAACCTGAACAGGCATTATTTAAAATATACATATTTGTATAAAAAAAGAAAAATTTGGTTACAATGTTACAATATTAAAATATAAAACATAGTCAATGCTAAGTCGTGCAGATTAATAAAACACTTAAGTTCTAAATTGTATATAAACCAAATTCTATTCAAATAAAATATCATTCACCTATGATCATTCTTTCTTTTAACACCTTTGACTCACTTTGAAGATAAGTCTATCTACAACCCTCTGAGGCTGGGGGTTGAGTGAGTCACAGTTAGTCCAGCTTTCAAGCTGCCTCCAGCTGCTTTTAAACACAAATTAAATTTATTACTTAAAACCAAATAATTTTATTGGTCATATCCAAATAAAGCTAAATTATCTGTGCATGCAATGATGCCAATAGAAGTTTTTATTCGCTTTTGCAATAGGCAACGTCGGTTGTCAATAAATTATGGTTCTTACACCTACCCTCAAATAATATACCCAGTCATATAATGAGCAACTCACAGTCAAGATGTTATGTACATCTAAGACAGGATAGCCTTACTTTTTCTTTGCGTCAAAATCACTGTCAAGCATGACATAACCTAATATGGGGAGTGCAATTAAAATTGTTAAAATTTTGAAAATATGTAAGTTCGTTGATAACTTCTTGTCCCACTTTTTTGTGGCAAGGTTAGTACCTAGCGCGTAGGCCGTTTCACTACTTGGTGTAAATGTGCTTAGTTTTGAATACCACCTGGCCTTAGTTTCATCATCCTCGGCGTTTTTATTAAGACGCCCCACCTGTTCACTTTTAACCGTATTTAATAAAAAAATCCAGTGGTAAGACATCCAAGTGCCAAAAAATAAAATAAAAACTCATTATTATATTATTCACAACGCCTGCGCTAGAAAAATATTAACGGTAGTTTCGAATTTTACAAAAATTTTCAAAAATCGTCCTAGACAAAAAATTCTTGGATATGAATTTGTTTCATGAAAAAAATAAGCAACTTTTGTTTTAAATGTCCGTCTATCCGATGTAACATTTTTTTTTGTAGATGATAGATAACTGATGAACGAATAATCCAATCGACTTAAAATTCTCAGGAAAAAGTTTTTCCTATAAGGGGAAGATTCCTATTTTTTTTAAAGTAATCCCCCAAAAGCAAAAAGTTATGGGTGGGTTAAACTTTTTAAAAAATCGAAAAAGGCTGAAAGAAAATTTCGATTAAAGTAACTTTTTCAGGAAATTTATATTTATTATAAGGATCAATTCTACCAAATTTAAAAGTAATCCCCCTAAAAACAAAAAAGTTATGGGGTGTACCTTAAAAAAAAAATAAAATAAATAATTTTTTTATTTTTATTTAACTTTTTGTCCAAAAAATTTAAAAAAAATTGAAAAATTTTGAATTTTTTTAAGGTTTGTTTGATTTTTTTTTGAAAATATTCTTTTTTTTTCAGAAAGTTAAATTTTTTAATTTTGTTTTTATTTTTTTTTTAAGAAAATTAAAAAAAAAATTAAAATTTTAAGAAAGTGGTTTGAAAACTTTTTTTTTTTTTTTTAAACATATTTTTTTTAATGGTTTTTCGTTTTTCAAAAAATATATTTAAAAAACGTATTTTTTTATATTTTTTGTAAATATTTTTTTATATATTTGGGAAAATGCAATATACCATTTACTGTAAATAGTATAATGGAATGCGTAGCATACATATCTTCACGGCTTGTTCATTTTAAATTATTTTGGCCTTCATATTAAAAAAAAAACTCAGGTCGAGCCTCAGGTACTGTAGAATAATTATAATATCTGCCAGTAAAAATATTCAGCTCAAACCCAATTGTATAGAAAAATTGTAAACTAAACTATTATAGAATATTTTATTAAAATTCTAAAGTATTTGGAAAATGATTTATAAAAATTTTCGTCTGTTACCAATAATATAATCATAGATTTTATTAATAAATTTTTTTGTGTAATATTCTTAGGGAAATATTTTGCCTAGGATAATTTTTATAGTAATATAACTATTTAATAATTTAAGAATATTTTTACTTAACTAAAGCTTTCCCTGTTTTATTTAATAATAGCCAACACCAAATACCTTTTAAATCATATAAAATAGGATTTTTTAATTTAACAATCCATTAAAATAATTTATTACTAATTTCATCAATAGATTACGTGCGATGTTTTTCAATTACTATAAGTATTTTCATCAAAGTGAATTAAATTTGTTATTTTTGAATTATCACATAAATATTGCACGATATCTAATTACAAGTTACAAATTGCAATATGTCGTCACATAAAACCCGCTATTCAATAAAAAGAGGTATATCGTCATGTTGGAGTTACAAAGTTGTATGTGCTCAAAACAACTTTTTGAGTAAATTGAAAAAGAAAATTTCGCTTTCCATTTTTCTTATACAAAATAATAATATCTATTTTATTTTTTTATATAAGCTTTTTTAGGTAAATATTTTTTTTGTTTTTATCGAATAATCACTGTAACTATACTGAAATGATTTTTTGATAAATACATACATTTTTGTAATTCTGTAAGAAAATAATACCGTTAAGGGGTCTTTCTACCTTCAAATTTTAAAAATATTTTTTTTTAACATTTTTTTTATATAAAAACACAAAAAGATATCATTGTGAAATTTTGTAGGTATGTTTATTTATATTTAAAGAATAAAAAAAATAGATTTTCAAAATACCATTTTTTTGCCTATTTTTTTTTTAACATAAAAAATGGTGGTCGCCATGATTCCTGCCATTTGGATCGACTGAAAAAAAAAATAAAATCGGGATATTATTCAGTATTAAATTCGCTATAGCCATATCTAGAAGATTTTTTTTTTTTTGGTCAAAAAATAACAAAATTTTTGAAAAACACCCGCCATTTAATTTTTTGGCCAAAAAAATTTCTTTTATATAGGGCTATAGCTACTTCAATACTGAACAATTTACAGGTTTTATTTTATTTTCCATTCGATCCAAACGACCGGAATCAAAGCGACCACGGTTTTTGATGTTTTTTCAAAACAATTTTATGGCAAAAAAATAGCACTTTAAAAATCTAAAAAAAAATTTTTATTATCCAATACATACAGATAATGAGACAATTAGCAGCTTTATTTTAAATAGATAAACTCAATAATAACCCCCGCGTGGCTTTTACTTTATTGAGTGGATAATTATTTATTTTACCCACTCAACTGTCACTTGTCAAATTATTTTCTTCTAAATGTCATTAAATTTTTTAATAAAAATATGAATTCCTAAGCTATTTATTGGATAAAACCTTGTATGGCACTCATAGGTAAACCGATATTGCCCTCTTAATAATTAACCTGCTTGGCTGACGCCTCGCAGGTTAATTTTCTCATGTGCAATATTTACCCACTAGTACCATAAATAACTATTCTTTAAATATAAATAAACATACCTAAAAAATTTCACAATGATATCCTTTTTCTTTCTATATAAAAAAAATGTTTAAAATTAGTATATTATTTAACATTTTAACATTTTTGAAAATTTAATGAAAAAGCTTTTAAATTTAAATAACACGCAGGCCGTTCGCGGCCATTAAAAAAACAAATGAATAACTTTACATTTCTGGAACAAATTTTCTGCTGATCCGCTGAAATTCTTAAGTTATAAAGTGTTTCCGTGTTAAGTGTAATAAAATATATAGAAATGGAAAGTGAAATGCAAGGTGATAATTCTGGTACTCCCCCAGAAATAAGGGGACAAGCGAAAACTGTGACGGAGAATCTGTTGCGTAATCACCCGAATTATATATAAGAGCTTTATCCACGGGTGATTACGCTACTCGCCTATCGGTTTTTGTCGCAAAATTTACCCTCATTTGGTTGGTCGTTGAATAAAATACTATTTTTACTTGCATCGTTAGCTCAGGATTTACCTATTTTAACCTTTTTACGAAAAAAACAAACATGTCTTCCACCACGTTTCTGTCTCATTTGAGAACAGAATCGTGTTCACCGTGCCGAAATCTATTAGCTAAGAATCGACCTAATATTACATTTATACGAAAAAAACAACAGTCTTTCACACCGTTTCTGTAATTTTAAAGGTCGGAATTGTGTTCAGCATCTCCAAATCTATAGGGATTGATATGTTTCACACGTTTGCACGAATGGGCCAAAAATG